>OX371223.1:177196747-177633221 GCA_947310385.1 Nephrotoma appendiculata | reverse complement strand
TGTAGCGGCTAGATAAAATAAATAAAGAAAATGACAATATTATATAAACTTTTCTTGTATTATTTTTCTTACTCAAAATCCAGTTGCTTACCCCTGTGCTTTTTCCGTCATATTTAGAGAAATGTCATTGTCATTCATGTAGATGTCAAAATTATATTGAGCAAATTTGAGTGTGTTTGATGGCAGAGGAAAAAGAAAAGTTGAAGGGATACCAACATTAGGATAGTTAAGTTTTATATTTTTTTAATAATCTAGAAACCTGTAAATAACAAAATTTTCTCTATAAAAGAAAATTTTATTTGTTTTGAAAAAGCAGTTCTATTCAATATTTTAAAAGAATCGCAAGACGTTGGAAAAATAGTATCTAGCCCAAAATAGATATACATGGTGTATTAAAAAATAAAAATAGTATAAATAAAAAACTAATATGTAATTACCCGTTTTTATATAAAGTAAAATAAATTATAATAAATATAAAAATAACCGTTTTGGTAAAAATTATTGCAATATGTATATTTTCTCCGGTGTATTGAAAATATATTAAAAGTGTCAAGTTCCTGTGAATAAAAATAAATACTTGGGGTGTGTGACAGATGAGTGGATAATTATAACTCCGATACATTACCCCATAAAGTGGTGACCCCGACGTGATAAAACAGGCATCATCAGATCATCGGAAACATATATGTAATATGTACAGATTACACAAAATAAAATAAAATATCATCAAAATAAAATTCATCAAAATAACAACGGTTATGTAAAATAAATATCTGCGGGCATCCTGAGAAGAATTATCAACAAGATAATATTACGAACCAGTGGATACACCAACCAGATCATCAAAAGGAATACAGCAACATACAGCATATTCAACCCAGTCGATCCATTTGTGATAGCAGTCCATAGAAGCCTATTCTGGAGTATATATATAGGGTTTAGTATATACAAAAAACTGTAAGTATTCCAACAATTTTGCTTTCTTTTTTTTAAATGCCAAATAAATAAATAATTATTAAATAAAAATTTAATTTGAATTTTATTAATTATTATTATTTAAAAAAAAAAAACACACAATTATTTTTTGCTCAAATATAATTTTTTCATTTTTCACACGGGGCAAAATATTTCTTTTCGTTTTTCTTTTATCAATTTTTTCACTTGGGTAAATAATTTGATTTTTTGTTGTTCCTCTGTAATTTTTATCGTCAAGTATATAGTAAAATGTTTACTATGGCGTGTATTGCATTCGTTTTCGCTTGTTGTTTTCTATTTATTTGCTATCTAGCACGAAAATGTCGTGTTGTAGAGGCAGCCCCAGTTTTAGAACAAGAAACTGAGGGAATTATTAGTGACGATATTGCTCATACCGAAAATAATATGGAGCAAAATATCGTCGTGACAAACACACAACTGCAAGCACTAGTAGAAACGCGTATTAGAGAATTATTAGCAGGTGGTACATCAAGTTCATATATACCATTTGTCCGAAATGGTGATGAACGAGATGTCACTGCAAGTAATCCTCTTAATCAGGTGGCACATGTGGTTTTTAAAGCACCACAGCCATTATACAAACAAAATCCTGAAACCTGGTTCGCGATATTAGAACAACAATTCGCGGTGTCAGGTATCAAAACAGAAAAGACTATGTATGCACACGCAGTCGGTGCGTTAGATGCACACTTACATAATCAATTTGCGCATTTAATAACTAGAGATAAAGGGAACAAACCATATTCGGTTTTCAAACAGGAGGTGATTCGTGTTTTAGGTGAATCAGAGAAGTCGAAACTAAACAAAATACTTCACGGTTTAACCCTAGGTGACAAAAAACCCTCACAATTACTCGAGGAATTTCAGGCGAATGCTTCCGGTTTTTCGGCCATTTCCATCAAACAATTATGGATGCAACGATTACCCTCACAAATTCAATTATTTTAACACCATTTGAACACGATTTAGATATTAAAACATTAGCAGAACGAGCTGACGATTTAGTGGAAACACTCACGGGATCATTTAATCAAATAGCAGGTGTCACTCACAAATCCGGTATGGAAGATGCAATCCGAGAAAGATCGAAAGAAGTGGATATTCAACAAATAATGCAGTCTTTCAAGAAGGATATCTTAGCAGAAGTGGGAGAGATCGTACAACGACAAAACCCATCAGACCACAATAGTCGAAATTTTAATCGTCAGAGTTCAAACCGTCGTCGTTCTAAATCTAGAGATCAATCAAAAAAAAGAGATCTATGCTATTACCATTTTAAGTTCGGTGATAAAGCCCAAAAATGTGTATCAGGGTGTAAAATGCATAACACATTTTTGGAGAAATCAAATTTTTAAATTTTCATCAACATCCAGCGGCGTGTCTTGATGAAATTCACTCATCTAGCCGTTTATTAATTTTGGAAAAACATTTAAACATTAAATTTTTGGTAGATACTGGAGCTGACGTGTCAGTATTACCAAAAAAATTTCGTAATAAAAATCAGTTAATTCCGTCATCTAAATTATATGCAGCGAATGGGACCACCATATCAGCATACGGACAAAAACAATTAACATTAAACATAGGTCTTAGAAGAGAATTTAAGTGGGACTTTATAATTGCTGATGTCAATATACCAATTCTGGGAGCAGATTTTTTAAATGCAACAGGACTATTAGTAGATATCAAACAGGGAAAAATCGTAGATCCACTAACTACGGTAGCATCAGTAGGACAAATCACACGAATGAATATTCCTACGTTATCTTCCGTAGACAAAACTAATACATTAGATCCAGATATTCAGAAAATATTTTACAAATTTAAAGACATTACACATGATACAGGTCATATTAACACTATCAAACATAAAGTGACGCATTTTATTGAGACAAAAGGTCCACCGATTGCATGTAGAGCTAGACGTTTGGCTCCAGATCGGCTTAAAATCGCAAAAGACCATTTCGATGAGATGGTTAGTCTGGGAATTTGCAGGCCAAGCAATAGTCCTTGGGCCAGCCCACTGCACATGGTACCCAAGAAAAATGGAGAATGGCGTCCGTGTGGTGATTACAGGGCATTAAATAACGTTACTATTCCCGATGCATACCCTATACCTCATTTACAGGATTTTTCATTTCAATTAGAAGGGTGCACAATTTTTTCAACGATAGACCTAGTTAAAGCATATCATCAAATTCCAGTCGAGCCCAACGACATTCCTAAAACAGCATATTATTACTCCATTCGGACTATTCGAATTTGTACGTATGACATTCGGTTTCCGAAATGCAGCCCAAACTTTCCAACGATTAATGCATCAAGTCCTACATGGTTTATCATTTTGTTTCGTATATCTGGATGATATTTTAATCGCATCCAAATCTAAAGATGAACATTTACATCATATCGAACAAGTTTTCGAACGTTTAAGAAATTTTGGACTAATTATAAATCAAGATAAATGTATTTTAGCGCAGCCAGAGGTGTTATTTCTGGGTCATCTTGTTACTAACAAAGGAATTTTACCAAATCCAGAACGGGTAAAAATCATCAATGAATATCCGTTACCTACAAATGTTCAGCAGCTGAAACGATTCCTAGGAATGTTAAATTTTTACCGTAGGTTCGTACCAAAGGCAGCTCACGAACAAATTCTGTTAAACAATTTTCTAAAAGGTTATAAAAAAAACAGCAAGACATTAATCAAATGGACAGACGAATCAATGCAAGCTTTCGAGATGTGCAAAGCAAAGTTGAGCAATGTATCCATTTTGACACACCCAATTATTTCAGCACCACTAGCAATTATGGTAGACGCCTCCGATTTTGCAGCAGGTGCAGTGTTACAGCAATTCGTGGACGACATTTGGCAACCACTTGGTTTTTATTCAGTCCGTTTCACCGATACACAAATTAAATATAGCACATACGATCGCGAATTACTTGCAATATATTTAGGAATTAAACATTTTAGAATTTTTATTGAAGGTCGAAATTTCATCATATTAACAGATCATAAACCATTAATGTTTGCCTTCCGGCAAAAGTTGGATAAAGCTTCTCCAAGGCAGAGAAGACAATTAGATTTTATTGCACAATTTTCGACAGATATCAGACACATTTCGGGTGCTAATAACATTGTAGCAGATGCATTGTCGCGCATTGAATCCATTGAGATTTTAGAAAGTATTGATTACCAGCAAATTGCAGAAACTCAGAATTCAGATGAAGAATTAACAAAATTAATCAATACTCCAGATTCAAAATTAGTGTTTGAACAGATTCCAGTAACATTCGGCTTAAATATAACAATTTATTGCGACACGTCAACAGGCAGAAATAGACCATTCATTCCAGGTAAATGGAGAAAAAATGTTTTTAATAATTTCCACAATTTATCACATCCTGGCATTAAGGCATCCGTGAAATTATTAGCAAATCACGTTATTTGGCCTTCCATTAAAAAAGATGTCAGGAAAATGGCACAAAATTGTATAGAATGCCAAAAATCAAAAATCAATAAACATACCAAGGCGGAAATCGGTACATATCCCAACACAGGGGAAAGATTTTCAGAAGTCCATCTTGATATCGTAGGACCACTACCAATATCAAATGGACAACAATATTTGGTAACATTAATTGACAGGTACACACGATGGGCAGAAGCAATACCAACAGAGGATATTACAGCATCTACAGTGGCGTTTGCAGTATACACAAGTTGGATAGCCCGATTTGGTGTCCCGAAATTCATTGTGACAGACCAGGGAAGACAATTCGAGTCACAATTATTCAGTGAATTATCTCATTTATTAGGCTTTCAGAGGAAAAGGACCACTAGTTATCATCCACAGTCAAATGGCATGATCGAGAGATGGCATCGATCACTTAAAACAGCTATAATGTGTCATGACAGATCTGACTGGACAGAAATTCTACCTACAGTACTACTAGGTTTGAGATCAACAATTAAAGAAGATTTAGGATTTTCACCGGCAGAATTAGTATACGGAACAAATGTTCGCATTCCAGGAGAATTTTTGGAAACGGGAAAAGGTAATATTCCACAAACAGATTTCGTTTTAAAATTAAGGGATCATTTCGCAGAATTAAAGCCAGAACCTGCATCGAGACATGGTATTGGTAAGATTTTTGTAAGTGCTGAACTAAAAAATTGTAAATATGTTTTTGTAAGGACAGACGCACTACGAAAAGCACTTCAACCTCCATATACAGGACCATATTTGGTGGTAGATAGAAACGACAAACAATTCGAAATTATGATAAATAACAAGGCAACAAAAGTTTCTATCGACCGTATTAAACCATGCTACAGTGAAAATATAGAAGATAATTTACAGAATTTACCTACTTCAACGAACAATGAACAAACTAAAAACACTACAGTACTAAACACAAACAACGAAAACAATTCAACAACAAGTAAACTTTCAAAAAATTCAAAAACTGTCCGTTTTAATTTACCACAGACAGACAAAAATATTCAATCACAAAACACAAAAACAACACAAAACATACAACCACAAATCACCAGAACTGGAAGAATTACAAAAACACCGCTCAAATATTTACAACATTTAGTTTCCATATGAGCATAAAAATTAAATATTATCGTGAAATTTTTGTAGCAATTTCACTGGAAAGGGAGTATGTGTAGCGGCTAGATAAAATAAATAAAGAAAATGACAATATTATATAAACTTTTCTTGTACTATTTTTCTTACTCAAAATCCAGTTGCTTACCCCTGTGCTTTTTCCGTCATATTTAGAGAAATGTCATTGTCATTCATGTAGATGTCAAAATTATATTGAGCAAATTTGAGTGTGTTTGATGGCAGAGGAAAAAGAAAAGTTGAAGGGATACCAACATTAGGATAGTTAAGTTTTATATTTTTTTAATAATCTAGAAACCTGTAAATAACAAAATTTTCTCTATAAAAGAAAATTTTATTTGTTTTGAAAAAGCAGTTCTATTCAATATTTTAAAAGAATCGCAAGACGTTGGAAAAATAGTATCTAGCCCAAAATAGATATACATGGTGTATTAAAAAATAAAAATAGTATAAATAAAAAACTAATATGTAATTACCCGTTTTTATATAAAGTAAAATAAATTATAATAAATATAAAAATAACCGTTTTGGTAAAAATTATTGCAATATGTATATTTTCTCCGGTGTATTGAAAATATATTAAAAGTGTCAAGTTCCTGTGAATAAAAATAAATACTTGGGGTGTGTGACAGATGAGTGGATAATTATAACTCCGATACATTACCCCATATGTGTTTATGAAATGAAATATATATAAACTATGTTAAGAAGAAAGTGATTTGTGGTAAGATTATCCTTATTAAGTTATAAACAGAAAAACGTAAGAAAAATTTTTTGGTTGTTGTTGGGCTTTTTCTTTTTGTAAACATGTTTATTATCAGTGTCGCATTTTTCTCATTACTATGGTTCGAAAATATGGGGTTGATTGTTTCATGTTCTCTTTTTTTCATAATTACTTTTATTTTTGAATACCATATTAGCCCCTTCCGCACTTATGTTATTGCATCTGCTATTTTCTCGTTTTTTTTCTCTTTACCTACAAATTAAATTTTTGTGTTGTTTTAAATTTTTTTTTTGATTCCCGTGTTGTTACATACTACCTCAAAGATAATAGAAATAAAACAAATATGAAACGATATAAAAATGAACGTTAAAATGACTATTTTTTTATTTAAATTTTTTGCTACATACATATCCATAGAAAGGTACGAACAATTGACGATTATTAGTGTAACTGCGAATTGTTGTCGATATGTCATGAGGTCATATAAGTATGGAACGGGCCATCATTAGTTTTTACAGAAATTATATGAAAAATATATTTTGTTTTTATTTTAGGATAAACGTGAGCAATTAACGCGCATCCCGTCACTGTATAATGTGATTTTACGTTATATGTAGTATTGTGGTATCGTATTATTTCGTATATTATTTCTATTTGTGGATTTAAAAATCATTTTGTATACATACAGTAAAAACAAAATAAAAGAGCGGCGACATATATAATGTGATCTTTTGAACTAATCTTAATATTACGAAAATAAATTGGATTTTTTTTTATTACACTTTAAAACATTATTTTATATCTAAAGACACAATTTCTTTGTATTGTTTAGTTATTGCTCTCTCGAAAATAAAATTTAAACTAAAATGCATAAGTCAAAAATGGCCTTGAAATATTTTTTATTTCATTTATGTGTGTTAGTGTGGTTGCACCGAAAATTTGTTTACGTCGCAATTAAAACCCGTATCACAGGTAAACGGGGAAAGAAACGAAGAAAGTAATGGTTTCTGTGATACATGTGGAATGGGACATCGATCTTTAAATGTGATGATTCGGTTCTTACAAATATTTACCGATTCTCTTTTGTCTGCAACTAATCGAATTTTTATTCATTTTTTACATTTCACATCTTGTACATCGAAGCCAATTGAGTTCAACCATTGTTTTTTAATTCCTCACATTAGCTTATCCTAAAAAAAGCATAATATGTTTTTCATATAATTTCTGTAAAAACTATAATAATTTATTTTGGAATACAAAAACAAAAATAATTATGAAAAGAAAAGCACGTAGAACATGAAATAATCAACATCATCTTTTCGAACCATAGTAATAAGAAAAATGCGGCACTGGTAATAAACATATTTACAAAGAGAAATATCCCAACAACAACAACCAAAATTTTTATTTTTTATTTTTACGAATCTTCTTACGATACGAAAATTCAATACGATACGAAAATAAATTGGTATTCCTGAATACGAACGTACCAAAAATTTTAATTTTTACAGTGTAGGCAGAGGGAAAATTTTTTGTTGTAAAATTTCCTTCAAAATAAAACAATTGCGGTCTTACTTTGAGAAATTTACAACAACAATCCCATATATGTAATTCCAAATTGGAATTGTTTTAAACCAACTTTTTTCTGTATAGAATAATTCTATTCTGCCGGTTGTAAATTAGTTACGATTTTTAATAATATTCAATAATATTTGATCTTAATTAGATAAATTTAGTTGTATTTTCACGTTTTTAACTACAAAATGTAATTCCAACTAATAAAAATAAGTAAATACAATGTTTGGTTGTTATACTTTGAGCACAATATTTATTATGTCAAATTTTTTAATTAATTAAATAAATAAATTTTTAAATTTTACTCAATTGTGATCGAGGGCCGTAAAAAAGGATATTAGATAATATTTTGCCCGTATAAAATTTTCTATCTGCTACACATGATGGTTACATAAAAAATGCATATTGCAGTCTCATATCGCAAAGAAAAACCCTATCAATTAGTTTTTGGTTTTGTTCAAATTGACAGTAAAATTTTGTGCTTTAAACAAATATTGAAATTATTAATTAAATAAAACATTATAAAACAGTTAGTAGATTATGAGCAGTGTATCATTTGGTAATAAAAAGATTTTTTTTAAATAAAATGAAATGTCTTTTGAAAAGCTGCCATGCCAAAACACGCATAAAAATTACAGAAACGATTTCTTACGATCGAAAAGTTTACCAAGTGTTTTTATAAAATAAAATGTAAATAATGTTAAGAAGAAAGTGATTTATGATAAAATTATCTTTATTTAAAGTTGTAAATGCGAAAAAATTAAGAATTTTTTTTTTATGTTTTACTCTAAATATTTTATTAAAATACTTATATATATATGAATAATATTTAATTAATTTATAATTAAATAAAATAAATTTCTTAAAAAAATTTAAATTTTAAAAATATATTTTACATCTTTATTTTTTTATTTTCACTGTCGTTAACTAAAATGACATCGAACACAAATTCGTTCATGCACGAACAAAAACTGTTCGAATTCGTATTGCGGAATAGGGGAAATTTTTGAACGTATCGTACATTTTCGTATTCGTATTAGAATTATACGTATTCGTATTCAGGAATACCAATCATACGAATTCGTATATATTTTGTTCGTATTCGTACAGAAATTAATTTATAAAACTTAAATTAAGATAATTTTACCACAAATTACTTTCTTAACATAATTTACATTTTATTTTATAAAAACACTTAGTAAACTTTTCGATCGTAAGAATCCTTTTATAGTTTTTTGGGCGTGTTTTGGCATTGGCACCTTTTCAAAAGACACTTCGTTTTAATTTAAAAAAATAATTTTTATTACCAAGTGATACACTAGTACTCACAATCTACTAATCTAGTAAATATTTTATAATGTTTTAATTATTTTATTTAATAATTTCAATATTTTTTTAAAGCACAAAATTTTACTGTCAATTTGAACAAAAACAAAAACTAATTGATAGGTTTTTTGAGAGCAATATGTATTTTTTTTTATAAACATCTGTTACACATGAAATAGAAAATTTTATATGGCCAAATAAATCACATTCAATGAATAGTATATAATTCGATTTTTGCAACTCATTATTATTTACGATATCAAAATTTAAAAAATTATAAATATGACATCTTTGTGTTTTCATTTTCTTATTATGAAGAAAATATTACAACAAAAAAATTTCCCTCTGCCTACACTGTAAAAATTAAAATGTGTGTCATGTTCGTATTCAGGAATACCAATTTATTTTCGTATCGTATTGAATTTTCGTATCGTAAGAAGATTCGTATCGTATTCAGGAATAGGGCCTCTGGTATTTTACACCTTTATGTGTTATAAAATACAGTTACCTAGCGTTAATATATTATTTAGATTTTGTAACAAAAATTATGTTTTAACACAATGATAACCTTTTTGGACACAGAGAATTGTTAAAATTTTCTCTTTACTTTTCTAAACAAAAACGCAAAGAGAACAAGAAATACAATACGAACATGATAATGCTTAAGAACAGTTAAAAGCAAAAGAACACGCGATCGTGAAAACTGCACCAACTTTTGCATGAACAAACAAAAACGACACAAAACAGTAAATATTAATTACAATATTGCGTTTATATGTATGGTGGCCAAAAACGGATAAGTGCGGTGCGTTAATAACGGTGCGATAATAATGAAATACGAGAATATTGCATAAATGTGTTGTCCAATCCTCCAAAAGCGCCAGTTATACCATGGACGCCACCAGATGGTCCATGGAAGAGCATCCATATTGATTTTGCGGGATCTATAAACACACAGTCGCAACTATTTTACTTGGTTACCACCGGGAATCGAACCTAGGACCTCCCGAGTCACAGAGCAAGCACACTACTTACTAAGCTAACGAGGACGACAATCAACATAGTTTTTAACACAGTGTGCTTAAAATGTGAACATACAAAATAAAATAAATTTTTTCTTGACGTGAGTGTAGATAAAATTGATATCAAAGATATAAAATATACTTTCCATTATTTTTTTTTTTAATTTTTTAAAATTTTTTCAGTGTTTACAATATCATTTTAATAACTATTTATATTAATTTATTTCACTAAATCCTCAATGTACATATTTTTAAAGGTAATGGTTTTTGTGTATAGATTCTAGAATTTCTTTATAATTAACAGTTTTAATAACATAAGTTTTGTATCTCATATTATACAATTTAGAACGCCACCGATGAAGACAAATAATGTCGAATATCTGGCTAATTAAATCATAATTAAAAAGAAAAGCTGTTTTTTATTGTGAAGCTCAATTACAAAATATAGTAAACAAAATTAAATAGCAGCGAGACACCAAAATTGCATTTTTAATTTGATTATAAAAATAATGATTAGGTTTTTCTATTAAATTTCATCTATATTTCTAGTAGTCAAGATATCTGATTGATCAATGATTCGTTTTTCTATTTTCAGGTATTGATGGGTTTCAGAATTGACTGCCGCTTGATACTTGGTGAGATTATAATTATAAATGATAAACAAAAAATCAGTATTACGGTACATTTCTGATTGACTTACATATATTTAAAGTTTTGATAAATTTATGTACAAGAATACGTTAGTTATTTTCTCAATGTCGCAAATTATAATTTATAACATTTTAAAATACGACTGCTTTTAAATTACTTTGTATCCAGATTATTAAATATTTTTATTTAAATTATTTTCCAATACACAGCTCTCTCAACCTATTTCATAAGTTAAATCTCATTAAACGAGAACAAATCAAGTTTAGTTAACCAAAAACAAAATAAGACAAATAAGCAAAAATGCTTCTTAATACAATTTTTACAAATTAATTTAAGGAAAACAATCATTTCATCATAACTTGAAAAGAAAGAATAACATTGTTTTATCATAAAAAGTGTAACAAACATCTAAACAAAAACTTCAAACAAAATATTAAATTAAATTAAAATAATGGAAGATGATATGAAAAGTTGCATTATTTGCAAATGTTATTATAAACTACGAAATATTTAAAAATAAAAAAAATTGTCTTGTAAAAATTTGTACACAATAATGAACTATTTACATCTTCCAATTTCTTTTTTCCAGTAAAAAATGAAGGGTTAAGTAAATGACGATCTTCGTTTGCGAGAGGACCACGAAACAAATTCCAGTAAAATAAAATTGGATTTTTTTCTTTTTAATTTGAGCAAATTTTAGCACAAAACCTTTACATATTGCTGACTCTTTTTAACTAGTAACTTTTTTGGGTATGCCAGCAGCTCTATTTTTCAGTAAAAAGTTTGTTGAAAAAAAAAATTGGAACATGTAAATCGTCCATAACACATTTGCATTAAATACCAAATAATGACATTTGACAACTAAATTGAAAAGTTAACTCGTGAGAAGACTTTTTGTTTGTAACCTAACGGCGAATAGCGTCACCTCAAAAGTTTAGTTCATAATTTAGCACACACCATAAGAACATAAACTTATTCTTAATGAAGCATATTTTCTGTAAAATGAATATGTACAGAAGATACTGGTGGTTTATGTTCATGGAATCCTCAAGGCATTAACTCTGTTTTGCTTTTACATATTTTTTTCTTTTAATAATATTTTCCTATCTTGAAATTTAAGTTGAATATCCTACAGCAGTGATAAAATTTTCTTTTGACGACTCATAATATTAATCCGTCGGTCCGTTCTTCGCATTATTAAGATCAGTAGTTTATCAGCTAGTGGAATTTATCCAATTATTAAGGTTAATTATGGTTTCTACCCTTTGAGGTATACTCGTTGTGGCTGAGACTTTTCAAATATGAAAAAGGTAATTTTTCGTTTCTTCCGCATATTCAACAGCATATCACTGGAACGACTAGATTTCAAGACATGCATTTTAAAAAAGAAGATCCTTGTTAAGTAGAAATCCTCCTGTTTTGTTTTCGGGATTGCCTTTTTTCAAAATTTTGTTGTTAAATTAATTTAATGAATTTTGGTCACACTTGGTTTATAGAAAGAGATTTGTATTCTATTAAGAGTTTGTGTTTTGTTTTTGCGATTTGATCTTGTTGATATTGACCTAGATTATTTCTTGATTCGCGTTCGGCCTAATCCGTTAAAAGATTCTAATAATAATCTTGAACGACGTTCTGAAGTTTCACTATCTAAGGTCAAATCTGGTTAGGACACGATATGCATTGTAACATGAAATTCAGATGAAGTTCTAAAATATGACCATGCTGAATGTAACGTGACAGTGCGACTGTTCTTACGTTATAACTTCGAATTTAGTCTTTCTGAAGGAAATCGGATTTCTTAACCAATTGAACTTAAAAATAATATTTTTAATTCAACACAAATTCCAACGATTTGTTAGAATTTGGCCATGCTGAGTAGAGCTCGATTCTATCTCAACTGGATTTGGCCAAATTTGGTGTGTAGGCTAGGATTGGGAATATAATATGTTTTTTGGATGAAGTACTGAAATAAGGCTGTGTTATATTGGACTTTGAAATTTATTAAACGAGGGTTTTTGGCCATTATTCTGTTGCTGTTCTATACATGTGAAAGTCAAGGTATCCAATTTTATCGAAAGTCAAATTTAAGTGCCGTAACAAAAAAATTGTAATTTCCATTTGCAGCTAAAGCATCGTACCAATCGTACTGTGCCTAGCAAATTTGTTCCTCTGCATTTGTTCATTATGTCAAATGAGTGAGGACCCAGACTAACTAAGTGCTGAACTTCATCCATGCTGCCACGTTGCAAGGTATCCACAACAAGGAATGATTCTATCAACATCCAGCCGGAGTGCGTCGTAGCAGAAGACCCCGACTGCGCTGGCGTGACGACGTCAAACAAGACCTACGATTAGGATGTCGAAACTGGAAGACGAGAGCGATAGACCTAGACGGATGGAGGACCATAGTGCAGGCGGCAAAATCCCTTTATGGGATGTAAAAACCTAGAGAGAGAGAGAGAGAGAGAGGGAAAAAATCCCAAAACATTGTGTCTTTCTCTCTCTCTCTCTCTCTCTCTTTCTGACACTATATCCCATCAAGGGATTTGGCCCCCTCAAAATGAGTTTTGATAATCATATTTTCATTTCGGATAATGAATGATTAACTGATTGATCCTAAACCAGCCGTGAAATGTTTTTCCTTGTCACCACCGGGAATCGAACCCGGACCTCCGGTTAAGAATATTTCAATAAGAATATTTCAGAAAATTATATGTGTTAGTTTTTACACTGTTAAACACGGTGTTGAAAGAGACAGATGTACGATATTATAATGGAATAAAACGCACACCATGCTTTTTCTTTTCATATAAGAATTAAATCAAAAATTAATTTCATTTCTTTCTAATATTATTCAGCTCACTCGCTCTTTATTGTATTAATCATATTGGACTCCCATTAAGAAGTTGTGTGGCATCATAAAGCGAGTGAATTTCTTGACAAGATTGCACCCTTTTTTCATGGTCAGCAGGTAAAAGGTCTCGCGCACGTTTCACATGGTAAGGGTAGGGTGTAACTGATTTCTTTTTAAAATACGATGCAACGTGAACCGTGGTTCTCCCGAACGTCTTGATAAATAACGAATACTTATAGATGGGTCGTCTGTCACCATTCCAATTACTCATTTGATGTATTTTTTTTAATTTCTTAATATGTACTCTTAAATGAAAGCGTTCCCGATTTGGATATCGTCTCCGGTATTGTCTTGCCGCAACGCGTGCTTTGCATTATGTAAACCATAAATGAAATCCTTAATAAACATATTTTTTTATAAACAAAATGTGTTTATTAAGCGTAAGTGTGATTAGCCAAGAGCCTACGGTAAATAGTGTTAAACGTATAAATAAAATACATTTCTGCATATTCGCGGTGGGAATAAGCACGGTTAATGACATTTTAATTATAAACGTTCGAGTATGTATGGAACTACTAATATGAATTAAGATATGATATGATATGATATGATATGATATGATATGATTGAGGCATATAGGCCAACCATAACGGCGATCCTAGGTACGTTACCATAATCCTGAAATATCAACCATCAAATAACAAATTATATTTTAATGCAAATAATACTTCAGCATGATGCGGGCCCAAGCCCTGCCTGCATCCCTTACAGATAAGGTCAGTTAGGAAAGGATCTTAGTCACAGGAACAACTAGGGCGAACCGCAGCAAAGTCGTTTTCTAACTACTTAAATAAAGGGTTTTCCAATAAGAGGGTTCATTTTGATATTAAAAAAAACTTTATATTTATTAAGATAAATCAATGAATGTTTATTTCATTGTAAAGAGGAACGTGTGTCATTAGAATTTGAAAACGATATCAGCCAAATGGCCGCCACGGCTACGCTTACAGCACCATATCCTTTTCATGATATTTTCCATTATCAATTTGCGGCTGTATGTCCTCGGTAACTTCACGAATTCCATCTTTAAGATCTTGAGTTCTTGTGTTAACTGAACTTTAAAAGCCTTAAGACCTAAGTCTTTATGCAAAATATGCTGTAATGTCGTTTGTAGAATGTCTAATTCCAAAGATCAACGAGGAATCGACAAACCTGGGTTTTCCTCAACACTACGGGCTACAGCAGCAATATTCTCAGTTGTTTTTGAGCAACGCACACGGTTTCGATTCTTCACATCACTAACTTGCCCCAACAGCTCAAATTTGTCCATCAGTTTCACTATTGCCGGCCAAGAAGGCGTTTCACGATGACCCAAAAGTGCTTTAGTTTTTCGAACTGTGACTGCAAAATTTTCGCCATTTTTAGTAATGGCGTAGTTTTTACTTGTCAAACGTCAGAAGAGGACAGTTTCAAAATTGACAGCTACCCAAATAGCAGGCTATTCAAAATAAAACCTCTTATTGGAAAACCCTTTATATTAAAATGTTAGTCTCAATTAAATTCACACTCTATATTAGATTTTGTTAGTTTATTAATTTGGGTTAGTTGTGGTTTAGGTAAAGGATACTAGTATTCATCATGTGTATAATTCAGAACTACTAATATGAATTAAAATAGGTTTTTATTTTTATACCAGGAATTTTGCTTAATTTGGGCTTCCAGATTTGCTTAAAACAATTGCTATACTTTAGTTTACCATTTTGTTCATTATTTTATTTTATTTCTGACAAAGCATCGATTTTAAAACTTGAAATTTTGTTAAGTGCATTTTTTAAAAAACAAAAGTTATTTTGTGAAAAAATTGAAAAAACATTCTGTTGTGAATAGCCCGGTGTGAGATGCCATTTTAAAATCTGCAATCGTGTCGCATATTTTTCTGCTGGTGAGTCAAATTTCTGTAGTACATTGTTTTCCCGCTAGCGTCAATTTAACATCAACACAAAATTTTGTAAATCAAAAAGACTTTACAAAACCATTGTTTCTATATGACAGAAGATAATGCAGCTTTTAAAAATTATTTTATTGGAAAGGCACACTTTTCTAGATCGTATTAAAAAAGAATGTTAAACAAAAGAACTCTTGGTTTTTTTAAAATAATTTTTTGGTGGATGAGCATGTGATTTCACTAAAAAACACTAAAAGTGGAATAGCTTTTACAGCATCAAAAATTCAAAAAAACTTAACTTGGGTATTTTATTGGAAATGAGCACCGTTATCACCCTGCTTCGTTTGATCTTCCAATTTTGGGACACTCTGTATAATGGAATTTCGGTACAAACTCTACGATGTTCTGTTATTGGCTATCATTCAAAGTATGCCACTCAACTTATTCAATGAACGAGTTTCACTCAAAAAAATCTATTACTACCAATCAGTTTGGAAATCAAACCTATATAATTTCAAAGGTTAAGTCTATAATAATGATCCGGTCATGGTGGAATTTTGGTACAAAATGTGCAATGTTTAACTGTTAAGTAACCCACTTAAACGATATAAGTGCACTGAACAAGTTAAACTAGTAGTAGTTCTACTCTATGGTTTGTTGATCATACTAAGGTGTAAATTAATGATCGAATTATTGTTTTAATTTTTTTATACATATATTAACCTTATTTGATTTGATAGCTTCTTTTAAATTGATTAATTCTAAATGTTTAAATGGGAATGCAGTATTTACAGAACGAGATAGTTGTTGGAATCGTAGATAGTACGAAAAGGACGGTGTGTTTCTGGTAATTTCCTTAGGAAAAAAACAATTTTTTATCATGAGTTTTTTCTTTATTCACCCAAAATTCTTATAAGACATATTTTAACAGTGTACTTACTAATACATGTTTATTTTCGTTCTTTCATTAATTAATCTATTCTCTTCATATTAGTTCAGAAACGCCTTTAATAATTAAGGTATGTACACTTTTTGGGTCTACACTGATGATAAAACTTTGTAGCTACACGTTTTGTTAAGGTTAAAAGCTTTACACCGGTCAAAAATGCTTTGGCAATGACCTCTCTCTCTGGTTAGGAATACATAAAAACATTCTCGAGACTAATCTCTTGAGAGAAACGAAACTGAATATATGAAATATTTATGATTTTTATTTGTAATAATTGGCATTGGAATGGAACAGTGAGTTTGACGAGATTAAAATAAAATCTGACAGAAAAAAATCGTGGGTGCATATGGATTTGAATACAGTATTTCTTCCAAACCTAGCACTGGTTTAACAAGTAGCTAAACCATATACATTTATAATAGGCAATAAATAATCGACTTAAAGCTTAAAGCAATATTATTAAACCTAATAGGCCACGTGTAGTCTAGAACCGACAATTTTTTTTTATTACCAAGATGAATTGATATGGAAAATGAAACCAAAAACATACAGCTCCTTGAGATTTATAATGTACTCATAAAATGACGATAAATAAGATATATTACGTATTTGTACACAAAGCCCAATAAATTAAATATTCGTTCGATTATAACAAGAAATTACGGTAAATTTAAATCAATTTCTACTTTAAAGATTATTATGTCAATAAATCTTAATGCGCACACATAAAGCACACACACACGACACACCGTAAAGAAAAGAAATATAATTCCTTTTAAATTAATTTATTTATTATTATTATTATTTTTTAATGTCATAATTTATGATTATACAAAAAAAATGTATTTGCTTCAATTGGGAAAATTTGAACAAGAATTATGTGCGTGTTTATTTATGTAGGTACGTGTATTATACTCAGAAACATGAAAAAATCAATATGAAATCCGCAAAATTTTCCAATAATTTTTTTTTGTGCCTTTTATAATATTTTTGGTTGATCTACCGGAAATATGTATGTACCAAGGCGGGAGGTGGTGTATAGATGAATCGAAAAAATTCTTTAAATACGTAAGAAAAAATGGAAGAATAGAAACTCTATAAAGGTAAAAATATATTACGAGTATAGGAAAATCCGTATTTAGATTTAACGTTTTTTTTTTTTATTATAAATGTGTTGTAGACTTTATATGTACAATATACATACATTTTAAATAAATCAGAGAAAGGTAAATAAATCCTGATACAAATAGGAATGTAATGTCTTTGTATTTAGACATGTCTATTTGAAAGAAAATCACACAAGTTATTTTGGTATTTTTAAGACTTACACCAAATTTAAACTTTTATTGTATACAAATTTTTGATTTCTGTCAAACGCATACTGTTCGTAAAGCATCTGTCACCTCACGTTATTGAATTTGGTATTTAATTGAAAAATGGAAACAGATCCACAAACCAAACGTTGACAGTGGATTGTGGCAAGTTTATATTGAACATGTCATGATAACACCAATTACCAATAGAGTGAATTTTGTCCGAACTACAACTCATATTCACATTTACATTCAACAAAGCATGCAGAACGTCATCGGTAGTAAATTGAAATTGAATGTTTGGATTTGTACCAAAATCAAAATCGTCATTCTCTCTAGAAGAACGGACACATACTCATTTTCAAAAAACGCTACAAATATGTCAGTGATTCTTTGCGGATCACTAACAGTCAAAGAATTGAAAGGCATTTGTGAGATGTTACCTATACGGTTCCGTTTCGAATCAACGTAGCTCGATTCAACCTCAGCAATATATGAACTATACAAGAAACGATTTAAAAGTTTATTTTGAGATCTGAGGGCACTAAATATTTCGTAATTACGACGGATGGATTCAATGAGTTTTATAGACGTCCTATTTTATGGTAATGAAGTTTTTACTAAATTTTACTAAGTGACGTCATTTTCATTTAGTAATGTTTTAGTAAAAACTTCATTCGTGTATATAGGCGATGGAAGTATTTACTAAATCTTACTAATTTTTTTGTAGATTGACTGTGCCGTAAATTGAATACATATTGATCAATTAATAAAAACGAAAATATTTTATTTTGTGTAAAGAAATGTTGGACTCAAAATAAATTAAAAAATAATGATTATATCACAATAATAACAAAAATTAATGAATATTTTTTATAGTATAAATTACAATAACACTTTGTTTATGCGACATCGAGTAATAATTCAAGATATTTATATCCGATCAATTCAATCGCTACTACACCACAAAAAAATGTAGCCGATCATAAATAACATAAATTTTGATGAATATGATGATTAAATTAATTGGCCTGACAAGATTTAAAAATTTGTCACATCTCTGACAACAATTTGAGCATCAATCAAATCCACCCCCTATCTCAGGCCAGAAGTATGACAAAATGCTCAAACTTGTCTACTAGTTCAGTTGACCATCCCTCTCATCAAAACACATTCGTTTGTGAGCGGGCAAATGGTTTATAGTAGTTTAGTAAGCGATTAAATAGTTCAACTCTAAACAATTTGAGCATCAATCAAAACCACCCTCCTATCTCAGGCCAGAAGTATGACAAAATGCTCAAACTTGTCTACTAGTTCAGTTGACCATCTCTCTCATCAAAACACATTCGTTTGTGAGCGGGCAAATGGTTTATAGTAGTTTAGTAAGCGATTAAATAGTTCAACTCTAAACAATTTGAGCATCAATCAAAACCACCCTCCTATCTCAGGCCAGAAGTATGACAAAATGCTCAAACTTGTCTACTAGTTCAGTTGACCATCCCTCTCATCAAAACACATTCGTTTGTGAGCGGGCAAATGGTTTATAGTAGTTTAGTAAGCGATTAAATAGTTCAACTCTAAACAATTTGAGCATCAATCAAAACCACCCCCCTATCTCAGGCCAGAAGTATGACAAAATGCTCAAACTTGTCTACTAGTTCAGTTGACCATCCCTCTCATCAAAACACATTCGTTTGTGAGCGGGCAAATGGTTTATAGTAGTTTAGTAAGCGATTAAATAGTTCAACTCTAAACAATTTGAGCATCAATCAAAACCACCCCCCTATCTCAGGCCAGAAGTATGACAAAATGCTCAAACTTGTCTACTAGTTCAGTTGACCATCCCTCTCATCAAAACACATTCGTTTGTGAGCGGGCAAATGGTTTATAGTAGTTTAGTAAGCGATTAAATAGTTCAACTCTAAACAATTTGAGCATCAATAAAAACCACCCTCTATCTCAAGCCAGAAGTATGACAAAATGCTCAAACTTGTCTACTAGTTCAGTTGACCATCTCTCTCATTAAAACACATTCGTTTGTGAATGAGCAATTATTTGTTATTAGTTTAAATGAAGTGTAATCTGTCGAATAATAAATACTTAATGTTACGTACTTTTATGATACTCGAAGTTTAATGTTAATATTTAATTTTTTTTATTTATCATTATTTTATTGCTTCTTTTAATAATTAAGTTATAATTGTTGCATTTTAAATTCAGTAAATGTGTAAAATAATTTTATAGTATTTTTGTTGATGTTTTTGTTGAATTGATCAAAATTTTCTTTCAATTTACCACACAATCAATCAACAAGAAAAACTTAGTAAGATTTAGTAAATTCTTCCAAAGCGTCCTATTTTGTAGACCAGACAGACGACGATTAAACCATGGCTCATGGAGGGATACATTTTTCAATTTCCAAGTTCATTATTTTATAAAACTGATCAATAGAAGCGTCCAAACTACTCGTTTTATATCGATTGCAATTAATATTGTACAGAATCTCATTTAAAGCATCATATTCTTCCTTTTTAAAGTTGAATAACCTAGTAGAATTAAAATTTAATTTAACATTAATACAATTTTCAAAAATTAATTGGATGTGGTTATGAAAATACTTGAAGAGTCGCCAAGATTATCACAAGCAATGATTGCACCATGTAATTCCACTGGTATGGGATATCAGAAGTAGGACATTGGTGCTCTGGTTCTCGATGTTGTTAATCTGGCTTAGTCTGAGTGAACAGATTGAGTCCTTCACGAGGTCTGAGGTTAAATCACCATTGAATGGCAGAAAATCATCTTCAACAGTAAGCTATTTTAGACCTCCCAAAATCATCCAATAATCGAAACTAGCAGCCGCAATTGCTAGTTGATTTGAGAAAAATGAAGATAGCTCTCCCTTTATATCAGCTGGGGATCCGTATGGTATGTAAACAAATCCAAAACTCGTTACGCTCCAGGTCAGAAATATCCGCATGTACATCTAGCTAGCAGAAGTCTGCCACCTCACCGTCAATTGAAGGTCCGAACAACGATCGTCTGAAAACATAATAGTCCGAAGTGAAATACGCAGAACTGTACGAGCTTGTCAGCCATGTTTCCGTGATACATTTATTCGATTTCGATCAAATTCCGCTAGAGTTGTGATAATATATAAACAATATGTCAGTTTTGGCAGAGATTGGCGGTGCCGGTTGAGTAATACGTGCAGACAGCGGCATCGGAGTTGAAAGAGACACGTAATCGGTTGAGGTTGCAGTAGATGTCAAATTATTTGATCGCTGTACGAACTGACGAACTACAACTTGTTCCGACCAGATTGTGGGGTCTGATGCTTTAAATTGTTTCTCTGGTATATTGATTCTGAAGCTAATTAAAGTTAGTGTTAGCTCTTTTGAACGATCCTTCTTTAATAGCGGCAATCAAGATACACTGGATAGCAATGCTCCTTTTTACAGATAAATTTAACAACTTGCTCAGCTGTTGTTGAAGGATCCAAACGACTGACGCAAAGTTTCCTCAACTTAGGCACTGGTATAGGCATAGATGAGATCGGCGAGGAAGTACCTTTATTATTTGTTGACAACGCTCTTCCTCGATATTTTTCCTCGCCTAGAGATGATCCGGGTGAGCAATGGATGAAATTTCGTTCAGCTTCGACCACACTGAAGCAATAAGTTTCTTATTGGTCGCGACCTCCATGAAGCCTCACTCGGTCTAGACCAAACTTTAGGTTATTTCATTTAACACCTTCACACACAAAACTACTCAGGCATAAAATAAAAGTTATGGTCAGTTTTATAGCTTTATTTCGTAAAAAAAAAAATCTGAATTTCAATGCCAGCCATCAATTTTGCTTCCAAAATTTGAGAAAATTCAGTGGTCAAAAGTATCCCAATATGCTTCACAGGACAAATCCTGTTTTAAATACTTTCTAAAATACGTGATCTTTTTAATATTACATTTATTTAGGTTATATTTGAAATCATTGAGTTCTGATTAAATAATTAAATTACATTATAAAACTAAAAATAAGAAATAAAAGCAATTTTTAGCAATAGTATACTCGGTAAAACAATTTCTTTCGGTTGTAAAGCACGGTTATATTATTTGTGCGATTTTCAACATGTTTATATAGCACAAGAGACGCGCATCTTTTCCGATTATCTACTTTTCCATAAGATGAGATAGATTTTGAATCCGCTTAACTGTTCTGACAGTTGTAGGAATGGAATTTTTTCTGGAAAAAAATCTCCAATCTACATTCTTGCTACAAGCTGACGGAACTCTAAGGACGACAACAAAGGTACTTGCTTGATTTCATGTGATTTACTGTATATTATGTAAGAATTGCTCATTGCAATTTTCTAACAAATCAAAGTAAAGGTGCAAATAGTATTTTATTTTAGCTTTAGCTCAGAACAAATTTTTTTTTGATCCGTTAAGTCTACTCTTCCCATATTCTTATTATATTTTGTAACAATGTCAACAAATGAACAGACCATTCTATAAATGAGATAGCTTATCGAAGCTTGTTGCAAATATATCTCCGTTTTGCATATTTTTAACAATGGCACATTTTTGGTAAATTTTTATATTTGTACGTACTGTTCCACGTGCCATAATGTTTTTCATTGCAAGACTATATTGTAGCATTGGCGAATTAAAGAAGTTATCGAAAAAAACTTCGCATCCCAGACCTTCTAAATATTTTGATAAACTTGAACAACTAATTCACCCAAGACTATCTCTGTTCCACAATTTTTTCTTCCGGTATATAAATCACATTGAAAAGGATATCAACTTTGTGAGTTAGCTCTACACCACATTTTGAATCCCCATTTTACTCGCTTATTTTTGAAGTATTGCTTCGTTATATTATGCCCTTTGAATTTAATCATATGTTCATCAATTGCCTGTGTTCTAGTATTATTCATGGCACTTTGAAAACAATTACTGAAATGGTTCACGGCAGGCCTTATTTTATAAGCACTATCATAATTTGGTGAATTCATATTAGGCTGCGATTCTTTATTACCGAAATGTAGATTTCTTCGTACGTCTTCAAACCTCATTAATGGCATAATTTTGGCTATATAAGGAACACCCACATCTGGTTCTGTTGACCAATAGCTCTGTAAAATTGGTAATACATGATATCCCATAATACATTTCATATAGGCATGAATGCCTTCATTTTTGTAACATCAACCGTGTAGACCCCGCCATTCTGTTGTACATATCTAATAGATTCGAGAACGGCGTCTTTTCAAAAACAGTATTTTCTATTGAAATAATCTATTTCACAATTCTTTCCCAGATATTTAATAAAAGTATCAGCAACACATAAAGCCAGCTCATTCATCAGTTAATTTAAACTGAAACTTTTGAAATTTAAGTTAGAATCCTTCATAATAGTGTGACCTAACACACTTCATAAAATTATATAACAATTTCAAGTGTTATGGGATATCTTCTTTGATGCGTTCTTCCACCTCCTCTCCATATTCGCATCCCAAATATAAATTTCCATCTTTACAGCAGATAATAAAATAAAAAATCCTAAATGTAAATCATAAATATTTTCTTGTAGTTGGTGCGATGTTGCTTAAATATTCAGATACCTTTTCAAGGAAACGAAAATGAAAATTCTTTCTCATCTCAGGTGTTACTTGTTTATGTGCGCACTTCTGTTTGTGGAATTTTCATTTTTCATATATAAATGAAACATAAAGTAACAGTAAAAAGTATCCGTTAACCAGTAAATCCATTTCCTGCTAGAATTTTTTGTGGGTTTTTCTAGCCACAACCAATATAAAACGCGAAACTGTTACCAATAAATTTGAGTTACGACCAATGTATTAATTATGGCGAAAAGGTCTAAAATCTTTCAGTATACAAATCTATGGCAAATTTTGGAATTAAGATGAGCATATTAGAACCTGTTTATATATAATGTTGCAGTTGCACGTTTTTAGTTATGGATTTAGTTATGTAATAAACAAGGGTTCTTCAAACTTAATCGACATTTGCATAACATATAACTTGTTTTCCAAATCGTAACATACCGAATGCTTTATATAATATTTGCTTTTTCATGTTCAATGAATAATTAACCTTTATACAAAAATGTTTAAAATATTTAAGTTTCTTGGAATCACATCATATAAAGATGAACAGAAAATAAAATGAAAGAAGAACGTTGTCCTTTTGCTTTTCATCTCAGATCGTGCTTTAATCAGAAAAATTAATTTTAAAAATTTCTATTAAAAGTTCATAATAAATTATAAGCACAATGTTTATATATATAATATTCTATATGTAAATGTCAAACCTAGAGGACATACCGTTTATTAAGTTGAACTACATATATAATTTGAAAATAGCATGTTGTTGAGAAAACTGCCTCCCGCAGCACAATTCTGGCTTTCCCTGGGAATATTGAATTGGGAAACATATTTTCGTAGCATTGTTGTCTAAATTGTATTTTTCTAGCCTGCTGAGGGAATAAGTTTGGTCATATATATTTTCGAAACAAAGTTAAATGGGAAAGTATTTTTCCCTATAAAAATTTACTATGGAATAAAAGTTTCCCAATAAGCTTTGTTTTGAAAATTGTTGCACTAAACTTATTCTTTCAGTAGGCCAGAAAAAAACAATTTGGACAAAAATGCTACGAAAATACTTTTCTTTATTCCCTATCCCCATGGAAAGCCAGAATAGTGCCACTGGGGCACGAGCACACCGTTTGTTGTATATTTCTACGCAAATTACTCAAATTCTGAGGCGGATATCTATAAGCCGATTTCTAACATGCGTATGATATCACAAAAGAACCGAATGTGTCGAAGGGCTGAATGTCGAAGGCCCGAATGTCGAAGGGCCATTTTTTTTTTGGTTTTTAGAAATATATTTTTTTTATTTAATTTAATTATTTTTTTTATTTTTATGATGAATGATTATATTATTTATTTTATGATGATATGAATGAAGCTTAACAAATTAAACTTCATCCGTCATAAAAAAGTAACACTAAACATCATTTGGTCAAAAATCACCACAATAAATACAACAGGAAATTTACGCTCAGCAGTACGAAATTCATTTTTGTTTTTGATTTTATTTTTTATAAAACAGCAATTTAAAATTATTTCAATATTCATTTATTAATATTGAATTTAAAATTAATAAGCATTAATTCAAATGTTATTTCATACACTGATATCATTCATTTTTATTATGGGCCTTACAAATAAATTGTTTACATATTGTGCTCTTAGATGTGTGCTTGTTGTACAAATTTTGGCAGAAATTACAACGACCTCTTTCGGTGCTCCTGTCACTTCTGTAAATGATCCAAAAGGGGTGGAAAGTCCAGCATCGCTTCGATCAAATTTGCTATAAGATTGCGACAATCTGTGGACTGTGGAAGAGAAACTCTTCGACACTGCCCTTCGTTTTATTCTAGTCCAATATAATACATATTGCTTTTTTTTCGTTGTCGTTGGGAACTTCTTTATTTTTGTTGAAGCTACTCTGAAGAAGTTCATACTTATTTCTTTTTGGGATGTATGATACCGAAGTTGTTTCCTTAGTGAAAGCGAAAATAGAGGAAAGAAAATATTGGCTTGTTCTAAATTTCTAGAAGAATCGATGGTATTGATGTTTTGTTTTTTCGAATTGTTCCAATTATTGTCATGTTGCGTTTTAGAAGCATTTGCCCGAGTTTCTATCTTTCAGCTGCATGGCACCACAAATCAAGGACAGCACGTAGTAAACCTTGATTTCTCTTAAGTGCCGCGCCTTCCTCCTTTGAACACCTATGAACAAAGATTACTGAACATATGATAATATGTATTATAAAATTATATAAAAAAACAAATTATACAAAAAAAAAAAAAAAAAAAAAAATCATAAAATATAAATAAAATGGGGATTCCCTAAATATATGTAAAAAAATGATTTTAGTGTAACGATTAAACGAATATTGGAATATCAAAAATGCGGAATTAATCCACAGGAATTTTAGTGCTACTTATTTCATAGCGGGATAAGCATATAAACTAAGTCGCAAAGAATAACACGTTCGCGGACGTGAATGCTATAGCATTCATACAATTTTTTTGTTTTTTAAGAAATAAGACGACATATTTATCAATTCTTAACAATACATTCGTTTCCGTGACGAAATATCATTGCAATTACAAGAGTTATCATAATAGTGTTAAACACATTTTGAAACTATCCGCGAACGTGTTAATGGTTTAATTTATTAAGATATTTGAAAATTAATGTTCGATTTGGTCGAAAAAGACACGAGGGATGGATGACGGTTAATTAAATTTGTGCATTTTTCTGAATCAAATATTTTTTACAGCCTGTAACTCAGAAAATATAAAATATTTTCTCTCCTCATACAATAACAATTTACTTTCTTAAAGAACGTATTAATTAACCCATCTTAAATCCGGACACCTTGTATTGCTCTTTCGGCAGAATCAAAAGTTTTGAGATACTCAGTGTAGTGGAGCACCGACTTAATTTCAATTATTTTTGACAATGTTTGATTACTCAATGCTCGTAAATCAATTGTATACCATTATGGACGAGACGTTGTATTTTTGATAGGCGCAACAGGTCAAAACACTCGAGAAATGTGTAGTAAAATATGGAGGGGTGAAATTGTTGACTAACAGCTGTCTTTCTTATATAACGAATGTGTAACGCTTATTAAAAATCTTTATTTTATAATATAATTATTAATAATTATTATTTTATTCAATTTTATTTATTATTATTTATATATATTTTTTTTTAATTTAATTTTTAATAGTATTATCCGCCATATCATATATAATGGCGGAGTGACATTTGTGGTGACGAGCACAAATGGTATCAGATGAAATGATTACAAAATGTATTTGTTTAGTTTAATAAATTTATCGTAGTTCGTCTTTGTTTCGTACTCGTCGTGTTGCTTTTTTCATTTTCAAATGCTCGACGTGTTGTGCCCGTCTTGCGCTTATATGTATAACTGTTGATGCATTTACTCCATTAACCTTTGGTTTGCGAGATGTTATATTTTCAATATTTACAATACATAGATCTCGAATACACCACACTTTATTTCTAAAGGGAGAAATTAAGTTAAGAGGATTTTTGGTAAAACCCATGTACATATTAATAGTCATAAACATTTCCCCTGTTTAAATTTCGGTAACCAACAAGTTCAACCATTGTTTGTAGAACATTTAGTCTTTAAATTTATTTAAATCTTTTGATTTTTTGTCGTTTTTTGTAAATTATTTTATTTTTTATTTTTTTTTATTTAAATTATTACAACTGAATACAATTCATCTAGTAATTTTTCTTTCTTATTTTAGTCACTTGTGTATGAGAAGAGGCCCATTGGTCAGCTCCATTTAAAGGTTATTTACTGAAGTAGTTTTTGCTCTGGTGTCCTTAATCCATTAAATCAATTGGTTTCGTTCTCTGCAATAATCTTACTGCATGTGAAGTATCCAACATACCACGAAGCTCTTCATTTACGTGTTGATAGATACGTTGTCCATGAATTACTGCAATTTTTTTTATTTCTTCTTGAACCGTCGGGATATTTAGGTCCCTATGAAGGTCATCATTCCTAATGTACCACGGAGCGTTAACTATACCACGTAGCACTTTGTTTTGAAAAGTTTGTATTAGTTTGGTGTTGGTTTTCTTTGTACAGCCCCAGAGCTGTATTCCGTCAGTCCATACAGGCTTTAGCACCTGTTGATACAATAGCAATTTATTTTCGGTTGACAATTCCGAATTTTTCCCGAGAAGCCAATACATTTTGCGATATTTGATATTAAGCTCATCTTTTTTCATTTAACGTGCTCTTTCCATCTGAGCCTGGTATCTAAGGTCATCCCTAGATATTTAGCATTATTTGCATACGGAATCTGCTGACCATTAATGATTACAGGTTTATAACTGACTTTTAGATTGGTGAAATTCATATGCGTGGATTTCGATTCATTGAGCCCGATACGCCACATTTTGGTCCATTTTATGATTTTGTCACATGCTTCTTGGAGTTTCGTTGTCGATTCCTCGATAGTGTCTCCTACTGAGAGAACTGCAGTGTCATCAGCAAATTTTGCAACGGTCACATCGTTTAATTGAGGTAAATCTCTGGTGTAGAGCAGGTAAAGAATAGGTCCCAAAACACTACCCTGCGGGACTCCTGCCGAAATCTTTTTTAGCTCGGAATATTCATCTTCATATTTCATCCTATAGTGGCGATTCTCTATGTAAGATTTTAAAATCATATACTATTGTTTTGGTAAATCTTTATGTAGTTTGAAGAGTAAACCTCTGTGCTACACCTTATCGAAGGCCTGCGCCACATCTAAGAAGATACTAGAACAGACCTTTTTCCTTTCTAATTATTATCAATGACATCTGTAAGCCTATGAACCTGCTCAATAGTTGAGTGTTTCTCTCTGAAACCAAACTGATATTCTGGGATAAGGTTTCTTTCTATGGTTCTTTTCAATCTTTTGAGCAACAGCCTCTCAAACAATTTTGCTAGTGTTGGTAGAAGTGAAATTGGCCGGTAAGATTTTCTATTATTCGGTGGCTTGCCCGGTTTCGGAATCATTATTACTTCTGTTTTTTGTAAATGCTAAACTTTTTAACATCATTGCTAAAATTGAAAAGCTTCAATTGAAGCTGCTACTTTCGGTACGAAGATTTCCATCAAATTTCACAAAGTTTTCCTGATTAATCTAAAACGTTAAGTATGAAGATGGATTCCGAAAAGTTAATCCACCTGGGGAATGTAGGTACGCTGAATTTTTGGTGAAATAAAGTTTATTTTCTCAAAACTCGTAATTTCAGGTAAAATTAAAAAAATTATCTGAATAAATTGTGTTTGAAATTAACTTTATTTATTTTATTTCCAATCTTTTAGTTTTAAATAATTTTTTCGTAAATGCTATATACTTTTCAAAATACATGCAAAAAATAAAATGCTCGTATTTTAGCTTCCGGTGGAAAAACGAAAAAGCCCTATGGAAAAATTCACTGGGATCGCCCAAATTGTAGAATAAGCTTAAGTATGAAGTTTCGTCCCAATCAATTAGTCTGGGCAGTCCAAGTCGATATTTTTTTGTAAAACACAATTTTTTGTCAGAAAACGTCATTTTCGATCAAATTGGGCAAAATTAAAAAAAAAAGTTTTTCAAAGATTTTTTTTAATGGAATAAAAAGAGATATCTTTTAATGAAACTTTCCATTGACATTTTATTTAACTGAAAGTATAAAAAAAAAAGTTTTTTTTTGATTTTTTTCGAAAATGCAGCTTTTTGTTAATCGTTTTTCGCGTAAGTGATATACATACATACATTTCAAAATATTTGCGAAACACGAAAAAGCTCATATGGAGGCTGCCACTTTCGGTGAACTGATTTCAGCCAAAAACTATTGGGATCTCCCAATGAAACAAAGCATAAGTATGAAGTTTCATCATGATCAGTCAAGCTGATAGAAGGCTGTAGAAAACCAACATATATTTAGTCTACAAGGCACCATATACGCACACAGACACACACACACAATTTTTTTAAAAACCACTTTTTGACTACAGCGTATGGTAATTCGGCGAAAATATCGAGGTCAAAATTTTTCATAATTGCTATATGCTGTATAAAATAGCAGAAAATATCCAGCAGAAAAAATGAGTTTTTCTATTCATCGCTAGAGGCATCACTATCACAAAAATGAAATTTTTTCTGCTGATATTTTTTGACACTAGCAGAAAATTTTTGAAATGTTTATGCAAATTAAAAATTCTCAGCAGAAAGTTTTATGAAAAATCAGGAAATTTATGAAAAAGAAGAGCAAATATATGTTTAAATGTTTTGAAGCGATGAGAGTTAATTAACTTTAACAAACGATTTGCGTATGTATAGTGTAAGGACTCTCAAAACATACTAAAATTACCATAATCATCATTATGAAACACAGGGAAACATAAAAAAAAATCGCCATCGTTGAAAGCATTCCATAAATTTCTGAAGTCATTTTAATGTGAAATGTTTTCAGTTATTAACAAAAGTGTTAGAAAAACCCCCCTATAACTACCCTAGGTATATGTTTTTATGGTAGCTGAGATCATAATCTATATACATGAGCAACATAAGATTCACACCAGGCGTCAATAGCCTTCCATACATTTTTGAAGTCATTTTAATCTGAAATGTTTTCAGTTTTTAACAAAAGTATTAGAAAACCCCCCTGTAACTTCACCCGGGTTATGGTTTTTTGGTAGGTGAGACTGACGTCAAATAATTCCAAATTTTTTTTTTGGTAAAACGTACGTGTTTGTGTTAGTATTATACACAAAAACATTTAGGCGTAAATAATTTTTTTAAAAACTTTCAAAAATTTCAATTGTATAATTTTAATATGTATACCTCCAAAATTCATCGTACCAGTACGTTTAAAATACCATAAATCATTACACAATTAATAATGTGATGTAAAAACATTATGCTATATACCGTAAATATAAACTTAAAATTAAATTGAAGTTTATTGGATTTGTTGAGATTTAGCGAATTGGTCATCAATCTCACCATACTTTTATGTTACTTGTATCAAATGCCACAATACATGATGATTTTTAGAATTTTGTCATAGTTCTGGCATGGGCAAATATGGCCCCGAAACGTGTGAGTTATGATTTACAGTATTTTTGCAATTCAAACGATTACTAATCGAGATTTGCCTGGTTCTCATCAATCCCGTTATGTTTTCCAGAAAGATATATTTTAGAAATAAAAGACTTTATGTATGTCTTTGAAAAGGTACAGAAAAGAGATACATAAAAGAAAAATTTTATGTATGGAAGGCTACTGACGCCAGGTGTGAATCTCACGTTGCTCATGTATAAAGATTATGATCTCAGCTACCATAAAAATATACAACCAGGGTAGTTACAGAGGGGTTTTTCTAACACTTTTGTTAAAAAACTGAAAACATTTCACACTAAAAGAAATTCATAAATGTATGGAAGGCTACTGACGCCGGGTGCGAACCTTATGTTGCTCATGTATATAGAATATGGTCTCAGCTACCATGAAAACATACACCAAGGGTAGTTACGGGGGGGGGGGGGGGGGGGGGTTATTTTAACACTTTTGTTAAAAAACTGAAAACATTTCACATTAAAATGACTTCAGAAATTTATGGAATGCTTTCAACGATGGCGATTTTTTTGATGTTGCCCTGTGCTTGCAAAATGTAGATTATGGTAATTTAAGTATGTTTTGAGAGTCCTTACACTATACATACGCAAATCGTTTTTTAAAGTAAATTAACTCTCATCGCTTCATTTAAACATATATTTTCTATTTTTTTTCATAAATTTCCTGATTTTTCATAAAACTTTCTGCTGAGAATTTTTAATTTGCATAAAAATTTCAAAAATTTTCTGCTGGTGTCAAAAAATATCAGCAGAAAAAATTTCATTTTTGTGATAGTGATGCCTCTAGCGATGAATAGAAAAACTCATTTTTTCTGCTGGAAATTTTCTGCTATCTTATACAGCATGCTTGCTATAATACTTTATGTGATTGAGTCAAATAAAGTAAAATTAATGTCCGATTTTAAATAGTTCAATATGGTTATGTACACGTTGACAAGAATATCTTGCTTGAATTTACATTGTATCGGTCAATATTATTTAATATTAACAACTCTTTACGGTGGTGGCAATAAAACGGGTACAAAATACAATCGTCAGATCACAAACCTGAAATCGCCGGCAACAAAAAGGCTTTTCTGGATGTGGGTTGAATCTAAAAATCAACTTTCCGGTTCCGATCGAACTTTTGAGACACAAGTATGGCAACAGTGTGTAGATTTATTTTCTACTAGCTCTCTTTGGAGCACAAACTACAAAACTGTCGAGCTCGAAATAGATGAAATCCATATTAAAATACAAATTCTTATTGAACTTGCTATTTATGTTTGTTTCCAATGTAAAATGCAAACACACCGAAAACGATTTTTTGTGATTTCAGAAATACATTGCGGGTTTATGTCTCGCGTTTCTACATTCTGATAAAAAGTTAAGGTAAAGTACGAGGCTGTGTACAATAGCAAGTTAAAAAAGGCTTCAGGATTGGGACTGGTATTTTAAATCGAGATATATTTCAGAGGTCGCTGAGGTAACGCTTATTGTGGAAATTAATACTTTTGAAGGTATTAGTTCTCTTGTTTAAGTGAGTTCAACATTAATGTCAACACTGGACGATAACATTACGTTATTTGGTTTCAAGCGTAGGCAGAAAATCGGAGTTTCAGTAGAAAGAAAATGGTGTTTATGTTAAATTAGATGTTACAGGTGTCGCGTAATGTTGAGATTTCCTGTTTAAAACACGAGAAATCTCAACATTACGCAAAACAGCCAAATGTAAAAGGCTTGCATTACTGTGGTGGGTTTCCGTGTTCTACTCACAGCGTCCATTTTTTTTCATCTGGCATAAAAGTATGGCATCACCTAGTGTATGTAGAACGCTCTGCCTATCTAATTCCTCTATAGTGACCATCTGTAGCAACTCTGCAACTAACTAAATTCACCAAAAAAATATATTAAGTTCTTACTGGTGTGCAAGTCTATTCAGTTCATATAGCACGTCCGGTCCAAATCCACCCGGTTTAAAGAAAAAATATTTTCTAATTTAATAAGATCATATAATTTTATAATATGCTTGATTCTTAAATATGCGAATCGATAGGAACTGGCGCTCATTATGAAATGTTATAGAATTTTCCAATATTAAAACAAAAATCTCTCGATAGAGAGAGCGGGATATTTTTCATTTTAAAATACTTCGTTTTGTATTGTTGATTTATATTTATTGCAGCCAAACCGCAACAACAAGAAAAATTTAAGAACAGTCAAACCTATCAAAAGTAATAGGGACCGCATAAAAAAATCTTCCGAAACTTGACAAGTAGGTATAAGAAATAGTTTTCGCTACACATTTAAAAAGTTTTTTTATGTGGTGAATAGGGACCGCATGAAAAAAGTTTCACGTAGAAAAAACTCAAAACATTACGCAACCTGACGCAATACTTGCGCAATGTGATGAAATATCTAAAATCGAAAAACAAAATGGCCAACGTCATTTAGCTAATTAGATTATTCACATTCAATTGTGTTCTAATTTGATTGAAATTTTGAAAGAACTTAAGCAGATTGTCCTGAATAAATTTTCTTCATACCGCATAAAAAAAAAAATCACACAAAAAAAGAGCGCACAAAAAAAAATCGCACAACAAAAGACCACACAAAAAAAGGTTTGACTGTATACAAAATTTTACTGTTGCGCCACTCACACAAATAGGGCTTTTGATTTTACCTCTTTCTGGTTTTCCGAAAAATAAGAGATAACGCCACAAGTGGCAGCACTATCGCAAAAAATAATTTCTGTAATTATTTTATTACCAGCGCAAATTTATATCTCGTATCCAATTTGTATCTGTTTTTTTTTTTCACAAAATAAAATATCCCAGCAGAATAAACTATTAAAAGTGATTGTCAAAATGACAAATTTATTGATTTTTGAATTAAAGGAACTGAATATCATATATCAATATGATATTTCGAAATTTAATAATGTTCCGTCTTTTAGTAGTATTTTTAAGGATTCGAAATTGAGTTTACAAAATTCTAGGATGCTGGACTAAACTTGGTCATTTCATTACCAATCCTTATTAAATTTGGGTTCTAGTCTAAATTTGGATTGAAATATGAATTTTAGAGAGAACTCGGCTGTTTCTTAATTAATAATTGTAAAATTTGCATCGCATGCATGGAAATCCCTGACACAAGATGGTGTGGATAGTTCCTGTTTTCATTGTAATGAGACCAGGACTTAAGTTTTTGAGCAAGGTATTCGGGGTAAAACACAAACATTAAAAGAAAATAACTTTTAACACTGTGTTATATTGAGAATTAAACTTAATTGCTTTGATATTTTTTAATTAATTAATTTTAATTGACGAAGCTAATGTTATTCAACACATTTCTATTATATTTATGATTTGGAAATTATCAAGATATACTACTTGTTGTAGATGCACTATATTTGCATATTTATTTGCCATTTTTAGTTTTATTTATAAAATATTACAGTATTTTACCATTATTTAGATTTTAGATGAGTACTGTAAACAGTCTGCAACACATTTTTAACGCCCATTTACAAGATACCTTTGATGGTCTAATTTGTATAAACATAATTCACCAGAAACTCAATATTAATTTTAATTTAAACATCGAAAAATTGCCAAACAACCTTGTGTGTTGAAAGTCAAAGGTAATACTGAACTTACCTAAACACACATGGCAAAACATTAAACTTTGTAGATTATTTTCATTTCATCATGTTGTGGACTACACGTTTAGTTTTATGTGTGTTTTGTTTTAATTGAAATGAATTAAATTACCAATTATATTTTCTACCACATGTTGTGATGGTGTCAAACGTTCTAGCTGATTGACATTTATTGGTAAAGATTTTTTTTCGAAATATTGAATATCTATTACTTATAATAAAAAATAATTATGAAATTCTATACGTTGCAAACATTTTGCTTGTATTATTGAACTGAACGTTCCGTATCTTTCCATTAGAAAAAATTTATTAACGGTTTTATATTAAAAATTACTAACTGTAAAAAAGAACATTTAATATGAATGGTTTAATTCAGAACATCACCTCGATGAATAATAATTCATTTACTTGTATAACAAATCGCCCAACGCACATGAAAATTTTTTTTAAATTTTTTTGGTTTACACCAGGTAGCATATAAAACATACGGGTGTGATGATATTATCAACTCCAACCCCATGATAAAATTTTCTTGTCTCTCGATTTTGTTGATTGTTTGTATAAATTTGGCCAACACAAAATACTCACGAAATAATTTTTTTTTATGTAAATATTGAGTTATAGCCACATGAGGGATTGGTTTTATGCCATAATTGCGAATGAAATAAATTTGATTTTTTAATTGAATTTCTGTTAATTAAAGGGAACGAGTTTTTATTTATTTTTGGGTCGGTGAAAAGACAAAGTTTATTTAACTTATTCGTTTGAACACATTGCGGATCAAATCCTAACTTTCCACCTTGTATATTACGGCGCAGGCATTTTCCACACACATAGTTTTGTACTTATCGGTTATCCTTATCATATACCAATTTTATTAATCTCTTACTTTTTATTGTTTATAGAAGATTTAAAATAATCCCGCGTGTACGCTTTGCTAGTACTAAAAACCAAGTTATACGTGTATGCGATACATATTATTGTTGGCTTGGAGAACTTTGCATGAAGATAAAATCTTGAGATTTTTGAAAATAAATAGACTCTTAAGATAATAATAATACGATAATAACTAATTCTACTAAATACATTAAAAATAAAGTTTTAATGTCAGATGGTTTTTGTGCTGAGTGCAAGTGGAAACGAATTAATGTCATGGTCGATCGTTATAAATGTGTCGCATCGCTTTCCTTAGATTATACAGGGCGTCCCAATAAGAAGTTCAGATTTAAAAATTTCATAAAATGGCTTAATATATTTCCAAATTTATTTGTTTTCTTGAAAGTACAATCGTCCTGAATGTCGATTTTGTAACAAAAATTAGAGCGCAAGCTGGCGAGGTGAACAATAATTTTGTATTCATATACATTGTATAATATACAATTTTATATTTGTATTGTATTTTTTCTATTGTGTGTCTGTGCATTTTGTTAGTCAATTTTACAAAGTGAAGTAGCAAAATAAAAAGTTCCGGTTGAATCGGTTGAATCTTTATGATGATGACTTTTACCTCACCTCTTCTGTGTGTTCGCTTGCTTTTGAGCGGTGGAACCGATTGTTTGCTATGTGATTTGATTTTTCATTTTAAAATTGTTAAACAATACGAAACCGCATTTGACACATCAATTAAACAAAATATCAAAACAAAATGACGCGCATGCGCCTAAGCAAACCAATATTAATAAAATAACCACTACTATGTTTTTCCGGTTTGCTCATCTCGCGCTGTCATTTTTGGTACAAAATCGATACTCTGGTTATTTATTTAAAATGATTTCATTCAAATGAAAGCCGCGGCTGGCCTTCGCGTACTCCATTCGGTTGGTCCAATTTCTGAGCACATTTTGGATTGTGTGCGGATCTATTTCGGCAATGGTTGCTTCAATATTGGTTTTCAAATACTCAATTGTTTGTGGATTGTCCATATAACACTTGTCTTTACGGCACCCCACAAATAAAAATCCAAAGGCGTCAAATCACAGCTCCTTGCCGGCCAATTCGCGTCACCATTTCGACTGGTAATGCGGCCATCAAATTTTTGATGCAGCTTCGCTATTTCAACGTCTGATGTGTGGCATGGCGCACCATCATGCTAGAACCAAAGGTCGTCCAAACCAATATCTCCAAGGTATGGCCACAAAAACGATGTTAACATGTGGCGGTATTTGATTCCGTTGATTGTAACGGTCGCGCCGGCCTCATCTTCAAACAAATACGGCCCAATAATGCCGCCATGCCACAAGCCGCACCAAATAGTAACATGCAATGGATGTATTGGCTTCTCCACATATATCCTTGTGGATTTTCCGAAATACGCCTCGTCCAAAAGATGATTTTTTGAGCAAAATCTTCATCAATAGTTTGTCGCAGGCCCACACAGCGGATCGATATCAAAGGGGATGGTCACAGGGCTTCAATTGCTGGACCAATTGAACTTTAAAGGGCCACAAACTAAGGTCTTTACACTCAGAGAACAAAGTTGTTGAAATAACAATTTTCATATGCAAAATCAATAAAAAACTTAGGTTGTTTTTGGCCAATAAACGTAGTTATTGCCGTAACAATTTTATAGTTATTGATTTTACTACCTTTAAATCGACACAATAAATACAATATCAATAAGTATTTAGTTCCGTTCAATAACTTGATGTTTTAAATTGGACGTTCTTTAGTTATTATTTCAAAAAATTAAATTATTAATTTGTACAAAGAGCGTAACAATCATAATAACGGATATTCTGGATAATACCCTGATAGGGTGAGGCTGCGGTGAGGTTACCAAGATGTTGGAATGCATTTTGAATATATATGTCAAGATCAAGATCTTATATGGGGATTTACCCATAGGGGGTGCGAGGCCCGTAGAGACTATAGTCTTGTATAAGATGATATCTCTAAAGAGTCGTTTTACCACCAAGTTAGTGCTGCAATATCAACAACACGACTCTTTAGAATTCAATGTTTCCATTAGCGCGAAGCCAAGCAATGGAAGCTTGGTTTCGCACTAATGGAAACATTGAATTCTTTACATTAAAAATTCGGTCGTCTCATCAGACTGCAGTGACCAAACAACAAAAATATTGAAAAAATTTTGAACTTACATATAAAGTATAAGCACAATGCCTTAGCGAATTTGAATGATTCGCTACGCAATAAGTAAGGGGTAAGGGGTTGACAATTGCGACTGTATATATTTACTTCAATACGTCTTCAAATAAAAATTCGAATAACGAGAACAGTCACGTTGTAAATGTAATAACTTTAGTTATTGAATTAGTAATTTAATCAAGTCCTAATTTTTATTTTAACAACGAACATTATACGATCAATAAATTTAGTAACTTTAGACTTGATAACTAATACATTGTCATTATAATAAGTGTATTTATTAGTAAAACTATTTTATTTTATTGATAGAATACATGTTTTTATTAAACTTAAAACTAAGTTATTCATTAAACAATTTTATTGCTGATTTTCGAGAAATATGATTCTATAAGTCAAAGTTATTGAATTCAAAACGGTTTTTTTCTGGGTGTACGCAGAATTCGTTGCACGGAAGACCGGCTGCTGTTCATTTTCGATGCACGATGAGGACTTGATGTTCTCGGCCGTTGGCGCAGATTATTGGCCACCGCGGCGATGTTTTCGGCTGAACGAACACAACGAGCACGGGTACGCGTTGGATTATCGATTAGGTAGCCCGTATCACGCACTTCATACACCAACTTCTGCATACCGTTGGGTGTGAGTCCCGTATTTTGACCAAATGTTGTACGACATTTTCTTGCAATTTCGAACCAATTGTTTTTGTTGTGGTAGTAAATTTCCAACACTTTCAACTTTTGTTGACCTCTGTGAAGATAGTCCAAATTTCTATCCCCGAAAATCGAAAAAGTTGCTTATGGCAATACTATACATTTTTATGTATACTATTGCCACATTTAATTATTAATTATAGAAATAAATCTAAATTTGGCAATTATTCCAAAAAATTTTGAAAGGTTTCAATTTTTTTTTCTTACTTAGTTTGACACTTGAAGAATTGTATAAATTGTGAAAAAGCGGGGGTTTGAGGGAGTAAAAAAAAATGTCATGATAGTAATAATTAGTGCGGCCATCGCATTTTTCGGGGATGGGATTTGGGCTATCTTCACATACATCTTTTGTTGAACCGTTAAGCGACTCATTTCGTCGACTAGAAATAATATACTGAGTTTCTGTCAAAGAAAAAATGACATTAGTGTTTTATTTTTTTATTTTTTTTTTTTAGTGAATTAATTCGTAATATAAATTACAGTACAATTTTAGCAATAAAAAATATATCAAATGAAATACATAATTCTGGTTATTGTGTTGCCAGAGTCAAAATAATCGATATGTCAAATCTGAACCGATTATTGTGACACCCTATACATCCACATTTTACATAAGTTTGATTGTCTTTATGATGCACAACCGTAAATTGGATATTTATTTTGTCGTCTTGTTGATTGAAATTGATATGGCTATAATACACTCGTACATCATGCGTATGAAGATGATTTGGTAGATGCTTTATTTTGGTGGTAAAATTTTGTCGGCGTATTGTTATTGATGGTTGTAGTAAACCAATATATATTGATTATCGAATATTTATGATCTTTTTTATGTACAGACGTTTAGATTATTATCATAATCGGTACAATTCAGTTGAAATTGAATTGCAAGATTTGTTGTGATCTGCGTTAATCAGACTAATGTATACGAAACTTTTAGGTTCATTTGAATAAAATGACTTGACAATAAATCTGTATTTTTAAAAAATATTTTAGGTTTAAGTGATATTCCCCTAGCACAACTTAACATAAAACGTACGTAATTTTATACTCTCTGGGTTACAGAGTGAAGAAAATATTTGGTTCAGAAAAAAAATGCACACAATTATTAAAATATAGCTTGTAATATTTAACGGTTTGTTCTTTTTTACGCTGAATGGAGTGATTTAAATTTGATGTTATATATCGAACAGTAGACGTTGGCTTCCAAAAATCGCAATTTTCACATTTTGTTCCTCACCTCTTGACAATTTCAGATCTAAAAATGGTATTTTACCATCGGTTTTTTCATCAATTGTGAATTGCTTCGTACCTTTTCAAAATAACATACATATAAACAGATTGGCCATAAATCTTGAAATGGGATTCCCGTGGCAAGTCCTTGAGTTTGTCAATACAATTTTTAACTAAATTTTACAAAATTCTGGTCGATACAAATTTTTGTGAATTTTACATTTTTTAGTTTATTTATCAACTCTATCAAATTTTAACATTAATGTCAAGTTCACGTATGCGATCAAAAAATGATTCGCGAACCAAGCCAATCTTTGAGCGTAATTATTTCGCATTATTACTCATAATTTGTAATTCTTTTTTTATTATGTTGGATGCTTCCGATCAAAATGTTCCCAAAAATAAAATTATTTCATCTCGGACGGGGAAATTTGTATATGTTTTCAATGATTTAATTTTCGTTTGATTCGCGAATCATTTTTTGATCGCGTACGTGAACTCGACATAAATGTGTCGGGAAAAGAAATGTTTTTAATGATTTTTTTGTTTCGTTTTTTCGATTTTTGTTGAGAGTGCATTGACGTTTAATTGGGCGCATTTAATTTCCGGAATTATGCGTTTTTGGTAAAGCATTATTTTAGTCACTTTAGGTTAGACAGTTTTTCTCGATAAGGAGATCTTTTGTAATTTAAAATCACTGAAGCGTTTTGACGGTATACAAAGCCATCGAGGATATTTGATGAACTCAGCACTGGAACAAGTAACATCGTCGATGTTTAAATTATGTAAAACCAGTCGATTAACATTTACAAAACGATCCATAATTCATCATCGATTTTCATATAATTGATTTGATTCTAAATGTTGAAAACATAAACAGTTATATCACTTACTACAGTAACCGGAAAAGCCTACAATACCAATTGTTTGCTTTCCATTAAATAATCACATAAACCTTCTGCAACATCAGCAAACCACGTTCGATGTCATCTTACACTTTGTAGTGGAGCTAGAATCATTTAACAAACCAGTTTTCCTTTATGAAACCATTTTTTTTTAAAATCGAACTATTTAAAAAATAGTAACAATTTAAACAGGAATACCACAAATTTATTTCAAATTGAATCAGTACGTGCGAGTGTATGTGGTAAATAAAGTTGTTAAAGCATCTAAGTAGGTTATGCATGGATGACTATCACATGGAGGTTATCCATCTTATTAAAACTAAAACGCGCAACAATAAATAAACGAAACGCAAATTGAATAATGGCTTAATGTGGCATTTTTTTATATGCTGAACCATTAAATTGATCTATTTAATAAAGTGTAGATCCATATCAATCTAGTGATATGTGATCTCACTCAATTTAGTGTTTCCACATCCATGAAGGTTTATTTAAGTAAGTAGCTCTTGGAGTAGGTAATGCTAGGTTCGAACCAAAAGAATATATCGAACAAGATAGACGTTCAAAAGGTTACTTCGGAATCAGTGCAAGATGGAACAAATTGTCTTAAAATGAAGTTTGTTCAGTGTCAAAGACAACAGAACAATTTTTCTAAATTTTAACACTGTTTTGTTGAAACGACCAATAAAAATAAGTAAATTTTTCTTTGACTTACTATAAACGAATTAAAACAAAGAATGCAATTTCAAAATCAAAGAAAAATTGATTATTATTTATTTAAATTTGTCGTTACAACTAAACATGTTAGCACTTAGGGTAATTTTTTTTCTGTAATGCATGGGCGGAACCATATGTGGTCTTACTTTGGGAAATAATATTGCTATTCGAATAGGAATGAAATATGTGCCCAAAGTAACAGCCAAGCATTTTTTTTAAACTTTTATCGGTTGGTATAAAAATTTAGTAAAATCAAACTAAGCATGCGATTTACTTTTATGTCGTAACAAATATTTATGAAAATATAAAATGCGTTTTCGACATAAATATGTCTTATTTTTCAGATTAATTTAGCATTGGAGCTCATTTTTTGTATCGTTGATTTATGTCATTTGGTTCTTTATCCTTTATTCGATAAAAATTCTAATTACTCTCAGAGTGACAACTCATAAAAATAAAATTATTTTATTATTTAACCGTGCGGTGAATATTTGAACTACACGAAGAATGGAATAATTCTAATCCTACTTTTAGGTGGAATGAAATCATTCATTCCGGATTGAGATTTATGTGGAACTTTTATTGTAAAATTCCCAAAGTAAGACGCTTATAAAAACAACTGGACATTTTTTAACGGATTACAAAATAGTTTCCAACCTCCACGTTTAAAAATGTTGATGTTTTTCAATTTCTACTGTTAAAATATTTTCAAAAAGGCTTCGACTTTGAATATGTTCTACTGGTTCGAGGAAATATTTTGGAACAAATATTTTAGGATTTCATGATTCTGCTCCAGATATATTTAACCTGAAGTCTCTGAAGTTTGTTATTAGCTTTCGTCAACATTTCCCATGTAAACGTTCCTCTCGATACTAAACAAATTTCATTTCAAGTAATTTTCTCATCTTGTACTGTTTAAAGGAAGGAAGAGTATTAAAAAGGCTGTTTACAATTTCTGATGCTGATACTGATAACGATGTTGAATTTTTGATCATGAGATTTTCAATAAGTAAACATAAGTGTGGTCTGAGCGCAAGGGCTTACAAAATTATGAAAGGAATAGGCATGTGCGCTAAAAATTAGAAGGAGCGAACTAAAAATTATTAGAAGCCTGAATTACAAAATTGTCAGAGGAAATATATCTATCTTAGTGGAGATAAACCAAAATTTAACTTTTGGCGGATCTGATCTAAGTACATAAGGGCGAGGAAGGATTATTACTCTATTTGATGTGATACTAAATGAAGACTTAATGAAGCCGGTATTGCTGCATTTACTAGTCTGATCCGATAGCAGAAAACATCCTGCTTTATCAATTCCAACTTACAAAACCGTACCAAATTACAAATAAGACCATATCGTTATTTTCCCATAACATTACTAAAGTTTATAAACCAGAATTTTAGTAAAAGCAGATTTAAATCAATATAATCAAAACAATCTACTTTCACGAAAACAGAAGGTAGGCAAATTGTTTCACGGTGCGTTAAATTTTGAGTTTTTTACGCACTGGATTGTTTAAGATAAAATTAATTGGAATATTATGATTTTACATATAAATATGTAAAAAGTAATTAATAAAATCATTATTGAACGTACTGTACTACTACGATGGTTCGTTGGCAATTTTTTCTTTTAATATTTTTATTTTGTGTAGTCAAATTTCTTGTACCGGTATGTAAAACATTTAACAGTTTCTTGATAATAATACAATTTGTTTAACCCCACTATTAGAAAAGTTAAGACGTAATCCCGAAAAGATTAGTATGCGTCACACCACCAAACAGTGTATGCTGCAACGTTCGTGCAATGTGCGACCGATTAATCGTAGTTTAACTTACGCTGATGTGAGTTGCAACACAATTGACCCAATTGATAATGCGGTGGTCCGAATGATACTATACTATAAATTTGCTGAGTATCGTAAGTTTCTAGTGGACATCGAAGAAAATATGTGTGGTTATTTAAGGAATAGAAATACAACACACATTTTGAAAGTGTTAATGCCAATTCTTCTTACGGCCTCGAAAATCGATTCATGTCCAGTAACTACGGTATAATATGGCTTGATTATTATATAAATTAATTAGTTTTATAAATTATAAATGATAATATAATTTGTTATATTGTCATGTTGTACTACTGAAAGATTTTAACGGTAATATGGAATACAGCATTCCCATCCGTCCTGCTGGACGTTATCGAGTAGATTGTATTTACACTAACAATAGGCGTCCTATTTTTAACAGCAAATTTTACTTAGCATTTAAGTTGATAGGTACTGCCAAAAAGGAAATGGGTTAACGTTAAAATACAATTGTTAAAATTTTATTTTGTTAATAATACTCGTGTATCAGACCACTAAGAAATTAATAATTTTAATATTTTGAAATAATAATAACGGATATTTCAATATTTTAATCAACATCCCACACAATAGATTTTCAGTTTCCATCAGACAAGATCATGGAAAAATTGAATCATCTCATCAATCAGGCCATGACGGCTGAATATTACAACACAATAATCACACTTTGTGTTTTATATATGTAGAATATCCGTGCATCAGTTACTTTGGTGAAATATTTGACAACTCACCAAATTTATTCTTAAAAACTTTCATCTAATCCATACTGGTTTCCGATTCCCATGCAAGTTGTTTGTAATCAAGTCAAGCTTACACGTTAAATTTATTTAAAGAAATCTATTTTATAATTTACATGTATGATTTCAGATTATTTACAATAGTTTAAACAAAAATTATATTAAAACAGAAAATTCAAACAAAAAACTTAAAACAAAAAAAAAAAGTATAAACCAAATTTTGTTTTAACAATTAAAAATTTAAAAACTAGTCCTTCAGGATATTTTTAAAGTTGTCCTTTGAAAAATTAAAGTTAAATAGGTCGTCGATTGTGTTGAATGATTTAGATCCTATTAATGGGGTTGTTTTCTCCATAGTTAATAGAATGGTGTTCACGTATATAGACATTTATCAGCAAATGGGACTAAGTTTCGTTTATGACAAATATGAGATGAATCGTTTATGACATGTCTGACATCGACCGTATGAAACATCATTCTACATTTTGTCATGTCAAGTTCTCCAGTGATGGTTTCATTAGGTTGGAGTAGCTCATATTAGATCACTCCGAACTGATCCCACCAGCATGGCAAGAAAGACATGAAATTTCAGTTTAACGGCTGAAATTGATGCGGGTTATCGTATTGGAACCACTTTTCGTCCCCCGTCACGATTCAATTAAAAAAAACCTTTTGTTTTTGTCTTTGGAGTTGTTCGCACGTGAAAAACGGCGTTTGACGTCCTTTGGTTTGAGTTCATCCGAAACCCAATTTCCATATTTTTGCTTCCCACACATGGTCTTGAGACGGTTATGAATCGCTTGTTGAGTCACTCGCAAAGTTTTAGCGAACTCTTTTTGAGTTTGGCATACATCATGGTTCAATAATGGCTCTAACGCACCGTAATCAAACTTTTCTGGTCTTCCTTCGCGAACTTTGTCACTGGTGTAACATCGCTACTTTTAAAACGGTGGAACTAGTACTTACATGATTTTATTGATGGAGCATAGTCGCCAAATGCTTCACACTGCAATCGATGTCCAAAAGGCTTCCCGCAAATTATGTTTTAGTTGGTACAAAGTTTGACATGGTTAGAACACAAAAAAAAATGTTTTTTACACATCAATGAAATGACACATACTGATTTAGAAGTTTTATCTCTTTAGAGAGAAATGATGACGATTTAACATGAATATTGTCACAAGATGGGCCAATGCGATTTACTTATTTGGGGATTTAGAAATGATGGCGTAACTAGTATTGAACACATTAATATGTGTGGGTAATTGCAGCATGGAAGCTTTCAAAATTCAAAATGAAATTATGAAAGAAAATTGCAAGTTTAGCCTGCAAGACGAAACAAATAAATCCTGATTTCTAGAAAAAACAGAACAAATTTAAGCCTAATTTACAACTTTGCAAAGGCAGCCAAACTGGCCAAATTTGTGCTTATCCAAAAATTAAAATTTTTATTCAATAAGGTTTGTGTTGAACAAATTAAACAATAAATATACGTTATTCTAAAATCAAAGAACAAGCAATTTAGATAGAATGCCAAACATGCTTATTGCCATGCGCAAAACAGCAAAGACCATTGAACTAACGATTTTCTGACGTAGAATGTTCTAGAAACCAATGAAATTGGCACTTCTGGTTGCATATTCCTATCAGGTATGTTCATTGTCATCCGAAAACCGTAATGGCTGAATTTGTGCTAATCCACAATTGGTGCAGTTCTAAATAATTAGTATTGTTGTGTGAAAATGACGATATATGGCGATTTGTAATTTGGTCTGGTAGCTGAATTTATGACTCAAGCTTCGTTCGGCTAGTTTGTGCTGCACGGAACGCTTCATCTTCATTACCTGCTTCGAATGTAATTATTTGTTGATTCGGTATGTGAACAAAAAGACGCATCACGGCATAAGATCGATCATGCATTTTCGACTCGATAAAAAATAATTTGATATCGCGATTTCAACAAAGTAGCAGACATGTGCGCGTGTAAACAACATATAAATCATAGTTTGCTATGAAGCAAGGGGGATTAAAACTGTCATAACAATGAATTTGAGAAATATGTGTGGCGTCGTCTCTTGTGTGGCACGCCTTGCAGATATCATTGTCCTTTTTTTATCAGTTTCAGATATTTAGCATCAAATGTATGATTTGTCCTTATTCTCGTCATCATTTTCACCAGATCCGTGTCTAATCCTCTTTTGTGGAACCATGGTTTGTCTCTTATTCTTCCACCTATATTTTCTCTGTGTTGTCTTCCTTTATTTGCCGTCTCTTCCCAAAATTTCCTTGTCCAGACCTCATATATTTTTCTTTTTCCATTCCTTGTACTTTCGTCTGGTCCCACTTTCATTTTATATTTTCTGTTAGAATTGCCTCCATGTTTAGCGGCACTATCAGCTTCTTCGTTTCCTCTTATACCTATATGACTAGGTATCCATATAAATGTCACTTTGATTTTTTTCTTTTTTGCTGCTCTGATTATTCTTTTTTCGTAATATTTATGTTCTATTTTTCTGTTCTTCAGTGCCTTGCATGTACTCAGTGAGTCGGTAAAAATCGCTATTCTTCGACTTTCTCCTACTGTGCTCTTGTTTATTGCTATCTCAATTGCTGTTGCTTCAAGTGCTCTTATTGACACGTCTTCCTCTACCCTGTAACTATAAGTTTCATTCGTTTGTTCCATATGTATCCCGATACCTCTGTTGTCACCTCTCAGTGATCCGTCTGTGTAGATTTTTTCGAAATTCTTATAGTTATCTATGTGTTCCATGGTGCTGTTTTCCCAGGATGTTGTGTTGTTATTTTGTTGATTGCTTAAGTAATCATGTAATCTCGTATCTATGGCTATATATTTATCCTCATCTAGGTCCTTGTATGTTCTCCAACTCCTCACTCTCGGCACTTTTTTTAATATCTCCGCATGTTTCTCATATGTTTCGTTTATGGCTTTTATTGATTTCTTCTTGCATATATTTTCTTAGGCTTCTATTTACTATTTTTTGGATTGTTTTTATGTTATGTGGTCTGTTTATTATAAGGGTACTATACCTTTCTCTGCTTTCTATCAAGCTTTTGTGCAAGTTAAGTAATGTGGATGGATGAGCGCCTTTTTTGTTTCCTGCGACTTTGATTATGTTGGTTGCCACTAGGCATTCACTTTTGAGCATCATTATATGTTTTTTGTAGTTTAGTTTTTTATCGATAATGTAACCGAGTAATTTTAATTCTTTGTTTCCTTTTATTTCCTGGTTGTATACGATTATTTTCGTATCTCGTATTTTCTTTTTGTTAGTTATCATCATGTATTTTGTTTTGTTAATGTTTAGACACATCTTTATTTCCTCAAGTTCTTTTACAAAATTGTTAATGGCTTCTTGTATTATTTTTCCTACTTCTTCTTCATTTCTACCTCTTCCAATTATTATGAAGTCGTCAGCGTATTGTAGGACCTTAATATTTTCTTTTCCAATTTTGTGCAAACCACTTGTGTATATATTGAAAATATCCGGGCTTAGTGGTTCTCCTTGAGGGATTCCGTGGCTTGTCGTTCTTGTTATCATTTTATCTCCTATTTGCATAGTTATTTTTCTGTTTATTAACAAGTTGTATATCCAGCTTATATATGTATCAGGAATGTTTTTCTCAGTCATTATTTCAATTAGCTTTTTTATATCTACATTGTCGAAAGCCTTTTCGATGTCTATTGCTACTAGGATTGTTATCATTTTCTCTTCTAAGTTTCTCTCTATGTTCGCTATAATTTCAATTATCAAATCAGTGGCTGATTTCCTTTTTCTAAAGCCATAAGAATTAGCTGGTATTATCTTTAGTTTCATTACGATGTCATCTAGTTTTTTTTTTTACTATTTTGCTCGTAATTTTGGCTATAGTATTGTATAAGTGGATTCCTCTATAACTTTCTACTAATTTGTTGTCTTTATTGGTTTTAGGTATTGGTACTATTTTAACGATTTTCCATTCTTCCGGATACAGTTGTTCTTCCCAAGCTTTATTTATTAGCTCAGTCATCTTCCTGATGTGAGCTAACGGCATTTTTTTTAATATTTTATATGATATTTTGTTTAAACCGGCAGCCGAGTTTTTGCTGTATTTAATTATGTTGTTAATTTCTTCTTCTTTAAATTCGTTTTTTGGTATGTTTTCTATGTTCCATCTGAGTTTGTGATGATCGAGCGTTACCGATTCTTTAATATTTATGTCCATGAATTTTTCAGCATTTTCTGTATTATTGAATACGTTTATGATTTCTTTGCCATTATTTTTCCAGCTGTTTATTTTATTCCAAATTTGTTTTGTAGATAATGTAGGGTTTATGCTTTCTATTACTTCTTTCCAACATTTGCGCTTCTCGTTTTTTATTTCTTTTTTTAGCAGCCCAGTAGCTTTTTTTAGTTCTTCTTCCGCGAATGTGTTTCCTTTGTGTTGATTGTACAATATATTTTTAGTTTTTCACGTTTTATTTTCCACATTCTTTCGATCTTTTCGTTTCACCATCTATTATGTTTCAACTTGCTGTTTTGGTTGTATGTATAGGTGTTTATTTCCATCGTACTTTTTAACTTTCTTTCATATTCATCTATATTTTCAAAGTTTTCTATGTCATACTTTTCCATGTCTTTAATGACATTTAATAGTTTTATTCGTATTTTCTTATCATTTTTCCCCATGTTCATTTTGTTTACGTTTATAATAATTGGCAGGTGATCCGTATTTCCCGTCTTTACCTTGCTTACCTTCCATTCAATGTTAGTAAACAGGTCCAGTGAGCTGAGCGTGATATCTATCGCTGAACTTCTTCCGTTTGGCCCGATCCATGTATCCTCACCATTGTTTAGTAAAACTAGTTGCGACTTATTAATGTTTTCTGCGATTTTTCTACTTCTGTTGTCTATCTTGCTATTTTGTTCCCAAAGAGAGTGATGTGCGTTAATGTCCCCCATCAGTAATGTTTTTTTTTATATTATTATGTCTCTTTATTAGGTCTTTAATTTTTTTTATTATTATGTTATTATTTATATTGGGTGGTATATTATATATGTTTGTAATTTTTATTTTGTTTCCGTTTTCATCTACTATTACTACGCTTATATTTTATATAGGCTCGTATTTATTTCCACTTATTATTTCTTTTATGTTTAATTTCTTATTTATAATTATGGCAACTCCTCCATAGCAATCCAATCTGTGTTTTATATATACATTGTATTTATTTATTCTTATGACATCTTTTTCGTTGGTCCAAGTCTCGGTTATGCAGGCAATATCAATCTTTTCACTATTTAGTATTTTTTCCAATTCGTCTTTGTTGGCTCTGATGCTTCTTATATTTTTTTGATCATTTAGTCCATGATCCTCAATTGCTCAATTATCTCAGTGAGTATTATATCATTTCCGGGCTGGTTTGGTGCTGTATTCAGGTATCCATGGGTAGTTCATTGTATTTTCCGATTTATTTTATTTATTTCAATAACATTATTTCTAAATTCTATTATTTGGTTTTGTAGTTTTTTGTTTTCCTCGACCATCCTCTTCTCTACCTTCTTCATCTCTATGTTTATCTTTTCAATTTCTTCTAGAATTTCCATTTCCTATCTTCCTTCAGGTATTATCCATCTGTGATTCTCTTGCCTTTCCCTTCTCTGCACTCTTTGTAAGTTTGGAAATTCGTTCATGTCCATTGTGAATTCCGGTGGCTCCACTATCCTTTTAGCCTCTCCATACGTTATCTTTTTAGTTATTATTAATTGTTTTATCATTTTTTGTCTTTTAAATTCTTCGCAAAATCCACTGAAAGTTATATGTTTTTCATCGCAGTAATAACATCGTTGTTCATTTTTACAGTCCTGACTTCTATGGTTAGTTTCTGTACAATTGCTACACTTCTCGCCTTCCTCTGCAGTATTTTGAATTATGCCCATATATTAGGCATTTTTTACATATAATGGGTTTAGGGATGTAGTATTGTACCTTCCTTTTAACTTCGAATATTGCTATCTCTTGAGGTAGGTTGGTCGTTCTAAAAGTTACTTTCAGAGCTGGTGCTGGTTCTGCTTCTTTTGTTACCTGATTCCATCTATTTATTCTTTCCAATTTTATTATTTTTGCTTCTGCTTTTATATTTTCTTTTAATGCGTCCAAATTTGCGTTTGTCGGTATTTTATTTATAAAACCAATTATCTCTAACATAAAATTTGGTATGTATGGTTTACACATGTGTATTTTTCTCAAGTCGACGCTATTCAGTATTTTGTTTGCTGTCTCCATTTCACGCGTTTGTATTCTGACCCTGTTTTTTCCGAATTGTTTAATATAAATTATTACTCCGAAATTTAATCCTTTTATTTTTTCTGCTATTTCTATGTCGATTATCCCTTTCTTTTCGATTATTAGTGTAAATGGGCCTTTGTCTCCCGGAATGTATCTATTATTTTTATATTTATCCATAGCATCTATTTGTATTTCCGTATTATCTTGGTTTACATTTATTTTACCTCCATTTTGAATGTTAAGGTTTTCTATTTCACTTTTGTCTTTTGTGTTTTTTGTTTGGTTTATTTTCACTTCACTTTCACCTTCTTTGTTGCTATTTCTGGTTGCCATCTTATTTTGTTTTAATGTATTTTCCACTATTCCTGTTTCAAACCCATTAAAATATTCACCATCCTCCGACATTTCAACTTCAAAACTGTTGCCATCCGTGTTTTCTTTGATTACTATCTCATCCATTGTGTTATTTTTTATGATTTCTTTATTTAATTTAATTCTTTTGTTTGTTTCATACATTTTGTATTTTTTCACTGTACTTCTTGGTCCACCATTACTCCTCGTTGATATTTCTAAGTGCGCGTCCTTTATGGACGCTTTTACTTTGTTAACCACACTGAGTTTTTTATTTTTATTGCTTTCCGATATTTTATATTAACTACACAAACCACAAACCACAAATAAATTTTCACAAAATAAAATTACTTATGTTATATTAAAACAAATCCGCACTATTCAGGTGTTCCTTCGTCAAAATTTCGCACAAGTATGGTGTGTTTTTTGGTATTTCTTTCAATTGTTTATCTACGTCATTTTGCAAAGTATGTGTTAGGATGAGAAACATGGAAAACTAGTCATAAATGTTTCGCTTAAGACATTGTCGTGAAAGAAGAAAAGTATGTATACGAAATGTTTAACACTTGTCGTCGAACGTTGACATATATTGGACGAAACATTTGTAAAGTGACTTGTCATAAATTACTCTTTTAGTCAATACACCATTAACAATCGATAAGAAACTATTTTATTTCTTTTTCATACATATTTAGAAGAAAGGTAAGAAATAGAAACGTATGACATTCGTAAAAACTTATTGACATGCATGTTGAGAAATTTCCAACTTGGTTGTTACGGGATATAGGAAGGATGATCGTAGTTTAATTGTGTTGTAGTCAATTTATTGTTGTTATCAATAATCTGTTTCATGGTCGCTCTACCGTTTTAAATTTTATTCCAAACTAGGCGTCACAGCCTTAAGTGGTACTATATAGACAGCTATATAGCATAAGGGATAAGGGACATTGGCCTGGAAGGTGTATACTCCAGCCCAAATGTAAACCTCACGTGCACGTTAATTAACCAAGGAAAAGTACAGGAAAATTGACAATTACATAAAGAGTTACCACCGCAACCCATTACTTATACTTAATGTTAATGAATATGAAACACAAATAGTGAAGCTAGTTCCAAACGATAAATATAAAGTCACTGCAATTAATAATAACGTTTGGAAAGTGAATGCACTTGACCCTCAAATGCATTCACCGCTCAAAAGTGGGAGTGTGCGGACGCTAACCCCAAATTTTTGCGGACGATATAACCTCATATGGTATTTGACATATCAGAAAAATCTTAAACGAGTATTGTTTGCAGTAAAAGACATACTAAATTGATTGATTGATTATAATGTACGGCCAAGACTAAGCAAGGATCCCGGATACGCCGGGCCAACCGTACACCCCTTTTACATATAACAAGATGGAGGGATAGGAAAGGTTGTTAGGTATGATAGACTTGACCCGGTTACAGACACCTAAGTAGTCAATAGTTAGTAAAGCACAAGACGGCATAATTATTTTGGTTCTTCGGGATATAAATAATCAGCAATCAACATCCTAAAAAATAAATGATTAATTAGTAAATGTCCTGAAATAAAATTTCATTATTATGAGTGCTGAAATTATATTTAATACCATTTCTTTATATCAATTTACAATAACGCGACGCCAGGCTCTCCACACACCTTTATTATAGCATTTAAAAAAAATTGATAATCAATAATGTTGGCATCTTAATGGTACGAGTAAGTTTCCTGAAATAAAATGTCATTATTATGCTTCAGAGAATCATTATTTTGTACGATATATTTAAATTATTCTTGAATAGAATAAATGTAATGTAATGTAATGATTATTATAACTAAATTAATTATAATTTGATTGTCGTAAAACAAATAAAATAAAATAAATCAAATCCAAATATTGTAGTATCAAACGGATGGATCCCCTCTTCAACGGATAACCTTACCATCCCTAATAAACCAATATGTTTATTAATAAAAATAAAAATGAAACAAGACATCTGGTTTCAAAAATAGCTAATCTGGAATCTATGTATAAGGTAACATATCAATAATGAATATGTATAATTAACCCATTACAATTTATTCCCAATCAGAATTAAATAAAACTATTAAGCTAATCAGGAATCTGTAAGATGACAGAATTAGTAATAAGTATAGCTATTAGAAAATAATCTAATTAAAGAAGTGCCACTGATCCCAAAAATTATAAAAACATCTATGTATCAATATTTGTCTGATTATAAATTTTATTGTATAGCCTCCAAGGCAAAAAATAAGTCAACCCATAACGTTTCCCTCCACCGACACTTCAATGTTACATATAGCCATAGTCATTTAATCTATTAAAATAAAAAAATATTGTCGTGAGACAAATTAAATCTTAAATATACAATTAAATTAAATTAAAATAAGAAATAAAATTTCATTAGTATTAACAATGATTAAATATTATTTTAAACCAAGGTAAATAGCCTTATTTGTTATGAGGCTTAAAAGACTCAGCTTCCACTTCCATCTATATCTGAGCCTCCAGATTCTTTTAATATTTAAAATTATAGTTAATGAGTTAAATAATAGATGACTCTTTTTAATTAGTGGAAATTTTTCTTCAATTTACCGTAATTATCTTATCCTAAAAGCAATGCTACACAACAATAATTCCCTTTAGCTAAATGGAAAAATGCAGTAAAAGACATACTAAATTGTAACCGAAGCGGATGTATTGTGTTTAAGAAATCAAACGGACAGAGCGGATTTATTCTGTTTGAACCTTAAGAAAAACTAGTTTTATCCCTGAAGAGATAAAGCAAGTTTAAAGTTTTGGATCTAAGTAACTAAACTCGTTATGTAGCCGTCCTCCTATTTAATTAGTCGGTACCGCTGCATTCACTAGCCTGATCGTATAGTGTTTCCTGTTTATTTCAGCTAGAGCTTGCAATACCGCATCAAATTACAAATACGTCCATATCGTTTTTTTCCCATAAAAAGCTAATTATATATAAAACAGAACTTTACTAAAACCACAATTATATTTAATCAAAACAATCTATTTTGATGAAAACGGAAGGTAGGCAAATTGTTTCACGGTGCATTAAATTTGTTGTGAGCACTGTTAAAGCAATTTAAAATAAGAAGTTAATTTGTATAATAATGCTTGATTATATTAGATAACATTATTTGGTATATATTATTTTATATACATACAATACGCATATGTACATAATAATTAATAAAATCATTTTAGAACGTAGTGTACTACTACGATGGTAATTCTTTCGTTTAATACTTTTATTCTGTGTGGTCAAATTTTTTGTATCAGTTTGTAAAATATTTAACACTAAGTTTCTTTATAATAATAAAATTTATTTGATCCCACAATTAGAAAAATTTCCACGTAATCGTTTCACGATTAGAATGCGTCACAACGCCAAACAATGTATACCGCAACATATCGTGCAATGTGCAACCGATCCATCGTAGTTTAACATACGCTGATCTGAGTATCGATACAATTGAGCCAAATGATAATTTGATGGTTCGGGTGACACTATACCATAAATTGGCTGCGTATCGTAAGCGTATCGTAATGGACATCGAAGAAAATTTCTGTAGTTATTTAAGGAAGAGAAATACAACACAATTTATGAAAATTGTAATGCCAGGCCTTTTTAAGGCTTCGAAAATAAATGCATAGCTAAGGTAAAATGTGACTTGTTTATTATATAAATTAATTGGTTTTATAAATTATAAATGATAATTTAATTTGTATAGTCATTTTTTACTACTCTAGGGTCTAAACGTTAACGTGGAATATATACCATGCCTTTCCTTCCTGCTGGACATTATCGAGCTGATTAGTTTTGAACCACAGATCAACGTAAGTTAAACTACGATTGATCGGTCGCACATTGCACGATTTGTTGCGGCATATACTGTTTGGCGTTGTGACGCATTCTAATCGTTCCACGATTACGTCGTAATTTTTCTAATTGTGGGTTTAAATAAAATGTATTATTATTAAAAAACTTAGTGTTAAATGTTTTACATACCGATTTTACACAAAATAAAAATAGTAAACGAAAGAATTGCCAACAATTTTATTAATTATTATTTACAAATATGTATTGTAAGTATATAAAAAGAGAGTACTCTCAACGAGATGTGTAAACATGACGTGTGTATAGTGTGTGTGTATAGTTTACTTTGTAGGAAGATGGAATGCATTTTTACTAACCAGAGTTTTTCATTAGTTTATTCCCGTTAAATTGGTCTATTACTGAGTTCATGTGGAAATCGAAGTCATCTCGCAGGAAGTTTATAAGTGGTTCAGCTTGAGGAACAGCAAAATTAATATTAAAATCCCCACTCATAATCATCGGTAAAAGATGATAGTCTCCTTGGAAATTTTTTGAAATTGTTTGGTGGATGGTGGACAACTTTCTTTTATCTCTTCGACAAATACAACTACAGAAAGCATCTTATTTCCATTGAGAAGCTGAAGTTCAGCCGTGTATATATCAATGGGTTGTGTTTTTATGCTCATTCCATAGTTGTCTGTCCAACGATGCTTACCTTATGCGAGGTCACTGTATCAATTAAATACAAGTAGTTTTTATATATTACTACTCCGGCAGCCAAGTGACCGTCTCTCTTGAACAGAATGCAGCATTCAAAATTAGTAATATTAATATGCTCGTCATTGTCCAACCAGATCTCGGAAAGCAAGAAAATTGAACATCTCTGCATTACTGTATCAGTTAGGCCGAGGTGATGTAACCTGAGACTCTGGCTGTTCAATGTTAAAAACCACACGTCATTATTATCTCGTACAAAATTCGCCATTACAACCTGAGCTATACTTAGAGAATTTGTAGTGAGCCGCAATAGCTCATTTTGAAGACGACCCATTGAAGTCCCATTTTTACATCCATGGTAGAAGACATGATCATCGATAGCCCACGTGATGAACAGTCCCTCGAGACTCGTTACTCGTGATAAAGCAATATACATATGTTGTTGACTGTGTCTTTTATCGTAAGAGAATATACTGACTATCTCGTTATAGGTACCACCCTGTGATGCATGAATTGTGGTGGTACATGCAGGTATGACTGGAAAATGATTACGCTTAACATTAATTATCCGATTGTTGTTTCGATTAACAGTTGAGCTTTTTCTAGAAATGGGCACCAAACATCGGTTGATATTCGTTTTCTGCGCCCATAAGACGCCTGACCTTCTTTCCAACTTGTGAATTTGTACCGAAATAGATCCAGAGTCGTTTGACATTTTTTACTGTTGACGTTTTCATCGTTGTCGTGGTTCCGGTCAGGATTTCTACATTCGATATACCTCAGACAGCTCTAGTTCCATTCGCCAGACCATCTTTTACGTCAATATTGGTTTTCAGAAAGTATGGCTGACCTATGACAAATGGAAGCCCGCTGAACATCTCTCTGAACGCAGCATTCAAACGTAGGAATATTAACATGCTCGTCATTGCGCAGCCATGTCTCGGAAACTAAATGAATTGAACATCCCAGCGTGACTGTGACCTGAGACTCTGGCAGTTCAATGTTAAAAACGAGACGTCATTATAACCCCATTTAGTAGAAGACATGATCATTGATAGCCGACGTGATGAAAGCTCCTAGAGACTCGTAACTCGTGATAAAGCAACATACACAAGTTGTTGACTATGTTTTTAATCGTAAGAGTATGTAATTTCGTAATCGTAATTCGTATCGAATTTTTTTTTTGATTTTTCTGATCGATGGAAACGTCGATGGTTTCTATTTCAGTTTTTAAATTAGTTTTTTTGGTTTCCCTACTATTATACATATATGTACGTTCATACAAGCATGCCATGTATAGTACAAAATTGTTTTTATTTTGTTACTTTTTTTTCAAACGAAGTATAGGTACGTCATTTCCGTTCGTTTCATTTACAAGTTTACTCCAATACAAAAACTTTTGGTAGGCGCGAGTAAAGATGTTTACACATCAATAATATATTCCAAATAATGTTATCTAATATAATCAAGCATTATACAAATTAACTTCCGTTTAGCGAAACTCTGATTTATACAGGATGTTAGGCGCGTGGACCGATAAAATGTTTTGGCAAATTGGCGGGTCATTTGGAAGCTTTATATGTGATATACATATCTTGGGTACTGTCTTTTTGAACCATACACTAAATTCCGAGATATCTCGGGCCTTAAAAATTACAAAAACAAAAACGAAATTTTAAATTCCTATTTTGTTATTTTACATTGATCGTGTACTTTCGACTGCAAAATATTCTAATAATTATTAATATGACATACAATTATAATATGTAATATACATTAATAATATTAAAAATGCAGGTAGCCCATTTTTTAACGATTTAAATATAAACTGGAATACGGTCAATTTAAATAAATCTTAAATTTTTAATATTTCTAAGCGGTTGAACAAGTGATTGGATTATGTAAGGAAAGTTTGATATCTGGAAATTTAGCCCTTAAATTATTGTTCATTACGAGTACCTTAGCGGTTGAATAATTTCAACTTGGTTGGTTTAGGTGGGATTATTTCACTTATTCAAGTGATTGTCTGGAATATGGAAATTGTTTACTAATTTTAATTTGATTTGAAAATTCTAATTGGCTGGAAATATAATCTTTTTATTTTGTTTTAAGTCAAACAATTAAATGTAAGTTAATTGAATGAATTTTTAAAATTTGAGCAATTATAAGAAGCTTGGGATGAAAATGAGATTTTATTATTTTCCGGCAAAATTCCATAATAGGGGTTACTTAGCCTCATGTACCTAACTTTTAAACTAAGTAAAGCAAACTTTTGTTGATTTTTTTAACATTACCTCTATTGCAAATCTTATGATACAAAGTGTATTGATGTCAGAAAAACTTGTTGGTAAAACTGTTTTGATAATGAAAAATCATTATTCCTGCTTAAATTTCAGTGAATGAACAAGGTCTACCATTGTTGAAAATTTTATCTTTAAATTTATTTAAATATTTGAATGCCTTCTTGTTTTTGTATATGTTAAAATTTCAACAGCTTCCGGTACACAGATTTCCACCAAAGTTCGCAAAGATCTCCTTATTAACGGAAAAAATTTGAAATTAAATTTATTATCTTGTTTGTAGAAAATGAAAATAAACTAGAAAAGCTTAGCGGAATTTAAAGGTCAATGAGCCTGCAATGTAAATAATCAAATAAAATAAAGGATTATTTACAATGAGTTCTTCTTGTATTTGTATTAACACTTAGGAAGTAAAAGTTTAGTTTAAGAAAAATTTGAATAGAAACCATTTTATATTGAAAATTATGTTTGATACAATACATACGATTTAAATAAAATACGGAAATGAAACTAATAAAAATCTATGTACTCTTATGTTTAAACTCCTTCTAAGAATAAACATTTAGTTAAAAATACCACCAAATTTTTGATGGTCATAGTTTAAAAAGATCATCTTTGACGAATATGGGGTTACTGTGCCGCTTTTATCAATGCCTTCTAAACTACAGGCCTTTTATTACTCTCATTTTTCGCACATGACGTCAATTTAAGTCTAAACTGAGACTGCACAATAATAATGTTAAGACATTTACACTAATAAAACAACTAGAGAAAGCAACAAAAACGTCGACTCTGCTTTGAAGGCATTGCTTTTATACTAAGAGGTACATATAACAAAATTGGCTCACCTTTCGCAAAACCTTCTATAGTGGTATTAAATAAAATGTACTATAAATACGAATCCTAAATTAATTGCCCTTCGTTTATCGTTCTCAAAAAGGAAATGATTCAAACTAAATACGTTAATTCATAAATGTATTTATTGCTTATTCAAACACATTCTAACCTCATGTTTTAAATTTAGAACCGTTCTCCATCTCTTATCCATATCCATATTGTAGGTACTTGCTCTTATTTTCCGGGTTTCTTTTCTGGAGCTATTCGCTTCGAGGGTTTCTGTCTTTATACGCTCAATTTGCCATTTACTATGCTTCCGAATAAAAATGAGGATCATGTGGTTTAAAAGAAACAAACGGTCAAAACAAGAAAAAACAAACCATCGCATTTGTATTATCAAGCAAAGTTTATATTATTTGCTGTTTCAATTCTACAACGTGAGAACTCCTTTTAAAAACTTGTTCAATCAGTTCTATTTGTCGTTTACATAATTCTAAAAATGTGTGAGAAGGAGTGTGAAGTTTTCCAACGATATCATTTAAATAGTTTTTGTGATGAATTAATAATTCTGATGGACTCTCTAAATAATCATTGCCCTTAACCAAAACCAAAAGTAGCCAACGAAATATCTAGTAGATGCATCTGAGTTAATTTCTGGTTCTAAAGGTATTAATTCTAAATTGACAGAATAATCTAATTCCATTTCACCACAATTGTTGCCGTTAGTAACATATAGTATACATCACAATTTCTTATTTTCAATGGCTTGTTATTGGTCAAATTCCTCCCGAAGGATGTCTAAGAAGCTTGAATCGTTATCTTCCTTACAATTTGGTAATGTTGTAAATGATGTTAGATATTTTATAGATAATAATTTAGCCATGGTAAAGCTAAAGTCCTGAACTGAAGGATTGAAATTATTGCCATTAGCACATCTTATAAGGGAGAATGTATTTTCTAACGCGTCCTGGTTTAGTCGAGAGGTTAAAATAAACTCCACCTTGAGAAAGTGAGAACACCTTGAGAAGAACAGAATACCGTTTACGGTTTGAATCATGCCGTCAAAAGAGAAGACCTTTTAATTTTTAATCAATTTAATATTTTTTAAATATATTTTCATATTATGAAGAAATGTGTATATGTTTCTCCGCCCTCGTCATACCTCAATTCAGACTTAAATCTGTTCACATCAAACATATGCTTGGAATTTAATAAATCAAATATGTAGTTTGTCTAATTTATCAAATAAAATCAATGTTGCCGATACCTTAAATTTCGCAGAATCAGTAAACTTATTTAAGTCAGACATAGTTTTAATCCCTGCTATAACACTTCGACTGTACACCTGTGTTGTAAGCTTAACCTCATTTTGTCAAAGTGCATAGGACGAACATGTTTTTCACTTAATTTTGGACAGATTCTAGTTACAGATGTTTGTTCGATTGCATATAGCTCCCTTATGATATCCCAAGTTGCTACACCATCTGCACATTCGATGTCAGAAGTTAGCATTGCATTTCGAAAAGACTTAATCAAATCGAGGCGAATCAAATATCCGAACAATTTTAGCGGGCCCTTCATAAGTCAAAACAGGGTTATGTCTTACTGCACCAACGCCACCAAGTTGCATTAAACATTTTCAGTTATTTGAACCTTGGCTTAGTCACAAATAACCGCTCGAACCGACAATCGTAGCGAAGAACATGAATTTAAATTGCAGTTTATTAGTGTATTTAATACGTCAGATATAATCGGATGATGGGACACATAATAGCATAATATATGCTTCCTGTTATGCCTCTAACCATGAAGCCACAAATATGAGTACCAATTTCCAGTCCTCTAGAATTCTCACCTAAATCGAGATATTCATCCATACAGTCTCCGACAATGTTATATTTGAGATGTTTTTAGCGAAATTTTATCTCGTCAAAAATCATGGAACTCGGTTTGCCGCAGTATAGACGTTAGTTGTTCAATTTTTTCTTTTAATTTATTTTAAAATCTTATTATAGTGACGATTTGGAAGGTAAACTAAATTTTACCGGATCTCTCATAAAATTGTATGCTTTTGGAGAGCGGTAGTAAATAATTTGTACAGGCGTTTTAAAATCGCCGGTCCATTTTTGATTTTGTTTTCGACCTTGTATGTGGATAAGATATTATTAATTTGTGTTAGTTGTGATTAGGTATAGGATATCTAAAATTTTATCAAATGTATCTACAGTCTTCAGTCGTAAATGACTGGAATAATTAATCAATTTCGTCCAGAAGTCATCTCATCGTATGCTGTATAACACGGCTGTACTAACACCCTAATAACAGAAATAAACACACTTGAATTTAACTAGAAAGAATATTGAAAATAACATTTTATTTATTTATTTTTATACTTATTTTATTTTTATTTATTTTTATACAGTATACAGTATATAATTTTTCAAAACCGCACACCCCATTTTGAGCATCAAAGCTCATTTATAACAAGGGTGCAGTTTATATTTTCCTCCAAAAGTTTTATGTGGAATTTGTAAGGTCATTTATAAAATGGGTGTAACTCATGTGGTCCATTCACTATCATCTTCAAAAGTTTGTGTTGTACTGAATTGCACCAAAATCATGCACGATCGACATGCATATAGCCATTGTATGATAACCAGGCAAGCAGCAATAAATACATCGAATTTATGCCAAAAGCTACGAAGCCAAGCGCAATATTACCTTTCTTCAAATTCATGGTTAGGGTACTTTAACGTTCCACTGGGGGGGGGGGGGGGGGGGGCAGTGTTTCACTCCAGCAACAAAAACATACAATTTCCGATTTACGATTCCGATTTACAGGAACGACTTCGAATAGCTAAAAGGCCAGTCCAAAATATTTGTTTTTTCCATTTTGACCATTGAAATAAAAAAAAAAAAAAAATTCTATTGCAAAAGGCTCCCAATTTTGGAACAACCAATTTTCTATGTCAAAACTTATATTTAGCGTGCTATTTTTGCATATAATTAATTTATTTAACTTTTAACTAAAATTTTTCACTGAACTTTTTAGTTAAAAATCGATATAAAAATATTTTGCTCTACCTATTTATTAGGAGCCGCTATCGGGAGCGCTATCCATTGCAATGAAAAATTTGAAAAGGCCTTTATTTTGTAAATCCCTAAGACCATTAGAAACTTAATGTTACAATAAAATTAAAAACGCAGCAAGATGAATTCTTGCTTAAAACGTCATGTCAATATAAATGCCAATTGGTATATTTCAAGTCGTTAAATGTTTGTTTTATGGATGAATTTATTTTTAAATTTTATAATACAACGACACCAGTGAATAATAGCTGCAATTTCAGTAGAAATTTCCCATTCGGTGTCGTATAGTGCTCGAATAAAAAAATACGGCTAAACTCGTGTTATAATTCTGTCGTTGATACTCTTAAAATAAAAATGACCATTCTGCGCGCGAATTTACATTCCGCAAAACTAAAATAAACATATCCATTTACTACGATTCCAGATCATGGTTATCCCCAAACAAACTAAAGTAGATCGACTAAATACCTTTTTTATGGTGTGTGAATTACGCGTCAACAAATAAAAAAAACAAAAATATTTTTGCATGGTGTGAGCAAGGCTATTTTGTTTCTATCGCTGTGTGGCACACTTAACTTTTAGTCAATTTCAGGTAAATTTTTCGGTAAATTGAATTATTTTCCAAAATTCTATGGCAGACTGATCGAAAAATCTGTCCTAAAACCGGTCTAGCACACAGCCAATAAATATAATTTGTTACTTTGGCTGCATACCAAAACCCGGCTAATTATTTTCTACGTTAAAAATGAGTTTAGGCCCGTTGCACATTTGACATTTGATTTTTTGTTTTTTGACTGATGTAATGTTTTCATTTTACAGCTTCCCGTTTTGGTTTCGAAAACTCAAATAAGCGAAACATTGTAAATAAATCTCAGATCAAGCCCCATATGTAAAACGATTTATTTAGATATTTTATTTTCGTCTTGGAGATACATAATTAGCTCACTTAGTTTGGAAAATGAGCTATTTTGGCTTTGAAAAGTAAACCATGAAGCTGTGATCTTAAAACATAGCTCACTTCTCTTAAAAAACATTGCTCAAGTGTGCAACGGGCCTTAAGGCCCTTTCCCAAACACCGACTTATTACAGACGTATTGACTTATTTGATGCCATCTTAAATAAGTTGGTCAAGTCGTTCCAATTCATTGTACCGACTTATTGGTGACGTTATAACAAAAAACAACACGCAATTTGTATTATATGGATGAAATTTTCTTGACATGTTGGTCGTTGCCACTAGATTTGAAAAAACACTGCTTGTTAGTATACTTATTCAAAGAGGTCTCCTCGCGAGGTGACATATTTGAATAAGTCGGTGTCCACAAATAAGTCGGTGTTTGGGAAACAGCCTTAGAATAGATTTTTATAATAATAACACAATAAAGAAAATGGTTTTTAATAATAAACCGAGAGTTGATCGCCTTTCCAAGTCCGGTATTTTTAGGATTAATTGCAATGATTGCAGTTTTTCCTATATTGGACAGACTGGCCGCAATTTTAGGGTTGGAGCTAAAGAACAGTTATCTGGTTGCAATCAATCAACTTTCCATAACCATTTACAAACTTTATTATCGGGTAAATAAATGTACTTCAATATACTTTGAATTTTGTTTATAATTTTTTTCATATAAACAACAGGTGGTTGGGACGATCAATAGATTAATTTTTATTGCCAATTTATCGTTTCTCCTTCTTTTATTTCTCGTTTGCCTTTCTTCTACTACAGTAGAAATTGGATAACACGAAATCGAAGGGAATAACAAAATATTTCGTGTTATGAGAATTTCGTCTTAAGCGAAATTATCAATGAAAATTTTTAAATTTAAATGCACACATACCCACTTAAATTTGATTCCTTAAAACAAACATGTAATTACATATCAACAATTATGTATTTCTTTCATACTTTTAAATTCATGTTACTAACCAAAAATCACATTTGTAATTCCTTTTAAATAAAAACATTTATACATTATGTAGGTAATGAAAAATAAAATTCATAAAGGTACTGTTGAAAAATCGCACATATAAACCTACTTTTCAAAAATACATATCTAGATTATAAAAAAACAAAAAAATTCAATTCGCTGTTGTTTCAAAAAAGTCCGTAATTTTCTTTTGTATCATTTGATCCTGTTTTCCTCCAAATAATTTTCCAAGTCACCCATAATGTTGTACACTTTTCAACAATCTGGTTTGGCTTCGGGAAATCAACGCAAATCCAGTAAGCACGTATGAACGGTTTCAACTGAAGGTACCAGAACTGGAACATCATCTTCATCCTCTATATCGCTATCCTCATTTCCTTGGGCGATTCTGGATTTTATAATGTCACAAATTTCGCGACCACTCAAAAGCGACGTAGTATCAAATTATCCAAACTCAAGTAATCTTCGACCGTGATATTTTGAGGAAAATTTGTAACCAAAGAAATAGGATCAAAAATATTATTCACGTCATCGTTTACAGTAATTCCACATATTATCTCTGGCTAATCATCGTCGGAAGATTATAAAATCAGAATGGCAAAAGCAATTTGTTATAGTTACAGGCGTGACAAGTTTTCATGCGTGGCGTAACATGTACAACGCATCTAAACTGATACGTGTTTCATATCTTCCTAGAAGCTCAATACTTGCTAAATGATTTTGAATTAACATTTTTTTGTAAACATTTTTAAGTTCTTAATGATTCCTTGATCACAAGGCTGTCATACACTGGTAGTATTTGGAGTCAGAAAAATTAATTTAACACTTTCTAGCTGGATCTTCCGATTTGCTGGGCAATTATCTATAATTAAAACTGTCTTTCTCTTTTCCTTTAAAAAGTTTTTATCTAACGATTTCAACCAACTTGAATATAAGTTCGCTGTCATCCAGGCTTTTTTTATTTGTAGTGTATTGAAGGGGTAGATTTTTAACCTTTTTCAAACAACTCGGATTTTTAGACTTTCCTATAACAATCATAGGAAGTTTCTCTGTTTCATCGGAATTACATCCAATAAGTACTGTAAGACGTTCCTTAGATTGTTTACCATCGCAGAAGAAGTTTCTCATTTACATGTTAAAATTTTGTCTGGCATGTAACGAAAAAATAAACCGAATTCATCCGCATTAAAAATGTCTTTTTTATCATAATCCTTTAGAATTGTAGGTAAAGTTGAAGATATCGAATCGGAAGACATATCAGCTGATATTTGTCTCGCCTCTCGACTAATACACTTAAAGACAATTCCATGTTTTGTTTAGAAACGTTCTAGCCATCTGGGATTAGATTTAAAGGTAATTCCCATTTCGATGGCTATTTTATCAGCCTTTTCCATTAATAGAGGTCCAAAAATAGGGGAATTTTGAGATCGGGCTTATTTAAACTAAAGCAGCAGTCTTCATACTTTGGTCTAAGAATCTAAATCTTCATACTTTGGTAAATGCAAACGTTTCCGGCTTCCTTCGAAATCATCCTTTTCATATGAAGATGGAATTTTTAGTCGATTTTTTATAATCGTTGATAAAGTAGTTTGGTATCCCAAATTCTTTACAAATTTCTGTTTTTCATCGATCGCCTCGATCAACATTTTCCAGAATATAATTTTTTTTTACAGTAAAGCGTTTTGTTTTTTATTTCCGCTAGCCATGCTTTTGCTTATTAATCACTGAAGAAGCAACCAAAATTTTAAAGAATTCTAGAGATCATCACAATTTAGACAACAAGAATAATTTTATATCTCACTCACCAAAACTAACATGGTCACCAAAAGTAACACCAAAACTAACCCCGCGAACGACACCAATAAGTTCAATTTTATGATTTCAAACAGAAACAATTTTACGTTTAATGAGAATTATGTACTCACTACTACTTGCTACTAGCAAATACAAAGCAAACTAAAACCATTTCTCTCCAACAAAACAAAATTTAATTTCGGGAATTCCCTAATACTGAGCGATATATTTTGTTTTATGAAAGCACAGGTGTTCAATTATAAAATTCGTGTTAAACGAATATTTCTGTACTAATATTATATAAAGGGACTGAAAAATTTGTTCGCGTTAAACGAAATTTCATGTAAAGTTTCGTCTTAAGCGAAAAATTCTTACTAAAATTATATAAAAAAGCAAGTACCCAAAACAAATTTCTTGTTATCCGATATTTCGTGTTATCCGTTTTCGTGTTAACTGAATGCCACTGTATATATGTACAGTGTGAGTCAAAAATAAGTTAACAAACGGTTTTTATAATTAATTTCCGTAATTAGTTTCAAATTGATTTCAATTCTAACTTCTTTCATAAAGCTGAACATGATACACTTGTGTGGTAGACAATTTTTGTTTAAATGTGTTTAGTTTTTGTTTTATGACTCATATGCCGAAACGAGCCGATCAAAAATAAGTTAACAATTATGAAACATCTGGATTTCATCTAGAAGTTTCATTTTAACACTCTACTTGAACATTAGGAGTAAAATTTAGCCGAATAATAATTATTTTTATAATTAGTAAGTATTATTTAAAGTTAATTGTAGCTAAATTTATAAAATTGTAATTAATATTGATTTTAATAAATATTATACCATATTTTAGTCAAAATGGGTAAATTCTCTCAGTTAACTAGGGAAGAACGACGTATTATAGTCAAGTTATGGTCAGAAGGCAAAACCTATAGAGAAATTGGGACATTGTTTAACAAAAGCCATGTTTGCATATACAAAATTTGTAAAGCATATGAAGAAAAACTCAGCTTTCCCCTACTAATCGTACAGGATGACCCAATATAACAAACGAGAGGGTAGATAAGCGAATCATAAAACTTTGTGAAGGTAACAGATTTATATCCGCACCTAAAATTAAGGTAAAATTAGCGTTAAAAGGCAAAATAACACCATCTGAAAGCACCATTAGGCGTAGAATTCACGAAAGTGGCTTTAGTGGACGAGCAGTTCGGAAGCTACCATTAGTTAGCAAAATAAATAAACAAAAGAGAATGGGTTTTTACAGGGAAGGGGGGTTTTTCAGTATGTCCTAAAATCATCTGAATTTTGGGAAAAAATATTATGGACCGACGAGAGCATGATATGCATGTCATATAGTCACGGAAGAATCAATGTATGGCGTAGAAAAGGTGAAGAATTTTCATATACTTGTTCAAAACCAACAATGAAATCACTTGGAAAAGGTTTGATGGTATGGGGCTACATGACAGCACATGGAGTAGGAAAAATAGTGGTGTTCGAGGAAAAAATAAATGCCGACGTTTATTTAATGTTACTAAAAGATGTAGCCATTCCAGAAGGCCAACGATTAATAGGGGAGGACTTTCTCTTACAACAGGCTAACGCACCCGTTCACAAGGCGAAAAAAGTTTTGAAATACTTTAAGGACCAAAATATCGATATTTTAGAATGGCCTCCGCAAAGCCCTGACCTATCACCAATTGAAAATTTGTGGGCTTTGTTGAAAAAAAGAGTGGGTGATAGAGCACCATCTAATTTGCGAGAATTACGCCAAACCCTTATCGATGAATGGTATAAAATTACTCCAGAAGAATGCCTAAAATACGCAACTAATTTACCAACACGTTTGAGTAAAATGCGCTTTAACAATTATGGTCAGTGTGGTTATTAACCCAATGTTAACTTATTTTTGAATGATACCTTTCGGACGTTCAATTTTGTAAAATTTTATTTGTATTATATAATGGAATTTTTGCAATGATTTTTATTTTTTTATATTTAAATTAATGTATCGAATTAAACCAATATATTTGTCAATCAAATAAATGGAATTTATGAAGCTAAAACCAAGTCTTTTAATTGTAATTGCTTTGTTAACTTATTTTTGACTCACACTGTATATACAAACCTAAATTTTAACTATAACTAAATTATTACTTATAGTATAACTAAATTTTTACATTTACAAATCAGTGGATACTCCTGATGATGACCTAACAAGTCGAAATCGATCGAGTGTTTTTTTAAACTTTTTCAACACATATTTTAATTAAAATATTTAAAAATCTAAGATTCGAAATAGAAAAAATCAGTTTGTTTATTAAGTGTAAGTGTGTTTCGCCAAGTGCCCTCGGCAAATAGTGTAAAAAGTGTTCTTTTCATGTACATTTTAACAATTAACATATTAAAGTTAGTTTGTTAAATAAATTCTTAAGGCTGTGCGCCAAACTAATGTTGATTTCGATTGATATTTTCCTACTCTAAAAATAGTACCCTCATTTTGTATCAATGGAACAGAAATGAACTACACCGATGCCAACAACAAAAAAATGGGTTACTCGATCAAAAATCGTAGAGAAAATTACCCTGGGTGTATCAAAATATTACCCTTGTGGTATTTTTTTCTTTCAATCGAACATTTTGACATCAGTTTTAGTACCATTTCTTGACGTATTGTGCATACACAAACAAGTTTAGTTTAATAATTTTGGGTTCTCTCACAAATTGAGTTAATTTATTTTTTGAGTGTCCAAAGCTTTGTCGTATTCAATTTAATTTTACTAAGAGTGATTTTGAGTGTTGAAAACATAAAAATTTATATCATTTGCTACATTAATCAGCAAAGCCTTTAATAACAATTGTTTGCTTTCCACTAAATAATCACAAAAAATTTTCAATCATGGTTGATGTCGTTCTACAGTTTATGGTGGAGCGACAGTCACTTAACACACAATTTATCCTTTACCTCACCATGTTTTTTGCAAATCGAACTGTTTAAGAAATAGCAACAAATTAAACAGGACTACCACAAATTCTTTTCAAATTGAATCAATGTGTGCGAGTGTGTGTGATAAATAAATAAAGTTGTTAAAGCATCTAAGTGGGTTATGCATGGATGACTGTCATATCTAGATTGCCCATTTCATTAAAATAAAACGCACAACAATAAATCAACGGAACTGGATTTGAATAATGGCTTAATGTTTTAGTTTTTATATGTGCTGAACCATTAAATTCAGCTATTTAATAAAGTGTAGAGCGATATCAATCTAGTGATTTCACATCCATGAAGTTTTATCAAATAGCTCATGGAGGATGGATTATACGATAGGTTCGAGCCAAGAGAATATATTGACCGTCGTTTTTCATAGATTAGTATGCAGTGTGCTCGTCAAAAAAACCCGGACACTTGAATTTCTTCGTAAATCTTCAATTTCTAGAGCACTTACGCTATTTTAAAGGCACTGTCATATTAAATAATACATAACCGAAAAATAGGTGTAACAGAAACCGTATTTTTTTTTATTTAAAATCCAATCACAGCAACAAAGTGTAATAAATGAAAAATATTCAAAATTTCGGTTGTTATGTTTCTAAATAAATGGGCATCTATCAATTGTTTTGAAACATTTAAATTAGCATTTATTGTTTGTATTATTATTATAGTTAACGTTAACAGTCCTTAGTTATTATTATTAGCAAATATTATAATTATGAAACCAGAAAATATCGCAAAAGTAATCGCTTTGAGTCAGGATGGCCGTAGCGTGCGTTATATTGCTGCCCACCTAAATTTCCCTCGAAGTACAGTTCAAAACGCTATTAAACGATATCGTGAAACTGGTCAGTATGAGCGACCGGTTGGATCGGGAACGGTTGGATCAGGTCGTAAAAGAGCAACAAACGAGCGGGACGATCGGTTTATGGTATCAATGGTACTGCGAGATCGTTTCCAAACAGCTAGAATCGTCGCTGGTCGATTGGCACAGGTACGTGGTGTCAATATTTCAGTTAGCACAGCATCGCGAAGATTAAATGGACATGGATTGCAGTCCAGGAGGGCTGCTACAGGGTCAGAGCTTCTCCCAGCTCATCGAAGAAACCGTTTGACTTTTGCTCGTAACCACGTCAGTTGGACTACGGACGACTGGAAGTCCGTATTGTTCACTGATGAATCAAGGTTCAGTCTGCAATCATAGACGGGAAAGAGTATGGCGGAGATCCGGCGAGCGATATTCACAATGTGCCATATCCCCAAGAGTCACATTTTATGGCCGCTCACTAATGGCGTGGGGAGGCATTTCTATAGACGCCTGTACGGACCTTATATTTATACGCGGCGGCACTATAAATGCCCAAAGGTATATCGTGGAATGTCTAGTAGAATTTGTGATTCCATGCGCCCCATTTATTGGACAGCAATTTAAACTAATGCATAATAACGCCAGGCCTCACGTTGCAAACGTGGTCAACAATTATTTAGATGAGGTGGGAATTGATGGAATTGTTTGGCCTGCTCGCAGCCCTGACCTTAATCACATTGAGCACATGTAGGATATGCTAGGGCGTCGTTTAAAGCAAAGGGAAGTCGTTCCAGAAACCTTGGATCATCTTCAATCACCTCTGCAGGAAGAATGGGAAATGATACCTCAGGAGTACGTTGCAAACTTTGTGCACAGTATTCCAAAAAAAATGCTAGATGTGATCAGAGCTCGTGGCGGAAATACTCGATACTAGAGTACCGACCAGTTAGATTGATTGTTGGTTTTTATTTAAATAAAGATGAAGATATATCAATATCCGTTTTTCGGTAATTTTGTTATTTCAAATGTTTTGATCCTGTGGTTACTTTTATTAAATGAAAACTTGATCCGTTAGTGCCTTTTGGCGCACAATATATTATGTCGTACAACCATAACGCGAATAATGCGAATAGTTACCGTTAACACAAATATTTACTGAAAAAATGTAGTGTCAGCGTTTTTTTAACGAGCAGTGTAGATTAGATTTTAATAAATCCCAGACGTTTATCTCGAAAACCGTTTAATATGGGAGAAGTTTACTTAAAATCAAGTTTGTTCATTGTCAAACACAACAAAACAATTGTCCCTAGATTTTAACACTGTAGTTGAAACGACCACCACATCTCCGCACTAAAATGCTCGATAATGAATAGTAGTCGGGAGAACTTGTACCGTAAAATTTTTGATTATTTGTATTGCTTATGGTATTATGACACTGGCTTGAAAAAAGTGGAGTAAAAAAAGTAAACGGTGACTAGGACAAAAACACCTAAAACGAATGAGACAACACAATTTTTCAAATGTCATGTTCATTTTCTTGGTAAACAAACATTTTGTGTACCAATAAAAATGTTAAAAATTTTTTGAAACGGTTATCAAATCACCAAATAGTTTTAGAAAACAATATTTTTGTTTAATTTGCATAAAAATATTCGTTTTGACTGAAAAAATATGACAAATTAATTCTTATCAGAAAAAAGAATCAAAATTGAATTCTTTTTGCTCGATTAACTGCTAGAAAATATTGAGCAACAACTTTTTTCTGACATTTCATTTTTTTTGTCTTGGCTACTGTGTATACACTCACTTTCATTAGAATTATTTATACCTATTATTTTTCTCCCTTCAATTGGATTTTTCAGCGGCTGAAAAAGTTGAAAAAAGCCAGTATCATATTACCATTATGGCATTATGATATTGCCTAATTTTCGGCGTCTGAACAATACAAATGAAGTGAGAAAATAAAATGTATATAGAATATTAATAAGCGTGCGTGCATACAATATATACTATTTTTGTACCAAAATTGAGCAAAAAAAACCGTCCAACGAGCAATTCTAGCAGTTTAAAATTATATTGCAATACTTTTTGTTTGACACTTTAACTTTTTTTTATAAATTACGGGCAAAACAAACATTTTTATGTGTATTCAAAAAAAATATTGTATTCTAAAACTATTTGAAGTGATTTGATAACCGTTCCAAATAATTTTTAAAAATTTTATTGGTACACAAAATGTTTGTTTACCAACAAAATGTACATGACATTTGAAAAATTGTGTTGTCTCTTTCATTTCAGTTGTTTCTGTCCTAGTCCAATAGAGGAACATAGAAATTTAAAAATTTATTTCATTTTACTAACCAGAAAAGTATTTTGCAAAACAACTTTATTTTATTTTTTGAGTGTGCAGTAATAAAAACAAGTTTTTGTGATATATCAAGAAGTATGTATGAAATAGAGATCGTATTTGGGCATGGTATATTGCACTCAAACGGTTAATTATAATCACAACAACCTACTTTCACGAGAACAGAAGGTATGCAAATTGTTTCATGATGCATTAAAATTTGTGTTTTTAGTGTGCACTTGATTATATAAAGATAAAATTAATTGGAATATTATAATTTTAAAAATGTATATAAATTAGTGTAAAAAAGTTTAATAGAATCATTATTGAACGTGCCGTGAACTACTACAATGGTTCGTTCGCAATTCTTTCTTTTAATATGTTTATTTTGTGTGGTCAAATTTATTGTATCGGTATGTAAAACACTAAACACTAAGTTTCCTAATATGTAATAATAAAATTTATTTAACCCAACAATTAGAAAAATTACGACATAAGAGCGGAAAGATTAGTATGCGTCACACCGCCAAACAGTATATGCCGCAACATATCGTGCAATGTTCGACCGATCAATCGTAGTTTAACTTACGTTGATGCGAGTTGTGATACAATTGAGCCAATTGATAATTTGGTAGTTCGAGTGATACTATACCATAAACTAATTATACAAGACAAACAGACTCAATTGTATCTCACTGTATATGAATAATATTACTTACAATTTTCGATCACTGTACATAAGTATTATTTGTGAACGAGAGGCTTATATATCATATTTTCCCTTTTTAATTTCGTATATTTCGTGTATATACTCGTGCCGAAACTATCGCATATGTATTTTCTACATGTAGAATACATTTGTGTTTGTTTCGTGTGGTTGTATAGTTTGTAATCATAAAATATGTATCCTGCTTTTTCTAATGTTTTTATGCGTATAGCGTATATAACCATTTCAACCAAATAAAATAGTAATTTTATTTTTTATTTTTGGATTGTTGGTGCATTTGGCAGGACTACGTACGTATATGCAATAAAAGTATTTCTTGTGTATAAAAAAGTTTTATTTTTCTACGAAATGTACTAATTTCATTCCCAGTGTTTGTTTGCTTTTCATACTCGTATGCGTATTAGTTTATTGGTGATCGTTTTCTAAAAAAATATGTTTTCAACCTGTTTGTTGTTTTTGTGTGGTTTTTTCGTATCCTTACTCGCATTCGTATATTCGTACGTTTATTATTAATAAATCGGACACATTTTACATGAATGAAATTATAATATGATTAATTTTGATTCGAATTTTTGTTGAACAGGATCATTTGTATAAAAATCCAAATTTATTTTTTATGTGATTTGAAAAATTACAATATTCTAATTTCTACGGTAGCAAATCTCAAACCTAATAACATTTTACACACATACACATACAAACCAGTTAAAGCGATCAGTTGTTTTATGTAAAACACACACATAATACTCCAACTTAATATGAAAAGTACAATTAGAGTTCGTTTTGTTCAAGGGCTAATAAATCTCAAAACAATTTTCCCATTTTATGAAAATCCTTTTTTGTTATGTTGTTTAAAAATGGTAGAAAAATTTATTTTCATATTTAATATAGTTCTCGTTGGAAATGTTTTTTGGTCTAAGATGTTCTTAAATTTGTGATATATGTAATTTGTTTATACATACAGTGGAAATTGTATAAGTTGGACACTCGCGGTGCCATAAAAAATGGCCAACTTATAAAGGTGTTAAACATAAAAAGGTTTTGAACAAAAATCAAAATTAACAGCGTTAGAGCGTCCACGCAAACAATTTTTGGTTGAGAATAATTAAAAATTCAAGACAAAATCGTCCAACTTAGCCAGGTTGGTGCAAGACAAAATCGTCCAATTTAACCAGGTGACCAACTTAAAAAGGTGTCCAACTTAACAGGTTTGACTGTAATAAGGTACATGCCGAAAAAATCGAAATAACAATACACACACACCCATCCACATACAAACTGAACTTTATGTAAGATTACGATTAACAAGAAAATATGGGCTAATGGAAAAATAAAAATTGTCAATGAAAACTACCTCAAAAATGAAATCATTGATAAGTATGATAAATAAACATATTCTTTGATCAATTTAATCAAAAATATAGATTTTGTAAGTTACATATGAGTTTTGTTTTGGTTTTGACTACAAAATTGAGTAAATATGATATGATCATAATATGATCTTGTATTTTGTTTTTAAATAATGCGAAACACTATCGAATACTTATTTCATCTAATCTATGCGTGTATGATATATATAATAACGGTAATTATGTAAAAACATATTTACTGTAATTTGTTGTAATATTTAATTTAAACGATATTTTGACGGCGAGGTGGAGGGCTCTTCAGCCACACTATCGCGAACAGCAGCAATATTTTCTACAGCACGAGCTGTACGAGCATGCACTGGTGTTTTAAAATCTCCTACAGACCCGGTTTGCTCAAATTTTTGCACGATTTTTTCGATTGTACGCACATTTGGACGATTAAATTGACCGAAAAAATCACGAAGTGCACGATATGCATTTTGATTTGAACGCCCATTTTCATAATATTGGAATGGTGAATGCAATAAGTTTAACGTGTTGCTCGATTGTGTATCTTTCCATGGTTCAAATTGAGTTAGTCTGAAATTGAGAAATGTCAAATTAAATGCAGAAAAAAACTTGACGTTTAGGTGTGGTTTACATTCAACGTCGGCCCTTAAAATTAACCACCCGTTAGAAAGATTCACTAATACTATCAAACGATTTTTAATTAAGGAAAGTTTTAGGAAATTCTTCATCACCGTGATGAAGTACAGGGATAACTTCACACACTTATAACCTAGACAAACACAAACTAGCTTATCGCGAATTCGAGATTACGTAGTTATTTTTTTCAGTCTTATCAGCACACGAAGTCGCGAGATTCAAACCTCATTGCCGTTGCTCCCTGGGTAACGCGAAATGAATCAGGCGGTGTAGTGGAGACGAACAGGAAAAATCCTGTATATAGTCATGAACACTACATGTCAGGGCGGGTTATTGGCGCCCTAAGACCAATATTAAACCAGCGTCTGTTCTCCAGATTAGGAGCGGATGAAGCGAGCGTCTTTCTTGTATTAAGCGGCTCGCTGTATAAATGTGTTCAAGGTATCACTGGACGCTTTAAGGTTCTCACCAGTACGTGACCCACACACGTAACAAGCGGGTTGAACGGCAGGCCAACAACCTTCCCTCATAAAAACCATTTAAGTTGAACAAAGGCCTCGGATTACCATATCGGATTCATCAAAAACTCGACCTCGGAAATTGTACACGGACAACGCTTTAAAATGGGAACATGGAACGTGCTTAGCCTCTTAAGACCTGGAGATCTTCAGAACCTTTCGAACCAAGCAAAAAGTTACACATTAGACGTACTTGCACTTCAAGAGCTTAGATGGTCTGGGAGTGGAATCCATGACACCACCAATGGTTACACTCTTCATTACAGTGGCCATCAGAACGAAGGAGAATTTGGAGTTGGCTTCCTAATCCATCGGCGCGTGAAGCATCATATCATCGATTTCCGCCCTATCAGCATGCGGATATGCACGGTCAGACTTCGTACTAATAAATTTAACATCATGACCGTTAATATACATGCACCCACCGAAGATAATTCGGATGACATACCGCACCATGACATTAAAATCATCGTGGGCGACTTTAATGGAAACATTGGTAGGAGTACAGAAAATACATCACACATCGGTCCTAACAGCCTGCATTTAACTAGTAACAACAACAGCCAACGCGTCACCGATCTGGCATTAATGTACAACTTAGTTGTATCAAGTACGTTTTTCCCACATAAAAGAATCCACAAAGTAACGTGGAGATAGAATGATGGAAGAACGGAAAACCAAATCGATCACATCATGGTGTCTAAGAGACACTCCTCCAGCATATCTGACGTTAGATCCTACAGAGGTGCAGACATGGACAGAGATCATATGCTTGTCATATTTAAATATAAGTGCAAACTGTCATCTACATTCAACAGACAAGCACAAAAAACCGTTCGATGGAATGTTGATGCTCTAAAAGACCAAACGTCACTGTAGTGTTACCAATCACTAACTATCTAGAGCGGCCCAGCAACAACGAACAAGCTCCTTCTAACATCCAGGAGCAGTGGCACACTATACAGCTAGCCATAACCACTGCGGCGCTAAACACTATCGGAAGAAGACCCCGCAATGATTGGTTCGATGATCAATGCCGCCTGGTCGTCCAAAACAAATGAAAGCTTCATGAAAAATGGTTGGCTCGCAACACTAGAAGCACTACAAGCAGAATATCTCCGCGCCAGGAAAGCCACGACTAAATACCTTTGACAAAAAAAAACGCGATCATATGAGGTCATGCATTGAAAACATCAGCTTCCAATCGGAAGTAGAAAATTCAAGGGACGGTTTTGCTAATGCCAATAATCTCACTAAAGACTTCCACCCAAGAAGTACAGCCATCAAAGACGGGAATGGAGAATTGAGAACAAACGTGGCTGATGTTCTCTCAGTATGGCAAACCTACTTTCAAAATCTGCTAAATCGGAATGACGACGTGGCCCCCATTAGAGCAATAGCTCCTCCAGGTGTAGAGGTTTTTGTTGAATATTCTACAGCAGAGGAAGTAGACGCAGCTATTAGTCGATTGAAAAACGGTAAGGCTATACGATCTCATTGTTTGTATTTGGAACCAAGAAGAGCTGCCGGAGAATTGGAAGACTCAGCTCATATGTCCGTTGCATAAAAAAGGCGACCGCCTTAAATGTGAAAACTATCGTGGTATTGTTCTATTGAACACTGCTTACAAAGTGTTGGCTTGTCCCAACCGGTCGACCACTGACCAGTGTTTCTCCATGAGAATCATCTTAGAAAAATGTTGGGAATACAACATAATCATACATAAATTATATATAGACTTTAGACAGGTATATGACAGTATAAACCGCGATAACCTTTGGGCCGCGCTCATATGCCTAGGAATTCCAGAGAAACTCGTTTCTCTGTTCCAATTAACAACGTCCGGGTCTGTATGTAGAAATGTAATCGAAGAAACTGTGTCAGACTCCTTTGAAATAACATTTGGTGTTCGACAGGGAGGTGCACTCGCGCCTGTGCTGTTCAATTTGGCGCTTGAGTACGTAATGAGAAAAAGCAACATCGATACTTCGCGCTGTATATTTAATAAATCAGGCCAAATTCTTGGATATGCAGATGTTATCGTGCTTCTTAGCCGAAAACCTAGCGATATTAAAGACAGTTTCGTACCACTCCATCGCTGCGCAAGAAGACTTGGTTTGAAGGTGAACAGTAGCAAAACCAAATTTGTATCAACACTCAGGAATATATTCATGGTAAATCTCGGAATTGGCGACCATAACCTTGATTGCGTTGAAAACTTTAACTACCTCGGATCAGTTATAACATCATCAAATGACATGCAGGCAGAAATAAAAGTCCGAATCGCTGCCACACAACGAGTTTTAACGAGTTTTCTACGCCCAATCAAAATTATTGCGATCTAGACATCTATCGCAGTCGTGCAAGCTCGCACTTTATAAAGCACCCATAAGACCTGTGCTGGCTTTCGGAAGCGAGAGCTGGACCATGACCACTAACGATTGTATATTGTTATCTACTTTCGAAAGGAAGGTCATTCGCTCAATCTTTGGTCCAATTAAAGTCGCGAACAATGAATATCGGATTCGCATGAACCACGAGATAAAGCAAATTCTTGGAGGTTGCGATATTATCGGATTCATCAAATCCAATTGAGTTAGATGGCTCGGCCACGTTACAAGGTCCCCACAACAACGGATGACCAATAAAGTGTTCCATCAACAACCAGCCGGTGTGCATCGTAGAGGAAGACCCCGACTGCGCTGGCGTAACGACGTCGAACAATATCTACATACACCGAGACGGATGGAGGACCATAGTGTGGGCGGCAAAATCCTTTCATGGGATGTGAAGCTAGAGAGACAGAGAGAGAGAGCACAAGATTTTGACAAAACCGGATTTCTGCGTTTATAGAAAAAGATTATTACAATCGGGTTGTAGGAAGAAGATAAATGTGAAATATAAGAAAAAATCAGTTGAATTGTATGGGGCTGGGGAACATAAGTCATTTCATTGAATGTATACAGAAAAATCGTTAGATTGTAAATTAAATTTTAAAATTTTTTAACTGTCACAGAAATTATTTATACAATTAGTTTATATTAACTTATTGTAATTGATTCGATGTAATTCAAAATTGGCAAATACGCATTAAAATTGTTTTATTCCATTAATTAAATAGGAATTTGAACGTTTGCAGAGTTATAAAATCGGGTTTGTTTCTGTCACCATAATTATAAAATCGCGATTTTATTTGTTTTACATGCAATCGCGATAATTTTTATGACGGTTCACGGTGTTATAATGCGTCCAGTTTCAGATTTATGCGTTATGATTTCAAAACATACTCGTATATAACGACAATAAACCGTTTAAAATGTAATACCTCATTCTTAAATTAAATGTAATTCATATATCATCTTGAAATCAATAAAATTATGATTGTTTATCATTACAGGTAGTTTTCATTGACAATTTTTATTTTTCCATTAGCCCATATTTTCTTGTTAATCGTAATCGTCCATAAAGTTCAGTTTGTATGTGGGGTTTGTATGGGTGGGTGTGTGTATAGTTATTTCGATTTTTCGGCATATACATAACATGTATAAACAAATTATATCGCAAATTTAAGAACATCTTAGACCAAAAAACATTTCCAACGAGAACTATATTAAATATGAAAATAAATTTTTCTACCATTTTTAAACAACATAACAAAAAAGGATTTTCATAAAATGGGAAAATTGTTTTGAGATTTATTAGCCCTTGAACAAAACGAACTCTAATTGTACTTTTCATATTAAGTTGGAGTATTATGTGTGTGTTTTACATAAAACAACTGATCGCTTTAACTGGTTTGTATGTGTATGTGTGTAAAATGTTATTAGGTTTGAGATTTGCTACCGTAGAAATTAGAATATTGTAATTTTTCAAATCACATAAAAAATAAATTTGGATTTTTATACAAATGATCCTGTTCAACAAAAATTCGAATCAAAATTAATCATATTATAATTTCATTCATGTAAAATGTGTCCGATTTATTAATAATAAACGTACGAATATACGAATGCGAGTAAGGATACGAAAAAACCACACAAAAACAACAAACAGGTTGAAAACATATTTTTTTAGAAAACGATCACCAATAAACTAATACGCATACGAGTATGAAAAGCAAACAAACACTGGGAATGAAATTAGTACATTTCGTAGAAAAATAAAACTTTTTTATACACAAGAAATACTTTTATTGCATATACGTACGTAGTCCTGCCAAATGCACCAACAATCCAAAAATAAAAAATAAAATTACTATTTTATTTGGTTGAAATGGTTATATACGCTATACGCATAAAAACATTAGAAAAAGCAGGATACATATTTTATGATTACAAACTATACAACCACACGAAACAAACACAAATGTATTCTACATGTAGAAAATACATATGCGATAGTTTCGGCACGAGTATATACACGAAATATACGAAATTAAAAAGGGAAAATATGATATATAAGCCTCTCGTTCACAAATAATACTTATGTACAGTGATCGAAAATTGTAAGTAATATTATTCATATACAGTGAGATACAATTGAGTCTGTTTGTCTTGTATAATTAGTTTATGACTATACTATAAATTTGCTGAGTATCGTAAATTTCTAGTGGACATCGAAAAAAATATATGTGCTTATTTAAGGAACAGAAATACCACACAATTTTTGAAAATTATAATGCCAGGTTTTCGTAAGGTCACGCAGATCGATTCATGTCCCATAGCTAAGGTAAAATGTGATTTGATTTTTATATAAATTAATTAGTTTTATAAATTTAAATCAATTTAATTTGGAGGGTCATGTTGTACTAGTGAAGGATCTGGACGTTAATATGGAATATACCATTCCTTTTCTTCCTGCTGGACGTTATCGAGTAGATTGTTTTTTCCACTAACAATAGGCGTCCTATATTTAACAGCAACTTTTACTTAGCAATTAAGTCGACAGGTACTGCTAAATTGGACATGGGTTAACGTTAAAATACAATTGTTAAAATTTTAAGTTTTACTGCACATGGTAATGTGCGCAAATATGAAACCGGAATTTTTCAGTAAAAGGTACACGTTCATCGTATGATAATGATTAAGAGTTTTTTATTCATATGGCCCATTTTTAGTTATAAATTTTTCCCAGCTTTCTGGCAATGCTTGGATGCCATGCCAAAAAACTGTTCTTCTGTTGAGGCAAACCAGTTATCGGGCCATTTTCGTAGAAAATGCTCTTCAACAAGCCCATGTCCCACCGATGCAAATAATTGATAATTGGGCGGAGCCAAGTCTGGCGAGTAAGCCGCATGTAAAAGAATTTCCCGATTAAGTGCTCCAAACGTGAAAATAATGAAGCAAAATCACTTTGGGTTGCTTTTTATAATATTCTTGTCGTTTTTCACGCAAAGCTCGACTCAAATTGATCATTTGTTGTTGGTAGCGTTTAGTATTAACGGTTTCACCAGGGTTTAGCAGCTCAAAATAAATCACACTCTTCTGATCCCATAAAATACAAAGCATTGTCTTTCGCATGAAACGATTTGGCGTTGCAGTCGATGGTTATCCTGGATCAACCCAAGACATTTTGCACTTTGGATTCTTAAAATTGATCCATTTTTCATGGCCAGTCAGAATTCGATGGAGAAATGATTTTCTTTTGTATCTGGCGAGCAACATTTCGCAAGTGAGTTTTTCTATTTTCCTGTTGCCTTTCATTCAGTTTATGCGGAACCTATTTTCCCCGCTTTTGGATCTTTCCCATAGCTTTTAAACGTATGGGCTTCTCGTGACACATTCAATTGATCCGCTAGTTGTTTTTGCGTGTGAGCGTGACCATTCGAATAATGCTTGCAATTCGCTGTCTTAAAATTTTTTAAATTCACCACTTTTGAGTTTATTAAACCACTCACAGCATTGTGATTTACCAAGGGCGTGCTCACTGTAAGCTTTGACAAGTATTCGATATGATTGTGCATCAGTTTTCTTCAAAATGATTAATATGTAGTCACAAAACTCGACATTTTTAACACGTAAATAATATGCGTTATTGTATGAAACTTGTATGATTATGAATTGGATGTTGTTGGCAGATGTCAAAAGAAAACAATAGCACCGATGACGTGGTTTGTCGAAAATTACATTGACAGGTGGCGCCATTTATTGGCAAATTTCGATTTCAAAAGTTCAAAGAATTAAACAAAAAGAATATTGTATGTGTTGCAAAAGAATATCTTCCCGTATTAATAGTAGGTGCAGAAAGATAAACATCAAAAGTGCGACAATTATGAACGAAAAAATGCCTATAAGATGCTTATAGGAAAGAAATTCTTTCCTATTTCCAATTCTTATAGGAAAAGCAGAATCGACCCATTGGTATATCCAAACTTTTGGTTAAATAAATAATTTTTGATATTTTGTAATAATAATACCGGATATTTCAATATTATAATTAATATCTCAAACATTAAATTTTCAGTTTTGATCTCACAGGATCATGAAGAAATTGAATCATCCCGTCAGACCATGGCGACTGAATATTACTACACTATAATCACACTTTGTTTTCTATATATGAATGAGAAATATTCGTGCATCAGTATTTGTGGTGGATTGTGTGATAACCCCTATACATTTATTCTTAAAAACTTTCATCTCATTCATATTGGGTTCGATTGCCATGCAAGTTAATTGTAATTTTCTATTAATATTTTTCCCCAAATTTAATAATGACTTAATTAATTAATTCTAAAGAATGTTGTACAAATATATTGTAGAACATAAAGTATAATCATTGTGTTGTAATGTTTAGTCACCATGGCCTGATGAGATGATTGAATTTTTTCATGATCTTGTGAGATCAATACTACTTCTGTTATACCGCTTCATCGAAAATCTAACTTCAAAATAACTTTATGCAAAAATCAAAATGATGGGTTTGTTTGTAAACTAACTTTCTAGATTCTTAGCAAGCAAGTAATTGACAAACGCGAGAATCAAGCTTGACACGTATATACACATTTACCGTATACTGACATAGGCCGTATCTGAAGTCGTATACAAATCGTATGTGATTAGTCTGAGATGAATTGCGTTTGATATATCTGAGATGAATCATATATGATATGTCTGAGATTAATTTATGTATGTATGTATATGTCTTAAGGTAGTACAAACATTTTATTTAAGTAAAGAATAATATTATTAATTTATTTTTAATAAATGCAATAATAAATATCATAAACATTTAATTATAATATTAAGTTTTCGCCTTAAAAAGTGTCCCAATCATCTTGAGTGAACGTGTAATGAATAAAATGTATATTTTTTATTTCTTTCGATTGTTTATCTACGTCATTTTACAAAGTATGTGTTGGCATGAGAAACATTGAAGACTTGTCATAAATGTTTCGCTTAAGACATAGTCGTGAAAGAAGAAAAGTATGTATGTGAAATGTCTAACACTTGTCATCGAACGTTGACATATATTTTACGAAACACTTGAAAAAGTAAAGTGGCTAATCATAAATTAATCATTTAGTCAATACACCATTAACAATCGATAAGAAACTATTTTTTTTTCTTTTCATACACATTTTGGAAAAAGGTAAGAAATAGAAACGTAGGACTTTCGTAAAAATTTATTGACATGCATGTTGACAAATTTTCAACTTGATTGCTACGGGCTATAGGAAGGATGATCGTAGTTTAATTGTGCGGTAGTCATTTTATTATTGTTATAAATAATCTTTTCCATGATCGCTCTACCGTTTTAATTTTTATTCCAAACTAGGTGTTACAGCCATAAGTGGTACTATTTAGACTGCTATATAGAATACGGGATAAGGGACAATGGTCTGGAAGGTGTATATTCCAGCCCAAATATAAACCTCACGTGCACATAGTGCTCGCTGAAATCAACCAACAAGGATCTGGCGACCGAGAAACGGTGGGATAACCGAGGACCTAGAAAGAGCCACTAACCCTCTACAAATTTCACTGGTTAGGTCGGTAACTGCTGCATAATAGTTAGTCGTTAAGGTAATCAGTGTATAACAAAATGGAATTTTATCCCAGGTAGTACGCCAACTGTTGGATAATCCACGCTCACGCAAATGCTGAACTCATAGAGCACTTGAACCTAGAAAACCACCACGATGTCGCTAGAGAAAATGCTGATTTAAAGAAATCCCTAGAAAGCTTAATGCAACTCAATGAACAAAGAAATCCAACAGCTTAAAGACGAAATTGTTATAATCATGCATTATACATCATAAATGAGAATCAAGGTAAGAAAATCCTAAATGAAACAGATGAAGATGAATAGGCTTACGAAACAAGTTTTATACGACGGCAAATTAAAACTAAACGTTAAAAGGAAAACAGAATCTAAACCAAAGGTGAAACAATCAATACAGAGCGTAAGAAAATCACAACTTCAACGACCTGATCAGTCATCCACGAACCCAGTGAATGCCCGTAAGAATGTACCATTGCAACCGAAAGAGAGACCACTGTAACCAGCTAATACACCCAACGTCTTTGGTTAAAGAAAAATGCAGGAAAATTAACAAATACATAAAGAGATACCACCGCAACCCATTAACATACTTAATGTTAATGAATAGCCCTGCAATAATAGAAACAATTAAACAAATACTTAATAAAGACATTTTTATTAATCACTTGTTTTTTGTTTCGCAGTTATTTTGAATAATTTTCAAAAAGTTTAAAAAATCACTCGATCGATTTCGACTTGTTAGGTCATCATCAGGAGTATCTACACTGATCTACGATGATGACCTAACAAGTCGAAATCGATCGAGTGATTTTTTAAACTTTTTGAAAATTATTCAAAATAACTGCGAAACAAAAAACAAGTGATTAATAAAAATGTCTTTATTAAGTATTAGTGTGTTTCGCCAAGTGCCTACGGCCAATAGCGTAAAAAGAATTAAACAAATAGTGAAATAGTGATTAAGAATAACAATTTAGATGAATTTTTAAAAATTAAAAAGAAAAGGAGTAAGGCCTTTATAAATGGGGTATGAACCCAGTAGCTTGATTAGCTTATCTTTTTATATTTTAGTGTACGAAGCACAAAAGTTTTTGATACTTTAAGGAATAGTTTAATTCTGTTAAATATAATAAATGTGAAGAGATGTCCACATAATTTACCCTATCAAGGTAGTCCTTTTTCAGGCAATTATCAGTAGTGAAATAGTGAACTAACTAGTTCCAAACAATAAATATAAAGTCACTGCAATTAATAATAACGTTTGGAAAGTGAATGCACTTGACCCAGAAACCTACAGAAGTTATCAAATGCAATCACCGCTCAAAAGTTGGAGTGTGCGGATATTTAACCCAAATTAAAATTTTAGCGGACGACATAACCTCACATAGTATTTGACATATCAGAAAAAATCTTAAACGAGAATTGTTTGCAGTGAAGGACGTTCTAAATTCTTCCAATAATCTCACACACAAATTAAAATTTCCAAAATATAATATATAAATACTATTATTAATACACAAGTAATTTCTATTTTTGACAACCGGCGCGATGTATTGTTTTAGGATATCGAACGAACGGAGCGGAAACGAAATGAGCGGGACGGAGCGGATTTATTCTGTTTGAACCTTAAGAAAGACTATTTCTATCCCTGCGGAGATAAAGCAAGTTTAAAGTTTTGGATCTAAATGCTGTGTGCCTGACACCGATTTTGTTGTCTAAATTTCCGACTAACTAAATTGATCGTTAGTTCACCCAACTATTTTTAGATGTCTCTAATTTTTATTCAACCGACTAATTTTTCGTCCACCTCCCTTTATTTTTAAGCAAAACTGAAACAGGGCGCGGCATACTATTGATCGACTTTATGATGGTATCCTTGATTAAGGGGTCGTTGTACCAAATATTTTTAATTTCCTTAATCAACTTTGATTTAGTCGTGATGACTTTTTTCGACAATTACTGTTTTAATACAGCCCAAACATTTTCAATCGGGTTCATATCTGGTGAGTTATCAGCCCAATGGGTATATTTTTTCGTTTCATATTCTCCAAGACACGTTTTGCTGTATGGCAGGGGGCTCCATCTTGTTGAAAGATGTATTTTTGATTACGGCGGAACATTTTTGGGAGTTCGGGCACCAGCACTGTATTTAGGAGCTGAATATATTTTTCGACGTGCATCGTTCCATCTACGATATGCAGAGGTCCCATTATTGACGTTGGATGCTTTACCATTTGTATAATGCAGTCCCCATTAAACCGTTCGTTCGACCGGCTGTTACGGCTATCGATTGCACAGTATATTTTTTTCGTACTGGCGGTATGAATAAATGCGGTATAATATTATTTTTAATTGTTAAATTTTATGATCTGGACTTGTAGAGTTGAGTCAATAAACTTTTATTGGCTATTGTTAAAGTCAATCTATATAAATATTGGCTAATAGACAGCGATGGGTACTAGGTATGTAGTTATGATGGTTCATAGACAAAACACAAGTAAACCAAGCTAACAACATTACACAGATTCAACCTATGTATATACAAATCCTCGTTCGTACATAACCAGGAATACGTAAATAGAGACGGTTTTTTTATGGTATTTACTTAAACACACACAAGTTTGATGCAACGTTTTCTTTATACGCCTCACGGTGATTTTGGATCATTTATCGTGGGACCATGGTGTTGTATTACCCATTTTAATATTTAAAATTAAAAATAAAGTAAAAACCTTAGTGAGTTTTTGTCGGAGTTTTTTTTCCATGCTAATGGTAAGATTTTGTTTTTCTCGCGAAATAGTGTAACAAAAACCAGTACTAGTGCTTCTTTCCCTATAGGGTGTGTATTACATTACACCAAATATAAGTGTGTATGGCCTATAAAAAAGCAGCTAATTGAATGGTGGCAGCTCTTGGAAAATTAGTCAGCGCTAAGATTTCCTGATTGAAGTGAAGGCAGCTGCCGCACGGGGTCCCACAGAGGGAAAATTCCGACCGAAAATCTCAGTAATTAATTATACTGCCATTAAAATTTTAGTATAGTTTATGGCATACATTAATATTAACAAAAATATCGTACGGGATAGTGCGGTTATATTCTTGTGCATTGAGCGTTAATTTGGTGATCCAAAATGGACATAAGTTGCTAAGAAAAAAAATAAAATTAAAAAAAAAAAATTAAAAAAAATTTATTATAAAAAAAAAAAAATAGAATCTATTTTAAGTTAGTGCTAAGGTTTTTTTGAATTAAAACTGAAAGGTGTTTTTGGTTTTGCTCATTTAGGGCCGTGTTTAGTTTAACTCACTTTAGAATAGTATATGAAGATTTTTTTGTTGTTGTTGTATATTTAACTTCAATATTAGAAAAAAGGGGGAATTAAAGAAAATTTCTATTTAAACGTTTATCAACCACGTTCGGTTAAGTTCTCAGTGTTTTTTTTTTTGATTAACAAAGTGAAAAAGTGTATGTGAACCATTTTAAGTTTTTTTCCACAGCCACCACTGGTTAACCGGGGAGTACTCAACGGAAAGCTGGGTGAGTTTTATTTAAGTATAATCTTTTTCACTTTAAAAATTGATAGATATATTTTCGTGTTGTTGGTGAAAACGAATGGCAATTTTCTTTAGTTTTGGAAGCATTTTTTTTTGTTGTTAGTATAAGAATTTTTTTTGGACATTCCATTTTTTTTGGTTTTTTTTAATAAATAGTTGTAAGATTTAAAAAATGAACTAAAATTTTTCTTTAATTGGTCAATGGTGATGTGATGTTGCTACATCAGTGAAATGGTAACAGGGTTTTTGTATCTCTTTTCTTTGGGAGTTCTCAACACAAAAGATTTGTTGTGTCTCAGTGTAATAACTAAATGTCGGCAATAAACCCTCGCAATATCCACTGAAGTCTATCCTTTTAAATTGTGTTGGCCGATCATTAGGAGACACGTAACAAAATGGCGCCGAAACAGGGACCAAGGTCATGAAACATCGCGTTGGTTAATTATTCGACCACATGGCTACAAGGTCAAAAGAACCATATGGTTTATTTTCCGTAAGTTTTTTGTTAAGATATCTAAATTCTGTTAAATATCGTTTATCTTACATGTATAATGCATAAGCAATCAACAATAATTTAGGATTTTCAATCAAAAGTTACTTTTCCTTAATTATTTTTTTTGTTTGGTAGGCCTAATAAGTTATCCAAGTGGTTTATCCACTCAACACTATAGTCCCGTAATAACCGCTTAGGTCATTTTAAAGAGACCTTTACTATAGTTGTTTGTGATCATTCTTACCTTGATGAGTCAAGATTTTTCATTTATAATTTTTGTTAATTCTAAAATATTTTTTCTTCTCGTTTTACCTCTTAGTCTTTTTAGCGGGTTGGGCTCTATAAATCATGCTCTTGTGTGTGTTTATAATTTTTTTTTTAACATAGCTAATTCACCGTTAAAATGTTGCCATTCTGGATCATCAGTAGTCGACGTGTAATGATTTTATGGTATCCTCCTGATTCTCTGGACAGCAATGTGTTTATCGATTAAATTTTTCAGATTGAAAATCCTTACGCAATATTTCATTTAATAATTCATAGCTTGTATTGATCCAGCATCAGATTATCACTGGTTGATAATGATGATTTCATAGTTCCCCGATGGTAGTTTGATTTCTGAGTTCTACGCAGCAAACACTTATTTTCCCTCGCAACAACGTTCTTTTTCAGTTAATCCGTATAGCGTATCGTTACTGGGATATGGACTAATTTTATATTAAAGCGGTTGATAGAATGCGCAGTGATTCTGGGTTTCATCTCATCGCTTCGTATAAGTTATCTATGTTCCAGGTTTTTATTTTTTTTTTATATATTGTCCATTATTAATTTTTTTTACCGTGTTGCTTATGTATTATTATGTAGTATAACCGTTTTTCTATCTAAATTATCTTTTCATTTTTGTCGCTAATCTTCACCTCACCATTGACCATGAATTATATATCTTTGATAAAACTAATTATTCTGTTTAATAATTAATTACGTACTTGACGAAAACTATTAAAATACATTTATTACACATCTTTAAGGTGATTCTAAATTTGATTTAATTTATCTATTATTATAAATTTTTTTTTTAACCTACATAAACACCGTATCAAAGTTGTTAAATTGTGATTTTTTTTTCAATGGATCCCATTCTTTATATCCAGCTCTTAAATCCGTCGGAACTCGAGGTCGAGTACCTAGTGAGGGGTCTATCTAGCAAGGCCAGAGACGCAAAAGATATGTTAGTCAATGCGCTGAGAGCTGAACAATTAGATAAGAGTCTGGTACGAAGGGACACACATGCCAATGCAGATAGCCCCGAAACTGAAATCAACGAGTGTAATGATCGATATGAGGAATTGATTGGAGCCACTCAAGAACAAGGAAGCTCACCTTCACTCGATTTTATAACTTTGTGTTACGTAAAATCCACCCATTATAAAGAGAGGATTTGGAGGTTAATACGTTCCTTTGGGGAAACGCCAGTCACTACAAAAATCTACCGAAATTGGCGGCATAGTTTTAAGCATTACCAAACCTTGTGGCAGGAAGGCCAGAACTCTAAGTCTCGAGACGTATCGCCTGAGAATATGGGTGTTGGTGAGAGTTCGTTTTCCGACAAACTGGAACAATTGTTTTCTACTTCGCTGGATACTAAGCACAGTCCACCTCACAAGTTACAAACAAACTTAGGTCCAAAATTAACAATTAATGATCAACCACGGCATGCCTCTTCCAGAGAGGGTAATAATCTGAAGGGAATGAAAGGCTCTGTTGCGGACTTTTTCACCCAAGATGGAGGCTCTCGCAATTTAAGCAAAATACAGAATAATATTTCTTTGGACAGAAATGCTTCTTTCCACCTCCAAGAACCGTTTATAAGGGACGCTAATCAAACCTTACAAAATGTTGACTGTGGTGAGAGATCCCCTAGAAACAACACGCAGTTTCGATTGGACAATTCTTAGAAAATTCGGCAAAAATGGAATTTATCCTTTGACGGGACTGATAAGCTCAATGTGCATGACTTTGTTTACAGGCTTGAGCAAATGGCAAATGACGACGGTATCCCAACAGAGCACCTAACGAGAGTTTTGTACCTATTCTTGACAAAAACTGCCGAAGATTGGTACTGGGTACATAAGGTGAACCTTATAGTTGGTTTAATAGTTGGTTAACCATAACCTGAAGCATTCACTTCTCTCTTATTTTAGTAGTTCAAACTACGAAGAAGAAATGTAAGAACAAATTTTACGACGTCATCAGGGAAACAAGGAATCATTCTCTGAATTTTCTCTCAGTATTCAGAAAATGAACGCTCGTTTACAATGTCGATTATCTGAGCAACAGATTGTTAATAGGCTGTGTCAGAACATGTATCCGGCGTTGAAGAATGTTACGCTTCCCTACCATAATCAAATCCAAACGGTTGAGGAATTGCGTATCCTATGTCGTGATTACGAGAAATTGTGGGAGAATTCTGGTTATGACTCAAGACGTTTTATGGATTCTCAACTAAAACGAAGACCAGCAGTCCACGAACTGAATTTAGGAATGCATAACTTGAATATCAGTCCACCTGAAAACTCAAACAGGTACCACGAACGAATTAGCACAGGCCAGGAAGATTTTAAAGAACCATCTATAGAAGCTTTTCAGAGAAGAGCAGACGGTCAAGATGGCTTTAAATTCGAACATTACGTTTCCTGGAACTGTCGTGACATAGGCCATGGCTACCAAGATTGTGATAAGCCGATCTTAAACATTTTTTGTTTTGGCTGCGGTGCAGCGAATGTTCGTAAGCCCTCTTGCCAAAACTGCCTAAAGTTTCACAAGGGAAACTTGCCACCGAGTGCGAATTCAGTGAGAGGGTTGCGCCTCGGATCAAATCCTACTCAGACGAAGGGTTTGAACAATCCCAAGAAGTAGTACCTCTCACAATTGATGATAGTAAACAAAATTCTATAAACCCCAAACTAGACTATAGACGTGAAAGCGCGTCTACAATAAATACTCCTAAAAGTAAATATAAAATAAATAAACTAAGTCGTGCTGTTCGTTATTTCCGTACAAAACGTTCCCTTATTCGAACATGTATAGATACTTTAATTAAATGTACAAGAAACGATCCTCGTCCGCATGTGGATGTCTTAATCCATTCTACAAATGTTAATGGTCTACTTGATAGTGGGGCATCGGTTAGTGTGCTTGGGAAGGGTTCCATTCAGTTCCTAAACGATAAAAGCCTAAAATTCCACAAACTTGGCACATCAAACATCCAAACAGCTGATGGAACATGCAATAAGATTGAAGGTTATATATGGCTCCCAGTAACCTTTGGCAATAAAACCGAAAATATTAGATTTTTCATTATCCCTACTCTACAATCACCTTTGTATTTAGGCGTCGATTTTTGGAAGAAATTTGATTTATTGCCAAATCTTGATATCAATGAACTTATAACTGAGAACCATATGAACGATACTAATTCCCATATCCTTAATACACACGATCAGAAAGAATTAGGGAGAATTATTGACATGTTTCCATCATCTGCTAAGGAAGGCTTAGGGAAAACGACATTACATGAGCATGAGATTGACCTAGTGAAGGACTGTAAGCCGGTAAAGCAGCGATACTACCCAGTTTCACCCGCCGTACAGAAAGACCTCTATACAGAAATAGACTGGATGTTGAGTTTAGGTGTCATCGAGATAAGCAAAAGTTCGTGGAGTTCACCCGTCACGATGGTACGGAAATCGAACGGCAAGACTCGGCTTTGTCTCGATGCACGTAAACTCAACTCCTTGACGGAAAAGGACGCTTATCCTTTACCGATAATTGACGGACTTTTGGGACGACTATCGGAGACTAATTACATCACAGCACTTGACTTGAAGGACGCATTCTGGCAGATACCGCTTGCGGTATCTGCTAGAGACAAGACAGTTTTTACGGTACCGTGACGGCCGCTCTATCAGTTCAGGGTGATGCCGTTTGGGTTGTGTAATGCAGCCCAGTCAATGTGCCGCTTAATGCATAAAGTCATACCACATGAGCTCCATGACAGCATTTTTGTTTATCTAGACGATTTGCTGATCATTAGCGGCACATTGAAGGAGCACCTTGAACTGCTAGAGACGGTGGCGACACTACTGAGGGCTGCTGGGTTAACTATAAACATCGAAAAAAGTAAATTCGTGATGAAAGAGATCCGTTATTTGGGATACTTGGTTGGTGAGAAAGGGTTAAGACCGGATCCAGAAAAAATCGAAGCTATAGTTAACTTGGCAGTTCCTACGACGACCAAACAGACCCGATGACTACTGGGGATGGCTGGGTGGTATCGTCGATTTATCGAGAACTTCTCTAGTGTGACGGCACCAATAACAGAATGCTTGAAGAAGGGTAAATTTCAATGGACGGAGGCCGCGCAAGAGTCTTTCGAGAAATTAAAAACATTGCTTACATCAGCTCCAGTACTTATGACTCCCAATTATTCAGCTCCGTTTTATATTAGATGTGACGCTTGTACCGAAGGAGTAGGGGCAGTCCTATTTCAAAAGGATTCTGCGGGTAATGAGCGACCTATCTCATACATCTCACAAAAGCTTAATAAAGCCCAACGGAATTATTCCATAACTGAGCTGGAATGTCTAGCAGCGATATTAGCTATAAAGAAATTCCGCGTCTATATAGAAGGCCACGAGTTTACATTGATCACCGACCACGCTAGTCTTACGTGGCTTATGTCCCAGCGAGATTTAAGTGGGAGATTGGCACGTTGGAGCCTAAAACTACAAGCTTTTAGATTCTCTATTTTGCATCAGCGTGGAAAGGACAACGTGGTACCAGACATGCTCTCGCGTATCTATTGTGATGAAGTCCGTGAATTCGAAGAGGGCTTAATAAAAATATCCAGTCAAGCCGAAGGTTTGACCAATATTACCGAGATAAAAGAATTTGACGAACCGGAGTATAGAGATCTCTTCAATAAAATACGCGACAACCCAGACGACTACCCGGCATTCAAAATCAATGGGAAATTCATTTTCATCCGGTTAGAACCAAGACGGTCGAATGAGCTTTCGGATCTATCGGTTTGGAAGTTGTGGGTCCCAATCGGTCTAAGACCTTTCTTGATAAGCAAAGAACATGATGACCCTTTAGCGTCTCATGGAGGGATTTCAAAAACCTTAGAACGAGTCCGACGATACTTCTATTGGCCAGGTATGGTAAAACAAATCCGTGATTATATTGCCAAGTGCGATATATGTAAAACAACAAAAGCTCCTAACAAACAACAAAGACCTCCAATGGGAAAGGCGTATACTATTGATAGACCGTGGCAACGACTGTATATAGATCTGTTAGGTCCTTATCCTCGGTCTACCCAAGGAAAAACAATGATTCTTATCGTTGTGGACCACCTTACAAAGTTCGTGTTACTTAAACCTCTCAGCAAAGGCACAATATAAAATATTGTTGATTATTTAAAAAACGATGTTTTTTGTATATTTGGCATCCCACAGGTAAAACATACAGACAACAGTTCACAATTTCGTAGTGCTGAATACAAAGAATTGTTGAGTCATTATGGTATTATAGACTCAAAAACCGCAGTATATTCGCCACAATCGAATGCGTCGGAAAGAGTGAACCGGTCTGTTATATCAGCAATCAGGGTCTATATTTCCGAGAAGCATACTACTTGGGATAGGTACATAGGTGAAATAGGCGCTGCATTGAGAAACGGAATACATCAAACTGTGCAACATTCGCCTCACTTTCTCCTTTTTGGCTATCACCGAATAAACCATGGGAGTGACTACGAAATCCTTAAACAGTTAGGAAATATATCGGATGGTGAGATTCTCCTACCCTTACCTGCAAGAATGACTTTGATCCATGAATCAGTGAAAAATAACATCGCTAAAGCATATGAGAGAAGTGCACGTAGATATAATTTAAGAACCCGTCCAATTGAGTTCAAAATTGGTCAGATCGTTTTTGCCAGGACCCACCCACAAAGTAGCGTCGAAAAAAAATGTTGCTCTAAATTCGCACCGCAGTACCTTAAGGCAAAGGTTTTACGACGAATAGGTACTGTTAATTATGAGCTAGCAGACCTGTTGAATAAGACAATTGGTATTTTTCATGCCAAGGACATCCGCACATAGTGTGTCCCGTGTTCCCACCATGACACAATAAAAAAATTAAAAAAAAACAAAAAAAAAACTGCAAGTCGATATCCATTTCTCAGTCTCTTTGATATACCTGTTGAAGGGATCAAAGAACCTGCCCTGTTACGGCTATCGATTGTACATTATATTTTTTTCGTACTGGCGGTATGAATAAATGCGGTATAATATTATTTTTAATTGTTGAATTTTATGATCTGGACTTGTAGAGTTGAGTCAATAAACTTTTATTGGCTATTGTTAAAGTCGATCTATATAAATATTGGCTAATAGACAGCGATGGGTACTAGGTATGTAGTTATGATGGTTCATAGACAAAACACAAGTAAACCAAGCTAACAACATTACAGAGATTCAACCTATGTATATACAAATCCTCGTTCGTACATAACCAGGAATACGTAAATAGAGACGGTTTTTTTATGGTATTTACTTAAACACACACAAGTTTGATGCAACGTTTTCTTTATACGCCTCACGGTGATTTTAGATCATTTATCGTGGGACCATGGTGTTGTATTACCCATTTTAATATTTAAAATTAAAAATAAAGTAAAAACCTTAGTGAGTTTTTGTCGGAGTTTTTTTTCCATGCTAATGGTAAGATTTTGTTTTTCTCGCGAAATAGTGTAACAAAAACCAGTACTAGTGCTTCTTTCCCTATAGGGTGTGTATTACATTACACCAAATATAAGTGTGTATGGCCTATAAAAAAGCAGCTAATTGAATGGTGGCAGCTCTTGGAAAATTAGTCAGCGCTAAGATTTCCTGATTGAAGTGAAGGCAGCTGCCGCACGGGGTCCCACAGAGGGAAAATTCCGACCGAAAATCTCAGTAATTAATTATACTGCCATTAAAATTTTAGTATAGTTTATGGCATACATTAATATTAACAAAAATATCGTACGGGATAGTGCGGTTATATTCTTGTGCATTGAGCGTTAATTTGGTGATCCAAAATGGACATAAGTTGCTAAGAAAAAAAATAAAATTAAAAAAAAAAAATTAAAAAAAATTTATTATAAAAAAAAAAAAATAGAATCTATTTTAAGTTAGTGCTAAGGTTTTTTTGAATTAAAACTGAAAGGTGTTTTTGGTTTTGCTCATTTAGGGCCGTGTTTAGTTTAACTCACTTTAGAATAGTATATGAAGATTTTTTTGTTGTTGTTGTATATTTAACTTCAATATTAGAAAAAAGGGGGAATTAAAGAAAATTTCTATTTAAACGTTTATCAACCACGTTCGGTTAAGTTCTCAGTGTTTTTTTTTTTGATTAACAAAGTGAAAAAGTGTATGTGAACCATTTTAAGTTTTTTTCCACAGCCACCACTGGTTAACCGGGGAGTACTCAACGGAAAGCTGGGTGAGTTTTATTTAAGTATAATCTTTTTCACTTTAAAAATTGATAGATATATTTTCGTGTTGTTGGTGAAAACGAATGGCAATTTTCTTTAGTTTTGGAAGCATTTTTTTTTGTTGTTAGTATAAGAATTTTTTTTGGACATTCCATTTTTTTTGGTTTTTTTTAATAAATAGTTGTAAGATTTAAAAAATGAACTAAAATTTTTCTTTAATTGGTCAATGGTGATGTGATGTTGCTACATCAGTGAAATGGTAACAGGGTTTTTGTATCTCTTTTCTTTGGGAGTTCTCAACACAAAAGATTTGTTGTGTCTCAGTGTAATAACTAAATGTCGGCAATAAACCCTCGCAATATCCACTGAAGTCTATCCTTTTAAATTGTGTTGGCCGATCATTAGGAGACACGTAACACGGCGTTTAAAGAATATATTTTGTTCTGCTACAATTTGAATCTTAGATTCGTCCTAGAAATAAACCTATTAGAAACAGTAACATTAGAAAATGACTTAAGTAATCGATAAATCTAAAATTTGTATTTACATTTTGCCAATCTGCTGTCGAAAACTGTTTATAAACCTTTGCCCATGCCACACGTTTGGCCATCATGGTACTATTTAATTTTTGTTTAATCGTCGGGCGGCAACTTTTTATGTCGAATTCTTTTAATCGACGTCTTAGCGTTCTGGTAGGGATGTTGACAGTTTGCTCTTTAAGAACATTATTTATTGTCTTTACCGATTTTCTGCGATGATAGAGATTTTTTTTTGCAAAACGATTATATCTTCTCTTTTGGTCGTAATTGGCTTTCGACCACAATGGTGTGTGCTCTGGTTAGCCAAGGATTCATCGTTTTGCTGCTGGCTTCTAATGTTTGACACTCAGGACTTCGTAATTCCAATACGATTGCACAATTGAAATGGCAAAAAATGAAAAAAATGAATATGTCCAAAAACAAAAGTAATGGACATTTTTTTTTCTACGCAAAACAAAGGAATATAAATATGTAACAAAACGATTTTTTAGTTCTATGGAAATTTACAGTAATTGAGAAGATATTTAAAAAAATGTATAGTTCATATTAATTGGGCCACGTACTGTATGTATATAAACAATAATTAATAAAATCATTATTGAACGTACTGTACTACTACGATGGTTCGTTGACAATTCTTTCTATTTTTACATTGTGTGTTCAAATTTGTTGTATCTGTATGTAAAACACTTAACAGTAAGTTTCTTAATAATAATAATACAATTTATTTAACCCCGCAATTAGAAAAGTTACGACGTAATCCCGGAAAGATTAGTATGCGTCACACCACCAAACAGTGTATGCTGCAACGTGTCGTGCAATGTGCGACCGATTAATCGTAGTTTAACTTACGCTGATGCGAGTTGCGACACAATTGAGCCAATTGATAATGCGGTGGTCCGGGTGGTACTATACTATAAATTTGCTGTGTATCGTAAGTTTCTAGGGGACCTGTGCTTATTTAAGGAATAGAAATACAACACATATTTTGAAAGTGTTAATGATAATTATTCTTACGGCCTCGAAAATCGATTTTTGTCCATTAGCTAAAGTACAATGTGGCTTGATTATTATATAAATTAAATAGTTTTATAAATTATAAATGATAATTTAATTTGTATAGAGTCATGTTGTACTAGTGAGGGATCTGAACGTTAATATGCAATATACCATTCCTTTCTTTCCTGCTGAGCGTTATCGAATAGATCCTTTTTTTCACTAACTTACTTTGCATTAAAGGCGACAGGTACTGATAAATTGGCTATAGGTTAACGTTAAAATACAATTTTTAAAATTTTATTTTGTTACTGCTATTACTCGTATATCAGACCTAGTGGTTAAATTAATAATTTTGATATTTTGAAATAATATATCGGATATTTCAATATTTTAATTAATGTCTCAAACATTATATTTGTATTTTCCATCTAACAAGATCATGAAAATCTAGTCACCTCATCAGGCCATGGCGACTGAATATTATAACACAATAATTACACTTTTTGTTTTATATATGTAGAATATCCGTGCATCAGTAATTTACACTGGTTTTCGATTCCCATGCAAGTTATTTGTAATCAAGTCAAGCTTACACGTATTAGACATTTATTAGCAAATGGGACTAAGTTTCGTTTGTGACAAATATGAGATGAATCGTTTATGATATGTCTGACATCGACCGTCTAAAACATTTTGTCATGTCAAGTTCTCCAATGGTGGTTTCATTAAGCTGGAGTAGCTTATAGTATATTACACCGGATTGATCCCACCAGCATGGCCAGAAGGCCATGAAATTTCAGTTTGATGGTTGAAATTGATGCATAACCGGGTTGCCGTATTGGATCCACTTTTCGTCCCCCGTCACGATTCGATGCAAAAAAAAATCCTTCCGTTTTTGTGTTTGGAGTTGTTCGCACATGAAAAACGGCGTTTGACGTCCTTTGGCTTAAGTATATCCGGAACCCAATTTCCTTATTTTTGCACCATACACATGGTCTTGAGACGGTTTTGAATCGCTTTTTGAGTCACTCGCAAAGTTTTAGCTAACTCTTCTTGAGTTTGGCATGAATCATTGTTCAATAATGCCTCCAACTCAGCGCAGCGTCTTCAAACTTTTCTGGTCTCCCTTTGCAAACTTTATCACTGGTGTAACATCGCAACTTTTAAAACGGCGGAACTAGTACTCGACTAGTATATGATTTTATTAATGGAGCATGTTCGCCAAATGCTTTCGATGCCCAAAAGGCTTCTCGCAAATTGTGTTTAGTTGGAACAAATATTGACATGGTTAAAAGATTAAAAAATGTTGTTTACACTTCAACGAAATGACAGATACTGATTTAGAAGTTGTATCTCTTTAGAGAGAACTGATGATGCTTTAACATGAATATTGTCACAAGATGGGCCAATGCGATTTACTACTAGTTACGCCATCATTTGTAAATCCCTCAAAACTTATTCGTGGCCCCATATACATATGTGTTAAGGTAGTACAAACAATTTCTTTAAGAAAGTAAAGAATAATATTTATAATTTATTTTTAATAAATGCATTTATATGTGTGGTTAACTGCAGCATGGGAGCCTTCGAAATTCAAAACGAAATTTTGCATAGCGACAAAGCCTAATTTGTGTAATTAGTGCTCACGGGGAAAAAATTAGTGCTAGTCCAAGAGCCGAAAAAACGGGGAAAGTAAATTTCAAATTTAGGCTGAAAGACGAAACAAATAAATTCTGATTTCTAAAAAAACAAATTTAAGCCTAATTTTAAAACTTGGCAAAGGCGGCCAAAAATTAAAATTTTCGTTCAATAAGATTTATGTTGAACAAATTAAACAATAAAAATAAGTTGTTCTAGAATAAGCCATTTAGATAGAATATTTCTGTCAGGCATGCTCATTGCCATGCGCGTAAAACAGCAAATACCATTGAATTAACGATTTTCTGACATACAGTGTTCTAGAATCCAATGAAATTGGCACTTGATTGCATATTCCTATCAGGTATGTTCAAAGTCATCAGAAAACCGTAGTGGCTGAATTTGTGCTAATCCAGAATTGGCACAGTTATAATTAGCATTGTTGTGGGAAAATGACAATATATGGCGATTTGTAATTTGGTCTGCTATTGCAAGCTCTATTGGAAACACTAGGATCAGACTATTGAATGCAGCGGACCGACTACATTTTAAATAAGAGGAAGTATGCATTATAGAGTTTAGTTACATAGATCAGATCTGCTAAAACTTAAAACTTGATTTATTTCCTCTAAACCAAGTTAACCAACGCCCTTTCTAGGATAGAAATAATCCTTCTTACAATTTAATAATTCTGGCTCCTTCTAATTTTTAGCGCGGTTCTATTTTTATCAAAATTAACTTAGCCCTTACGCTCTGGCCACGCCTATTTTTAGTTATTGAAACACAGTCATTTTTAATTCTCTTCCTTCTTACAGACTGTGAGCTTCATAAAGACCTCTCTCTAGAACACTTATTCATAAAAACTGTGTAACATTTTGCTAATGTTCCAGGCTTTGATTCTTCTATTTAGGTGTTCGTAATTGAAGTGTCGGGTTTGTTCTTTTGAGTTGAATTTACTATATCGTAGACAATATTTACGATCACATTCTTTTTTGTATTAATTTGAAATGGTATATGGATAGGGTGTTATCAATAGCCGCGTTCTATTGGCGTTAATAAAATTTTTGTCAGTAGATGTTCAATGGATCGCGATTTTTAAACAGAAGTAAAACATAACCTCAATTTAATTTTACATGCACACGATTTTTGCTTTCACTCACAGTGACAAAACTTTTTTGTTGCAAATCCACAAAAACGTTTAATTAAATAAAATAATTTAAAAATAAAATTTCTCGTTTATTTAAACCATAGAGTGATATAAATTTCAGTTTCTGGACCAACTTTTGAGCGCACCGTGTTCTAAGTTTTGCAAAACTGTTTAGCTGCACTGTTCTGAAATAATTAAATAAATATTAGATACACATGATTCATGAATGAACAGATATTTAATAAACATTTATAGTTCCATACCTATAACTTTCTCTGCAACAATTCTGAGCAATCGAAAATGTTGTTTTATTCAATCAAAATTACCCATTTAAATATTTATACGCAAGCTAAATATTTCCATGGAATAAAATATATTTAATCAAGTTTGCATTGAGATTTTTCTGATTGCGAAAACAGAGTTCCTATAAAACATTTTACTGGCGAAAACTAACTGGCCGTTAGTCATTTTTCTGTGCAACCGGGCATAAGAATATTATGGTTTTTACCTTGTTTTCTGAAGGAAATGTTTCAGATATTGCTGTGGTCATATGGCAGAAGTCCTTGTGCACCAATTTCATGTTTATAGTATGCATATCACATGTCATACTTATTAGTTGCTCTATGAAGTGGATCTTCTTCATTTGGAGCATCTGAACAGTGCTTGTAAAGCGAGTCTTCAGACATTCTTGATTACAAATATGTTACTATTTATTAAAAATATATATTTTTTCATTAACCACACAATACTTTTAAGTTATAAAAATATTATTTTTCACGTTTTTACAAAGGATTATAAATTTACTTTAATATTATATGTAATAATAATATGTAATGTTAATTCATTTTTCACTTAGACTGGAAAAATTTAATTCCAATAACACTCAAATTGCCAATTAATAAAAATATTTAAATACATTTTTAGGTATGACTATCACCCAAGAAAGAACCGTTTATAAATGAAAAGTATTCGATCTAAAGCATGTAATAGTATATACATACTCGTAATTGACATAGCAGTAAAAATGTAAATACAATATTTTTTGTGATTTATTTTACCAAAACAAAGCCTTTTTAACTTTTAACCTTAGCGCTGTAAGTTGTTTATATTACCAGGAACGTTATTAAAATAAAAATGTTAAAATTAAAGGTTAAAATTGTGTAAATAAATAATTTATATGCTCAAATTGAAAACTTTTACTACTTTAATATCAATATAAAGAAATATGAAATTCTTAAAATAAAATGCGCTTACGTATTTAAAATAAAATTGAAAATTTTTAAAGGTACAATTTCTTATTCATAATAAATATTTTTGCTACTTAAAAATACAATTCTTTAAAATAGTAAAAACAGGAACCTCAATTTTTTAAATTAAAATATACCTTTTTTTCTCCGTGTATTGTGACGTATTATACACAAACAAGATTAATTTAATAATTTTGGCATCTCTCACAAATTGAGATTAATTTAATTTTTGAGTGTCCAAAGCTTTGTCGTATTCAATTTAATTTTAATAAAAGTGATTTTGAGTGTTGAAAACATAAAAATATGAAAATTTATATCACTTGCTATATTAATCGGAAAAGCCTGTAATAACAATTGTTTGCTTTCCACTACATAAATCTTCTTCATCAACAAATCATGGTTGATATCGTTTTATACTTTGTGGTGGAGCTAGAATCACTTAACACACCTTTATATCACCATTTTTTTTGCAAATCGACCTGTTTAAGAAATAGTAGCAAATTAAACAGGAACTACCAGAAATTCATTTCAAATTGAATCAATGTATGCGAGTATTTGTGACAAATAAATAAAGTTGTTAAAACATCTAAGTAGGTTATGCATGGATAACTATCATATCTAGATTGCCCATTTCATTAAAATTTAAACACACAACAATAAATAAACGGAACTGGATTTGAATAATGGCTTAATGTGGTAATTTTTGTATGTGCTGAACCATCAAATTCGGCAATTTAATAAAGTGCAGAGCGATAACAATCTAGTTTTAGTGTTTCCACATCCATGAAGTTCTATCTAAGTAGCTCATCGAGTAGGTAATATTATAGGTTCGAGCCAAGAGAATATATGTATTGACCGAGGTCCTTAAAAAAACAATATCAGACTCTTGAATTTTGTCTATCAGCCTGTTTCAACATTCGATTTTGATAGACTAGTATGCTATACAGGGTGAAATTTTAATAAATCCCGGACGTTTACCTCGGAAATCGTGTAATATGGGAGAAGTTTACTTAAAATTAAGTTTGTTCAGTGTCAAACACAACAAAACAATTATGTCTCTAGATTTTAACACTGTTTCTTTGAAACGACCATTAAAAATAAATAAATTCTATACTTCTTTGTACTAAAACGATCGACAGTAAATAGTAGTCGGGAAAACTTGTACCTTAAATTTTTTGATTATTTGTGTTGCTTATGGTATTATGACACTGGTTTGAAAAAAAATGCAGTAAAAAAAGTAAACGGTGACTAGGACAGAAACAACTGTAATGAAAGAGAGAAACACAATTTTTCAAATATGGTTTACATTTTCAACATTTTGTGTACCAATAAAAAAGGTTGGAAATCTCGAAAAAAAAAATATTACAATATAATTCTAAACTGTTTGAATTAATCGTAGGCGGCTTTTTTGCTCAATTTTTATACAAAATTTCTTATATATTGTACGCATTCATTCCTATTAATACTACGTATACATATTATTTTTCTCACTTCATTTGGATTTTCCATACCATTGTAAAATGTACAAGCCAACTTTGATAATTTTTTGTAATATTTTTTACTTGTCGATAGAAATGTTTAGGAATAAATGATTTCGTGTTTCACGATTCTGCTCCAGATTAATTTAAGCTGAAATCTATGAAGTATGGTATTAGCTTTCGTAATCTCATCCCATCTAAACGTCCTTCTCAATACTAAACAAATTTCATTATAAGTAATTTTCTCCTATCTTGCACTACAGATGCGTGTGTTATGAGGTAGGAAGATATGATGTGCAACATCGTTGTTTGATTCTAGAGCCAATTAATTGCTTTAACTAATTTATTGTTGCTGTCAATAATCTGTTTGAAGAAGCTCGATCACCTTAAAATTTATATCTAACAATTTTTATGAATGAGTGCTCTACAGAGCAGAAGCTCAGAGTCTGAAAGAAGGAAGACAATTCAAAAGGTTATTTATAATTTTTGGTACTGAACTGTAATAAGTTTATTTCGTAACAAGGGTGAATTTTTTATCATGAGCTTTTCAAAAACTAAACATAAGCGTGGCCTGAGAGCAAACATTTTAGAAGCCTGAATTACTAAATTGTCAAAAGAACTCTTTCTATCCTAGTGGAGATAAAACAAGTTTAAGGGCATGGCAAATCTGATCTAAGCAAATAAAGGCGAGGAAGGCTACTTCCTATTTGATGTGTTACAAAATGTAATCCGTACCGCTGCATTTACTAGTCTGACCCTATAGCAGGAAACACCCTTGTTTATTTCAATTAGAGCTTACAATACCGTACTAAATTACAAATACGACCATATCGTTATTTTCCCGCAACAATACTAATGATTTATAAAATTGAATTTTACTAAAAGCATATTTAACCCTTTGAGTGCCGAAAAGATTTTTTGAGAATTAGCGCTGAAGGAATCACGCTGCTATAGAGGAACGTAGAAATTTAAAAATATATTTCATTTTCCATATCATTTTATTTTCGAAATGTATTTCAAAAACAATTTTATTTTATTTTTTGAGTGTGTGGTAATAAAAATATGAAACAAATTTTTGTGATACATATATCAAAAAGTGTGAAATAGAGATCGTATTAGTTCGTGCGAGAGCAAAAGCGCGATTGCGCTTATTGCATTTTCGACTAGTGTATTAAGGAGTGCGATCGAACTCCTTGGCGCTGAAAGGGTTAAGTATAATCAAAATAATCTGTTTTCACGAGAATAGAAGGTAGGTAAATTGTTTCATGATGCATTACATTTTGAGTTTTTTGATGCACTAGATTTTACAAGGATAACATTAATTGGAATATTATAATTTTATATATATATATATATATGTAAAAAATAATTAATAAAATCATTATTGAACGTACTGTACTGCTACGATGGTTCGTTGGCAATTCTTTCTTTTAATATTTTTATTTTGTGTGGTCAAATTTCTTGTATCGGTATGTAAAACATTTAACAGTAAGTTTCTTAATAATAAAAAAATTTATTTAACTCCTCAATTAGAAAAATTACGACATAATCGCTGAAAGATTAGTATGCATCACACCGGCAAACAGTATTTGCCGCAACATATCGTGCAATGTTCGACCGATCAATCGTAGTTTAACTTACGTTGATGCGAGTTGCGATACAATTGAGCCAATTGATAATTTGGTGGTTCGAGTGATACTATACTATAAATTTGCTGAGTATCGTAAATTTCTAGTGGACATCGAAGAAGATATATGTGCCTATTTTAGGAACAGAAATACAACAAAATTTTTGAAAATTATAATGCCAGCTATTAGTAAGATCTCGCAATTCAGTTCATGTCCGGTAGCTAAGGTACAATGTGACTTGGTTATTATATAGATTAATTAGTTTTATAAATGATAATTTACTTTGTATAGGGTCATGTTGTACTATTAAAGGATCTGGACGTTAATATGGAATATACCATTCCTTTCCTTCCTGCTGGACGTTATCGAGTAGATTGTTTTTTCACTAACAATAGGCGTCCTATATTTAACAGCAAATTTTACTTAGCTGTTAAGTCGACAGGTACTGCTAAATTGGATATGGGTTAACGTTAGAATACAATTGTTAAAATTATAATTTGTTGCTGTTATTATATCACATAGTGGTTAAATTAATAACTTTTATATTTAGAAATAATATACCGAATATTTCAATATTTTAATTAATATCTCAAACATTATATTTTTAGTTTTCATCTGACAGGATCATGAAGAAATTTAATGATCTCATCAGGCCATGGCGACTGAATATTACTACACAATGATCACACTTAGTTTTCTATATATGAATGAAGAATATCCGTGCATCAGTAATTGTGATGAACTATTTGTTATCGCATTAAATTTATTCTTAAAATCTTTCATCTCAATCACACTTAGTTCGATTACCATACAAGCTATTTGCAATTTTCTATTTAATATTTTTCCCCAAATTTAATACTGAATTAATTAATTAATTCTGAAGTAGGTTCTACATATGTAGAACATAAAGTAGAATCATTGTGTTGTAATATTCAGTCGCAATAGTCTGATGAGATGAATGAATTTTTTCATGATCTTGTGAGATCGACATTGCTTCTGTTATAAAGCTTCATCGAAATACTAGCTTCAAAATAACTTGATGAAGAATCAAAATGGTGGGTTTATTTGTAAACTTACCCTACAGATTCCTAACAGGAAAGTCATCGACGACATACATACTCAGCGAGAGTCAAGTCTTGTCTGAGATGAATTGCTTGTGATATATCTGAGATGAATCATATATGATATGTCTGAGGTAAATTTATGCATGTGTATATGTGTTAAGGTAGTACAGACATTTTATTTAAGTAAAGAATAATATTTATAGTTTATTTTTAATAAATGCAATAATAAATATCATAAGCATTTAATTAAAATATTAGGCTGTTGCCTTAAAAAGTATCCCAATCATCTATGTGCTCGTTTTGGTATTGAAATGCTCGAACTTTTTAATCTAGCCAATTTTAATAAAAAAAAATAAAATAAATTGTTTGAGATAAAAATTTCCCAACAAAACAATTACTAAATATTTACTAACCAATTGGACAAACTAAATCTTCACGCTGCACATAAAAATAATAATAGTAATGTCGATGGCGTTGCTACATTCAGTGAACCTAGAAAATGGTCTTCTTTCCACTAACCCACTATACCAATTTCATTGCTTAGGTCGGTAGCTGCTGTATCATCAGTCGTTAAGCTCATGAGTACATAACAAAACGGAGTGTTTATCCCAGGTAGTACGCCAATTACACTGTTGGCTAATCTAACCTCACACGAATCATGCTCAACGGATTCTTGGGTAAGCCAACCATTGCGAAACCCATTCATATCAAGTTCAAGAATATCTAGATTACCACCTAGATAAGTGCATCCCGCGATTCAGCATTAAAACCAAGAAAACTACGACGATGTTGCTAGAGAAAACGGTGATTTAAAGAAATCCTTAGAAAGCTTAATGCAACTCAATGGACAAAGATGTCCAGCAACTTAAAGAAGAATTGTTATAATAAAAAATGAGAATCAAGCCAAAGAAAATACTTTAGCTACATATGAAACAGATCAAGATGAATAGGCGTACGAAATTAGTTTTATACGAAGGCAAATTCAAACTAAACGTTAAAAGAAACAGAATATTCGCCTGAGGTGAACAATCAATACAAAGCGTAAGAAAACCATAACCCCAACGACCTGACCAGTCATCTACGTACCTAGTGAATGTACGTAAGAACGTACCACTGCAACCCAAAGAGAGACAAATAGAATATCAACAAATACATAAATTGATACCACCAAAAAAATAGTTAAGCTGGTTCCAAACGACAAATATAAAGTCACTGCAATTAATAATAACTTTTGGAAAGTGAATGCGTTTGAGCCAAAACCATGTTGTCAAATACAAAATCACTGCTCAAAATATTGAATGGTTCACCTATGAAGACAAAGTTGAGCAGCCAATTAAAGTCATGGCCAAAGGGCTACATCATACATTCAAACACAAAGGATTCAAAATCCTGTAGCGCCAACCTACTTGACCGCTAAAAGTTGAGGGTTAACAATTTTGCAGTTTTAATATATTTCATGTTACTTGGGGGAAAAAAGCGGGAACTTTCTAGGGAAAGATTTTATAAAACGGTCCGATTTATTTGGACAGTCAGTTGACGTGCTTTAAAATGAACAGTCGTGTCTAAAAATTGTAACTAGTAGACATTATTATAATTAATACAATTAACTTTTAAACCTAATAGGTAATGAAATTTACCCTCGATTTAGGGATTTAAGCGTTTAGAGTGAAAAGTTTTAATTCATAGTGATCAGTTGTGTTAATATCTTAAAATTTGTATTTATATATATGAACTGTTTTATTTGAAAGTGGTATAAGTCCACTTTTCAAAAAAATTGAGTTAACGGTAATTTTAGGAAGATATAGACACCTTCTCTCCATATTTATAATCATACATTCAATAGAGTACGGTTTTCTTATAAAGTAAGCAAAAGAATTCTGGCTATAAAATGTTATCGCAAAAACTTTTTTTTTGAAAGTGGAATAAGTCCATTCCTAATAATTAATAATAGGCAAAAATTCGCTCCTTAAAATGAATTATTCACTCTTTACTGATCGAACAGTGTTATTTGTAATACTGATCAGTAAGAATAATAAAATAAAAGCAACACAAAATATTTTGTTTTACTATTCACTTATGAAGAATAATGTAGAAAGAAGTTATATTCACTATTCGATCGATCAATGAAGAAAATAATATAAATATTTTATCTATTCACTACTACAATGAATGTTCGCTTTATTGATTGTTAAAGCAAAAGGGTACAGTACACCCTCGATTTAACGGATTTCGATTTAACGGACGCTCAATTTAACGGACCTCGATTTAACGGACAATTTTTTTATTTTCCAATTTTTGGTTATCGATTATGATGGGATAGGGTATGTTGAATGGAAATGAGATTAAATACCGCCATGAAACTCGGTAATTTAAACTAAGGTGGAACTCGATAATAAGCAGGCGTTTTTCTTGAAGCAAACGGCTGATGATGCTAAGGCTAACATGTTTCCGGTAAGGCTGGATGCTTTAACATCTATCGCCAGTACGTAACCCACCCATGAGCGGCAGATCAACTACTTATGCCCCCAAAAATCATGTTATGAACTCTACACAAAGGGATCGGATAAATTTATATTATTCTGATCAACAACGACCTCGAAAACTGTTCACGGGAACATGGAATATATTTAAGATTATAAGATCTTCAGAACCAACCAAGCGAAAATTTACACTTTTGAGGTACTTGTAATACAAGAGCGCATAATCCATATGGCCATATTCCAGAACTTTTTCCAAAAATTATTTGATAATCTCATTTCATCCACAATGCCCAATTTCTGTCCTAGGAGGTCATATTCCAGAACTTCTTCCAAAAATCGTTTAAAAATTCCATTTCAATTCAACATACACAATCCCATCATAATCGGTTAAGAATTGAACGAGTTCCATCGCAGGTAATCATATTCCAGAACTTTTTCCAAAAATCATTTAAGAATCCCATTTCCATCCAGCAAACCCAATCAGATCATAATCGGCTAAGAAATGTATGAGTTCCGTCCCAGATGGCCATATCCCAGAACTTCTTCCAAAAACTGTTTGTGTATCTCATTTCCATCCAACAAACAAGATTATTTCATAATCGGTTGAGATAAACGAGTTCTGCCCTAGGTTGCCATATTCCAGAACAAGAGTAAAATCTATAGTCGATTAAATTTAAAAACATTCGGATTTAACGGACATTCGTATTTTACGGACTCCCCAATTAGTCCGTTAAATCGACGTTTTTCTGTAGTAAATCCCGTTCGCTCACATAAACAAAAAATCATCAATCCTTTTATTTTTTTTTATTCGCTTACTATTCGTTTATTACTGATTTACTAGTGAAGCTAATGTCTATAAAAATATGAACATAAATTTTTTCTTGTTTTTATTTCTTATAATATGTTATTTTTGAAAGTGGTGTAAGTCCATTTGGACCTAAAAACACGTTTATTTTTTAAATATTTTCAATAATTATTATTTCATAATAAAATTTAAAAAAATGTAAAAGTGTTAAAAACATTACGAATTGATTAACGTTTGCCAATATTTTTAAATTAATTCAAATGCAAACCCTTAAATATCTCGATACATGAAAAAATGGACTTATACCACTTTCAAAAATAACAGTTCATATATAAAAACACTCTCAATAAATATTAATATATTTATGAGTAAACTTTATTTTCTCGAAGACAATAATTTTTATAACTTGAATATAATTATTAATTTATTAAACAAATAATTTAATTTCAATTTATTTTTCAATGTAGATTTACAATTTTTTTCAATCTAGTTAGTTTGAAATATCGCAGAGAACAGAAATTAAAAATGAAACAACCAATCTCATTGGTTTCTTTTTACTAATACTAGTACGTCAATACTATTGCAAACAACGTGAAGTATGTCCTGATACGACATGAAAATTTATTTATCTTGCAATACTATTCTGTCATCATATTTTTCCCGTCTGAAAAGTACTATACTATTTTGACATTTTGTTTATAATAATAATGATTGACTTGTCACAACATAAACAACAAAATAAATATTGACTAGGTAAGTTATTTATAATTATTCAACAAATGAATATACAGATGTGTGTATACATATAAGTCAATAATTATTTTACAATATATTATTAATATTAAATTAATATTTGTGTTTTTAGGTTAATCAACATTTCATCATAACTCTATGTGAAAATATGTAATTTGAAAATTTATTTGGTGTAGATTGCAGTTATTATTAATAAAATTTTAAATTATAAATAAATAGTTTTTGTTTTAATATGTGAAGTGATTTTGAGTCTTTAACACATCCACGCAATTGAAGTAATTACATAGTTCATGATTAAAGTAACCTTCACACTAAGTAATCCTAGTAGTAAGTAATCCTTCACACTAACTTAACTTAAATATTTGTTACATTTTACATATAATATTTTAATATTCAATGAAACTTATGGCTAGAATGATAATAATTAATCTGTGTCTTGAATCTCTTGTTGAAGTGGCAAAACACTGATTTTAGTAATATACCTCTTGAATACCGACTTAGAGGTTTTAATTGATACTACTCGAATTCGATTGTCAGAACTGGGATGTGTCTGAATAATTTTACCCTTAATCCAATTTAGCGGTGGCGTATTGTCCTCATGTAGTAGAACCAATCTTATAGTTGTCGCATGAAGCACTATGCCATTTATATCTTTTTTGAAGTTCATTTAAATATTCCGTGTGCCAACGTTTCCCGAACTCTTGGCACATTGTATCATGTGGTACCGAGATAACCTATTTATATTTAGGTCTAATAATGATTGTTCAGGAAGCGTTACGAATGGACAACCAATCAAAAAATGATCAGGTGATAGCGCGTAAAATCTGCTGGGTCATTTGACACAGTGGTCAGTGGCCTTGTATTAAGGCACGCTTCAATTTGGCAAATTAACTTTAGATGTTCTTCTTGGGTTACTGTACGCAAACCGATTACTTGTTTCAATGCCATTTTGCGTTTTTTATAGCGGGTTTCCATAGTCCCCCGAAATGGGGCGACCGAGGTGGAATAGTGAGCCATTCAATTTGTTTGTTTTCGCAAAACAATTTTGTTTCATTTTGAAAATTTTGTGTTAGAAACAAATTTTGTAATTCCTTTAGTTCAGCACGGCTTCCAATAAAGTTGGAAGCATTGTCTGAATGAAATTTTAGTACAAAAGCCACGCCGTGAAATAAACATTCGAAGACAAGCCAAAAATGACTGTGTTGACAAATCCATGACTAATTCTAGGTGAATAGCTTTCACTGCGAAACAAACAAACAAACATATATAAATTTTAACTTTAGGTTTTCAACGAGAACTTGGCTTCGCGAAGAAAGGTCCACAGAAATCGATACCTACAGAAAATGGCCTAGATTGATTAACGCGATCAGCAGGTCGCCCATTAATTGATGTGATAATTTTGGTTTGTTTCGATAGCAGGTAACACTCATTTAAAAACAGTTGTAAAGAATGTTTACCAACATAATAATCTGAAACTTATATTGATAGTACTGCAGCGCCGGCGACAAAATTAGAATAGATTCTAAAAAAAGTTCGGCGACAATGTCGTCGTCACCAGCGACATTAGTTTTGTTAGCATCTTAAGGTTTATGTTTATTTTAATTTGACAGGCGTTGTATCTTGTCGCTGTATCTCTGGATCTGGTTATACCTTAAAGATTGCTGTTTTTTAAATTTTAATGACATTCACAGCATGTATTTCTTTGATAAATTTTCGAAGTTTACAACACAATTGCATGCCTCTAAATTGAGAAAAAGTTTAGCCAAATTGAAAATTTTATTTAGATTTACGAAAGCTAAATTAAATTTTGAATTTTAAGATTTTTTTTCCAAAGGTTGGTAAAAATCAAATAATTCGTAAATCTTAAAAAAAATTCAATTTAGCTAAATTTTTTCTCAATTTAGATAAATGCAATTATTGGTGTACAATTTACCAAAGAAATACAGCATATGTAACGTTTTTCAGTAACGTAATTAAAAAAACCACAAAAAATAATTTCCATAGCATTTTGTATGAGAAATAGTTTTCGACCATCACATACACCAAAAACTACATCACAAAGTAAGTGAAAATTGGCACAACTAGGGATTTAATTAATAGTATGCGTAAATCAATTGGGCAAAACTTCCTTATCAATCTAAGCTTATACAAACTATAATTAACACGTTGACATACAGAATTTACATGGTCATCCCAGGTAAGTTTCGAATTTAATATTAATCCTAAGTTGTTAACCAAAGGAACAAATAAAATAACATCATTATCCAAAAAAAGTGTAGGAGTCAAATTAAGCGAAACATTTGTAGAAAGAAATACCGCTTTACTTTTAAGAGTATTAAGAGAAAGTGAATTATTTTTAGCCCAAAAAAAAATCTGTTTTAGATCATCGTTAAGACATGAGATGGTCTCATCTATCTTGAGAACATCCCCAACCAATGTAAAACTGTAAATCATCAGCATAAAAGTGGAATCTGCAATGCTTTATACGCTATGACAGATCATTGATATGGGTCCCATTTGAAACGCGATATTTTAAAACGAGATATGACAAAACGCGATAATTCAAAACGCGATACGGTACAAAACGCGATATGGAACAAAACGCGATATTTCAAAACGTGATATTTCAAAATGCGATACGGTACAAAACACGATACGGTACAAAACGCGATATTTCAAAACTCGATATAGTACAAAACGCGATATGGTACAAAACGGGAGTTTAGGATCGGGTTATATCAGGCGGGTGAAGGGGAAATTTAATTTCAGTTTATAGGAATTTAAAAATCGATAGGGGCGAGAGTATATAGGACCGGTATCAATCGGGTCGCTGCGCTCCCGTCGCTTCGCAATGGACAGTCTGTACCATAACGCGTTTTGAAATATCGCGTTTTGTACCATATCTCGTTTTGTAATATCTCGTTTTGAAATATCGCGTTTTGAAATATCACGTTTCGAGCGGATCCGCATTGATATATATGGATAAAAGCAATGGACCCAAAATAGAACCCTGAGGTTCACCAGTAACCATATCACAAATGCTTGAACAATCGGCACCGCGTTTTACAAACTGTTTACGATTACTCAGATACGAATGTATTAATTTTACGGCAGATCTAGAAAATTTATAATACAAATAAAGTTTCTGCAACAAATGAGCATGATTCACACTATCGAAAGCATTTGAAAAATCTAACAAATCCAAAATTGCAAACGAATTTTTCTTATCAAGTATAGCAGAAAGATCATTAACTATATGCACTAAAGCTGTAGTTGTGCTATGACCAGTTTATCCTGATTGGTACTTACATAAAAAATCAAAGTGTTTAAGATGCTCTTGAATTTACAATTGCATGACTTTCTCCATAACCTTTAATAGAGCTGGTAAAATACTAATTGGGCGAATGTCCCCAATATTAGATACTATATATTTTTACGCAGAGGAATTATAGTTATTATTAACTTTATATATCATTTCATGTATTTGATATTATACACGTTTTTTTGTTTTCAAAATTTTTTTATTTTTTTGTGAGAAAATTTATTGTGTTTATTGGCATCAGTTTTCAATACAAATTGTTTATAAATTTTTATGAATTGATATAGTAAAAAAATGTCATGACATATTTTTTCCGGGATGACATTCAAAAATATCGTGATATAAATATTTTTTCGGGATGACATTGAAAAATATAGTGATATTTGTATGTTAGTGTTGCCATCGCATTTTTCCGGGATCGTTTACGGGCTAACTTCACAGACATACATTTAGGTTTTAATATTTAGCTTTATTTATACTTAACGACATCTTTTGATTGGTTTAGTAATTGCGAAAAGCTTTTTAAAATAATGTTTTTATTTTATGAAGCCCCGTTTTGTTTATACCACAGAATGAAAAAAATAGCCTGCGAATTTGTTGCGATGAAAAATCAAATTTTTAACAAATAACGAAAAAAGAGTTTTCGAAGTTTTTTCATCAACAATGTTGGAATAGATCCAAAACACTATAACTCCCATATCCCTTTAGTGATTTACTAATACAATTGTGCGAGTAGGGCAAAAGTACCATGCTAAAAATTTAGTTTTGTATGTTTTTTGAACCAACTTACACATTTGTGATTTCCTTTTTAACTTATTTTCGTCCGAAAAAAAACACAATATCTATACACACAATTGTGTTGGTTTTACTTCAACTAAAGCGAAATTTTTTTATCAAAAACGCCACTACATACTATGGTTTTTTACTCGCACATTTGTGTGGGTTGGACTAAAGCTGAGTCAATTTTTTTGTTTTCTTGGTTGATAAAGGGATATTACATTACTCCAAAATCATTTTTTAACGAAAGTTTGTTTTGGGAAAGTTATACTGAAATTTTTGATGGAACACTCTATACTAATTTCTTATTTTCTTTACATACACATATAAACAAATTTTTTTTTTTTTTTCATAATATGACTCAATTTTAAAATATGTTTTTGCTGAATATTTCACTAACCATCCAAATTAAAAATTGAACCGAAGCATTAATGTTTTTATATACAAAAAGCTTCTAAAAAAATATTAAAATACACTGATTGGTATGAAAAGAACAAAAAGCTTCCCCTCTATTTAAAGCTCACGAAAAAGGCTCTTTTGTTTAGGAGGCTCTGCCGGTGCACCAAAATCGAAATGAAATAAATACCATTTTTTATGACATCTAATTTTTCTTTGTGTTGTTGGTAGGGTTTGAATAGTTGAAATAAAAAAGGTAACAAACGCAAATGATCAACCCCATCTATCCTTGACAAAGCAAGTTTTAAGTTTTGGATCTAAGTAACTAAACTCGTTTTGTACCCTCCCAAATTACAATTACAGGTATATCATTATTTTCCTCAACAATGCTAATCTATACACAGAAAAAAAAGATTGCTAATACTAAGCAAAAATCGCATGGTTTAATAATTTTTACCCCTTGATATTCAACCTATCAAGCCCATTGTTTGAATTGAGAAATAGCTCGAATAATACTATAAAATTAGAATTTCTTCTTCTAAGATAATTATTTTTTAAATCAAGAAAGCCCTACTGAATTAAAAATAGAGATTACTTTATTAAACTTTGAAAGTAAATTTCTAAAATAAATAAAGTATTTTGCTTTCCTTAATAGTAAGATTGTCTAAATTTCTTTGCAATTCAATAAAATTAAGCTCTTAAATTACTTAATCTAAGCAAGTTTTTGCTTTAGGTAAGACAATTTTGTCTCGATTGCTTGCTGATTTTGAGAAGAAAGAAGGATAAAATTCATAGTATTGTCGTTTAGTTATAGAAACTGGCTTGATAGAATGATGTAAGCTGAAGATTGCTTTTTAGTAAATGCTTACTAAATTGAATACCAGGATGTATTTATAAAAGAAAGTTTCCAATGCTTAAATTTATTAACCTCTTGCTTCAATTAATTATATTTTTTACTAAAATTAAATAAGCTTCATGATAAAATTTAATTTTACATTTAATGAACCTAAGCAAGCAATTGCAATATATTTAATACTTACTAAAATAATGCGGATTACGTACAATATTCTGGTACAATGGCATTCCTTCTTATTTATAAAGTAAAATAATAGAAGATTTTAATAAACAAAGATTTGGTAATAATTTAATTTTATTTATAAAACCTCAATTACATTTTGTAATAATTTTTTGACGATTTTTTGGCTAGGGATAATGGCAAATTTCTTCTTGAAAACGTAGCATTTGTATAGTTTTTCATTTCACGATGGTTTGATTCATATCTCATGCACCAATAATGTATTAAAGGTCCTGATTGTTTAATAACTGTGGGATAGTGGGTCAAAAAATGATGCTTTGGTTTAATTTTATCTTTAAGTAAATAAATTTTCATATAATATATTGTGGATGGAAATATTTTTATTTAGCCATTCAATATCTTTAATAGAGAAGGATTCAGCTAGTAAATTTTGCGTGATGTCGCCAATTACAAGACCCAGTACAAAAAATATAGTTTTACTTTCGTTATTTATATTCACTGAAATACCATCATTTTCAAGTTTTTTAATAGTATTTATTAATTTTGCAAAACATTTTTTATTGCCAAATCGCTTCAAATCTCTTGATTTAAAGAAAATTGCGGCAAAAATGTTTTCAGCAGAAGCATATTTTTTGGTAATGTGGGAAAGCTATAGTAAAAAGCTGCCAAAGACTGCGTTCCAGATCTCGAACCGAGGGCATTTCCAAGCTCAAAATCATCGTAGTATAAGTGGTAAGGTATTACAATTTTATCTTTAAAATATTCCATTTTAGTTTGCCAAAGCTTGCCCTGTACGAAATTAATAGTTTTCTCATTATTTTTAAATTCTATTTTATTTTCGAAAAGAGTTAATGTGTTTTCTAATGTTTGTTGTAATATTTGTTTCTGTTCAAAAAATATTTTGATTTGGAACTCAATTGGCGTTAATATTCCTTCAGTATTACTATTACCTATAACTGATACTCCTTTTTGAACTTTTTCTGAAGTTTGAGAATTAATCAAAAATTTTTGGGGCGGTTTGTAAACGTTTTGCTCTTTCAAAGTTTGTAAAACAGAATGGCTGAATACGTCTCTTGAAAACGGTTAGAACAAAATTTGAAAATTTGTTCAACTGTGTGCTGATATTTTGTATCAATTACAGGAATTAATTTTAACAATTCGGCAAACATAACTTTTAAGAGATTTGTTGATAAGGTTTTTATAATAACTTCAAGAAGTGTGTAAGTAACGTTACTAATGCTTAGCATTTTGGTGACAAAAGCAAGTAAGGGTTTTTCTAAAACCCTTGTAAATTTTATGAAATTAAGCTCAATTTGCTCTTCAAATTGAGATTCCTTATAAAAATTCACTTCATTCTTTGGAGAAATTAGAATATTATCATTATCATTAACATTTAAAAATGAATTTACATTATTAACGATTGTGCTACTGTTCGAATTATCGTGCGTTTTGCTTAAATGTCGTTTAAAATGTTGAAATATTTTGAAAAATTAAAGGACATCCATTTTGACATTTAAATTTATCATTAGTTTTTAAATAATGAAAATATTTTAAATGCGTTATATACGTATCTATTGCTTTAAAATTTTGAGTACACAGAAAGCAATTTAACATGTTGATAAAAAAAATTATATAACTACAGTGCATTTATTCAAATATTTTCATTTCTGTTTTATTTATGATTTGAGATGATTTTTGTTTAAATCTAATTTATTGTATTGGTAATTCTATTAAATATAATAATTCCAAAACTCAAAGTAAAATTTAAAAACATATCATATTTTAATTTGAGATGAAAATATAACATATAAATGTATCTAAAATAAAATTATAACTATTTTTTAAGTTCCGTAACTAAAATTTTTATGTAATGTTGTAAATGAGTTTTGTACAATCATAAAAGTATAAAATTTGATTTGTTGACACTCTACAGAATATTTTAAATTTAAAACGTAAAACATTTTAAAACATACTATACATCTAATGATGTTAAAAAAACTATAAATGTATAGTAAATACCGTCGAACACTACAATATTATTATTGGTATTATTGTATTCTGAGAAAACGGCAATAATTGGTTGCAGCGATAACCCAAATCCCAGGTCATGCTGAACGTTTTCCACTTAACAATTTGTTGTGTTTTATAATTGATTTAATTTCAGTTCCAAATAAATTTATGGAATTTGCCATTGGTGGTTTCCAAATTTTGGTGTTTGCTTTGTTTGTAAGTTCAGTGCCTGGTTTCAACACATATAGTGTAGCTGTTTAAAAAAAGTGAAGTTTCTGTAGTGTTTAAGGAAATTGAAAAAATACATAATATTAGTTTTATGAAAACTTAAACTATTATAAATTGTGATTACCTTCCTCTTCTCGTAACAATTTAAATCAATATCCTTTGACTGACGTTAGCATATGCCAGCCTTTACTGATTAGCGTTATAATAGGACCTTTATTGATCCGCAATTCATTTTGTCACCCTTTCGCATTGTACTTCCATTTTAATACGACCGTCTGCTAAGGGCTCTGTATAAACGAAAGACATTTCTTGATTTTGACGAAATCCTCCTCTTGGGTAAAATTTGTTTCTGAGTGATATAAAGAAAATAATATTTTATTAATTATTGAGGTGCTCTTATATAACAATTGCAGTTAGTATAAAATACTTTTGTTAAAGTTACCTGGCTTAACAACTGTTCCAGATGACCCTTTGATTGAATTTTACGCGTAATTAGACAAATTTTCTTAAGTTTCTGCTGACTGGTTCTACGACGATGAACAAATTAAAGACATCATCGCGGAAAATGGGAAATTATTTATTAAAATTACCTTAAAAATGAAAAAAAACATCAAAATTAACGATAAATAAACAAAGATCATGGTCGAGTTATTGAAAATTTATTTGTCTGCCACATTTACGAGATATAAATAAAAAATTTGATAAAACAATTTAACCAAAAAGTTCCGTAGCGTTTGTATGGAAATTTTTTGTGTCTATATTTTATAGCCACACATAAAGACCAAATACTTATTGACTTGGCCCCATACAAATAGTGACGTTGACAGGAGTAAATATAACACTTTATATATGATTAATGCTGTGTGCCTGACGCCGATTTTCCGATTAACTAAATTGATAGTTAGTTCACCCAGGAAGTTAGATGTCTCTAATGTTTGTAAACCAAAATCTACCCGATATTTAATTCTAAACTGAAAACTTTGCTTCGATTTATCAATTGCCGATTAGAAATGTTTTGTAGAATGTTAAATTTAAGTTTATATAGCAGATTTTAATTAAACATCAGATGTGGTTTGTTTTGTGCCAGCTGTGAACGATTGGTATGAACTAACTATCAATTTAGTTAGTTGGAAATTTTGACAAAAAATTCGGCGTGATGCGTGCCTCAGTATATAATCATATTATAATGCCGGATTATTATAAATCACAAGCGCATGCGAGTTTAAAATTTTTATATCTCAAATTGCATAAACAAATGGAGAACATTTTATTTAAAATAGTTCGAAAATGATTGAAATTGTTTTCTTATTCATAACAAATGCATTCGTTAATTAAAAACAGTTTACAAATTCATAATAACTCTTTATCTAAAATAAAATAAAATTCCTTCGCCTTTTACTTACCAAAAACACATTAGAAATACACTAATGGGTGAAACGCCAATTTATTTAGATAAGGGTAACTAATATTATCAAATCAAAATTTTATATCAATTTTTATAACCTATACAGCACGTATATTACAGCATTATTTATAACAAATTCACAAATTTTTTATATTGTAATATTTTTCATTCTCACTGAACACTACAAAACGTTTTTCCGATCACTCATTAGTCTTTCAACTAAAAACAATACTAAAAAGACCACTCAATTTGTTTTAAAAAAATGTAAATCAGCAATTACTTGTAAAATAAGGCACATATTGAAATGTTTGTCAAGTAACGATGGTTTATTGCACTTATTATTACACACTTAGATCTTTTATACACATATTTAGAGAACGCTTTAATTAAAATTTAGAAGTTTTTGGAGAACGTTTTTAACGATTTCACAATTCACCTTCAACTGAACTAAAATAACACGCTTACCGGTCTTTGTTGTGTATAAATGTCAACTGCGCAAAACTAGAATCAGCAAACATATCTAAAATGATAAATAATTAAGAAAGATATCTAGAATCAAGAAAATCGTTGCTGTCTTTTAGCAAGTTTGCTTATTTTAAATAAACGATTGCTACAATTGAGCAAGCTGATTCTAATTTACATTTGTCAGTTCACCAATAGTTATATACCCGTGAACTATAAATAGTTATATACCCGTGAAAATAATCAGGGTTGCTAGAATAGATCAAGGATGATCTTGATTCTAGAAATTTTTCAAATTTTTTAATCATTTTAGAAATGTTTTCTGATTTCATTCGTGCGCAGTTGGCATATTACAATGTACACATATTTGTATGTACATTGTACATATTATATGCAAATTTTAATTTTTTTATATATATATATAAACCATATGTTTAGAACACAAACATTACCGCAAGCTAATTGATTTATTGCGTTGGGATTGATGCGAATGGTGCGATTTCAAAATCAATATATTTGGTTGGTTATATTTGGTAATTTTACCAAATATAACTTTTTACGGTAATATCACTGAAACTTGGTTCTGATTTTGTTTAAAGTTTTGTTTTGTAATGGACAAAGATTTTTTAAAATTAAGAGCCTTATTGCGAAAGGAAACATCTTATTGATGATTTCACTGTTCACGGAACCGTACTCCTCTGAAGTACTAATTGCGATAAAATAATTAATTTTGAGTGCTTAATATTTACACTTATTTATTATGCGTATTATTTATACATACCATCTTGGTTATAGATATGTCTTGCTCGCAAGATCATCGTGTTCAAACAGTAGGTTCAATTGGACGAGCTCTCGATTCTGGGTCTTGGTGTCAACATGCACAAATGTTCATATACCAAAGATCGTCACCGTTTTCTCCACTTTATGCATTTATTTATATATAATAGGCTCGATTTTAACAGTGGAATGGGACATACTTCCCATTTGTTAATAATAAAATTACGTGTCTCTGTGTCAGTCATCTTGGTCGTTTTAAGACCTTTCAACATACGTATATGAAATTTAATATATGTATATTTAAAAGTGTTGTTCAAAGGATCATTGTGATAAACTGGATCACAGTGAATTGAGAATTTAAGTAAATAATCTTATATTAACCCTTGTTTACGTTTCTTGGGGTTAATATATATAGTCCGAATTTATACGGTGACAATATTTTGTTGTAGAATATCATTCCAAAAGATAAGGAACAATGTATAATAAATACGATTTTAGCTTGAAATTCTATAATGCGAATAATTGAAATGTTATTATTAATAATTAAAACTCGAAAATATGATTTAAAAAAGCGACATATTTTTACCTAATTTTTAATTTTATCAAACATTGAATTATTTTAGAGTTAATTATTTAATCAAATTCAAAAATTATTCAATAACCAAACGATTATTGATGCTTTGTTCGAATAATAAAGACTAAAATTAAAAGCAAACTCTATATCCAATTTAAAGAATCAAACATTGATTTTAGAACCAATCGTTGTTTTTAAATTATAATCGATTGATTATACTAGTTTCTCGTATTTAGTAAGTTTTTTAGTGATATTGAAACAAAGTAGCATTGCTTGATTTAAAAAAAAAAATCTAAATTTAATAATTATAATATAAATAAAATTTAGAGAAAATACAATCAAATAAATCAAATTTTTCTCGGTTTAAGTAAAAACTGCTAAAATTTTGAATTTGACCTGTCATTTGAATTGAGAAATACAGTTTATTGATTTAAGCAACTCAATTTTTTTCTGTGTAAATATAAAACAAAGTCGGGTTAGTTACACCATTTATAACTCAAGAACGGCTGGACCGATTTTTATGATCTTTGTTTTGTTGGATTTTTCTTCGCTCCGAATAGCATAATATCTATTAAAACATAGGAAAAATTCACCAAAAAAAAAAATTATCAAGAAAATTCATTTTCTCATACATTTCGTACATTTTGTTTTTTTTATTTTGTTCGTCTCAATACAGTGGTGGGTTAGGAAAAAAAGAAAAGTCGGGAAAACTCAAAAGGGAAACCCCAAAACTCTAATAAAAACCCGTTTTTTTATATGAATTTTGTAGGTGTAGTTTTTATGTCCAAAACAACTATCCAACTGAATTTTTAAACTCATTGGATCTGGCTGGCTTGCCATCGCACAATTTACAACTGAAAGTTGGTGCGGTAATCATCATGCTACGAAACCTGAATCAACTAAAACTATGTAACGGAACGCGTTTGATTTTGAGAAAACTCAAGGAAAGTTCAAAGGTGAATAAGTTCTCATTCCGAGAATTCTGATGATCCCAACTGATATACCATTCGAATTTAAACAAATTCAATTTCCGATTCGTCTTGCATTCGCCGTGACGATCAACAAATCACAAGGCCCATTCTTGAGTGTTTGTGGCCTGAAATAAATGTTTCTCTAACGGCCAATTGTACGTAGCATGCTCACATGTCGGCAAACCATCCGCTTTGTTCATTCTCCCTCCTGACAATAAAACAAAAAATGTGGTATATCACAAGATGCTTTACTGAAGGGAATCGATCCTATTGCAAATAGTTTAAAAGAAAGTAGTGCAACAATGCTACGCGAATCATTTCGAATCAATTCAATAAAACGAATGCCACGTGAATTACATTCATTTCAATGTAATTAAAATATAATTCATTTTGATTGAATTTAATTAATTTGGAGTATTCATTTTATCCGCCCCGGAGGTCTCGGGTTCGATTCCCGGTAGTGACAAGGAAAAAATTGCACGGCTGGTTTAGAATCAATGAATTAATCACTCATTACCCGAAAAGAAAATATGAATATGAAACCTCATTTTGAGGCGGCCAAATCCCCTTAATGGGATATAGTGCCAGAGAGAGAGTGAGAGAAATTCATTTTATCTTAATAAAAAACTCAATTTAATTAAGCTATAATAACTTTAAACAACATTTATTGATTTTGAGGCGGTACGAAGTTCGCCGGGTCAGCTAGTTATTGAAAAAACAGAGTTTACTAAAAGCAGAATTAAATTTAATCAAAATAATCTAATTTGATGAAAACGGAAGGTATGCGGCAAATTGTTTCACGGTGCATTAAATTTTGAATTTTTGTGTGCACTGTTAAAGCAATTTAAAATAAGAAGTTAATTTGTATAATGCTTGTTATATTAGATAACATTATTTGGAATATATCATTTTATATAAAATGTATATATTATTTATTAATTGTATATATTTTTATTAATTAATAAAATCATTATTGAACGTACTGTACTACTACGATGGTTCGTTGGCAAATCTTTCTTTTAATATTTCTGTTTTGTGTGGTCTAATTTCGTGTATCGGTATGTAAAACACTTAACACTAAGTTTCTTAATAATAATAAAATGTTATTTAATCCCACAATTAGAAAAATTAGCCTAATTGGTTCTATAAATTACAAATAATAATTTAATTTGTATGGTCATTTTGTACTACCTACGGATCGGAACGTTAACGTGGTCAAATTTTGTATCAGTATGTAAAACACAAAGGCATATACCATGCCTTTGTGTGTTACATACTGATATAAAATTTGACCACACAAAATAGAAATATGTATTAAAAGAAAAAATTGCCAACGAACCATCGTAGTAGAACAGTGCGTTCGGTAATGATTTTACTAATTATTATTTACATATTTTGTTTATAAAATGATATATTTCAAATAATGTTATCTAATATAATCAAGCAGTATACAAATTAACTTTTTATTTTAATTGCATAACAGTGCAGACAAAAATTCTAAATTTAATGCACCGTGAAATAATTTTCCTTCCTTCTATTTTCAAAAACGTAGATTTTTTTGATTATATTTAATTCTGCTTTTAGCGAAACTCTGATTTATACAGGGAGCGTGGACCGACAAAATGTTTTGGCATATTGGGGGGTTGAGTGTCTAAGTGCCACGGTATGACAGTAATTCAGCATATTTCCTTAAGCCAATTGCATTAAATAATGATTTATTTAAAATAAAATTACTTTGCAGAACACAATAAAATTTATTTCGTGCCTTTACGATTACAAACTAAAAAGTTATGACCATTTAATGGCGAGATTTCGGGGTAATTAAAAAAAAAAACTTAAATATCTTATCTCATTTACTGTGGCACTTAGAACATTAGTTCTATGGGATGAAAGCTTCCAAATGACCCCCAAATTGGAGGCCCAATCTGCCAAAAAAAATTATCAGTCCACGTGCCAAATACCATGTATTTAAAATATGTTCACTAACATTTTGCTACTTAATACAAAACACTAAAGTATAATTTGAAATTATTTTATTGAATTGACATGAATTTTAAAAAATGTACATTTTTTCGTAAATTTTTTTTTGATTTGACCAATACTAATATAAAAAGAGAAATGTCAATTTTTATGAACGCGTCGGAAATGTCATTCTTCTTGTGTTTTAAGTGGTTCAAGACCTAAAAATTGAAATTTGTGAATTTAAAGCGAAAAATATTTAATAATATTATAAATTAAACGAAATTTTATAGTGCAAAATGAATCGCCACTACATCTTTCACAAAAAATTTTACGAGATTTTTTGCGCACGTTCAAATAATATGACCTGAAACTTTATAAAATCATCATCATCCGATGAAGATAAATATATCAATAAATCATCTGATGATGACGAGGAAGACGACGCCAACAATTCTTCGAGAATTTCCATTTTATCCCATTTTATCCATAAAAACACTTTTATCAGTAAAAATTCACACCCAAACGCTTTAAAACACAAACCACAAATGCATGAGTATAATGACATTTCTAAAACGTCAAACGATTACCACTACTAACACAAAAGCAAATCAATTTATTTTTTGTGCTATTTAAACCATAAATTTCACATTGATTTAGTAGTAAATAAAGTAAAGTAAATAAAATTCCACAATAATTTTTTTCATTTTGCACAAGGAATTGTATTTGCTGAATGAATAATTTGAACTGATAAACATTTTTTTTTTCATTATCATTATCACCGACACAGAATCGAGCCCCAGGATGGTAAAATACTGGGCTCTTCTTCTCAAGTACGCCTTCAATGTTTGGTATCGGAAACTTATCGTCAATCGTAACTTGATTTAGTTTTCTATATAGTCGATCACAATTCTCCATTTTTTCATTTGGAATTGTCAATTTTCTTTGGAACAATCCAGAGGGGGGAGTTGTATGGTGAACACGACTCTCGTATAAAATAAATCCCCGCTTTAACATATCTTGAATTTATCTTTCTATTTTCCTTTCATGCGCTTGAGGATATCTGTATATTTTATTATAAGTTGGATTTTCATGCTTTAGTTTGATTTCATGACTTATCTCATGGGTGAAGGTCAAATTATCACCTTCATTATAAAATAAGTCTTTATTTCGTGATAAAATTTGTTTGAGATATTCTAATTCTTCGTCATTTAATATCTTCTTCAGGATCAATTGTTGGTTCCAGGTAATTATTTTGGGTAAATTCCTTGGGATCAAATTACAAACACAGATGTATCATCATTTCCCCACCTCGACACTTGTATACACATATATCTCAGAATTCTAATTATTTATAAAACTATTTTAGGCATATTTAAGTGGTCCAGTTTATAAAAATCAGGCAAAAAGAAGTTCAACCGTTCAGTATATCACTTAGAAAATATTCCTTCTCGAAGATATTCTTCACCTCCTTCTTGGAAGACAACTGTCTGCCAGCATATGATTTTGCCAAGTCTGCGACTTTTGTTTAGATTGACTGCTTATTTTTATTAATAGCTATCTCTGTTATCTGTTGTTAGTGTTTAATTAAATTGTTCATTCAGTGAATTTGATAAAGTTGTTACCTATTCAACGATTTGTTCAGTTTTTAAGCAGTAAGGCGCGCTCGACTATACTCAGTATTGGTTGGAAAATGGTTTCAACTAAATTTGTGTAGTTTGTTCTGAAGTTTTTAGGACATGTTTTAAATATCAATCAGGCTATGGATTTTGTACGTTTTTTTTCCATCAAACTGAAAATTAACCCGAACGTCATAGTAGTGGTGTATGTATTGGTGTGCGTGTTTTGTTTTGTGTTTTTGACGTCATTTAAAATCACAAAATAGTATGTTAGGTACATAATTTGGGAATTTAATAAATTTCACAATACCATTTAAATTAATAAAGTGTTCCCTATAATTCCCTATATATACACTGCAGGCCAAAAATTTCAGCCCACTCGCATATTTTGTATTTTTTCTCTCTCATATTTCGTATTTGCTTTATATTCATTGAATTTTTCTCATAATTTGTTTACTTCAACTGTACACAAGACATACACAAAAAAAATTATATCTTTAATACCGTTATTCTAAAAATAAATCGTTTTATTTATGAAGGACAAAATTTCGTTGTTTATTAGTTTATTGACAAGTGTTTGGGATTCAAACAATAATTAATTTTTGTGATTTTTGGTTGTTGATTCAGCACCTATTTGTTACTGCATAAATATAAAAGCTCTAAAAATCGAAATTTGTAGACCGGAGTTGTAAAGGTTTTATATAAAAACAAACTTTGATGTCATGAGAGTTTAAGAGTGATTCTTCACATCTTATACTACTACAGTAAAACTTGTCAAAGCCGGAACTTTGATGTGCCGGAAACTTTTATTACACGGAATTATTTTCCCCAGAATGAAATTTTATTCTAAATTGAACTTGTAAATACCGGAAACTTCTCAAACCCGGAAGCCGGAACAACTTTTTGGTACGAAAATTAAAGTTTTCATTATTTGGTACTTGTGTAAGGCGGAATCGAATTCTATACGTTTTAATAGTTATTCGAATAATCCACGTGTCTTTAAAAGAATAGACAAAAGATCTTTACCCGTCGAATATTTTTCAATAAAAAAGCGTGGATGACATCTACGATCTTTGAACAATTTTTACGGGGTTTTAACAACGAAATGATCAAGCAAAACAGAAACATTTTGCTGTTTCTCGACAATGCAACGTGTCATCTACGCAAAAATTTCTCAAATATAAAATTGATCTTTTTTCCGGCCAATACGACAGTTTCTCTACAATCTTTAGAGGCCGGTATAAAAAAAAAAAAAAAAATTCAACTGTAGAAAAGTTTTGCTTCAAAAACTGTTGTCTGCAATAGATACAGTGTCAAAAGCACCTAATTTAACGAAACAGACCAATATATTGGAAGCAATTTACTTTATTGTGCATTCAATAAAACAAACTAAACCAGAACAAATCAATAAATGTTTCAAAAAATGCGGAAATGTTTGGGACGAATTTGTTGAAACAGTCGAAGATGATCCAATTCCAGCAGGGGAATTGCAAAATATGATTCAGGCTATAATAAGGCGATCAAAACAATAGTGCATTTGATTTTATAGCAATTGACGATGAGTAATTTTTGAAAATAAAGTAATATTAAATGAGTTGATGTCCCTCTCAGCTTCTTCATCTGTAAGATCTGAAGACACAGGAAGCAACTCGGACAGTGCTGAATTATCGGCGAAGCTGATATTTTAACTGCTAACAAAACCGCGATAATCAAGCATCTGGAGGAAGCCCGAGGCACAGAAAAAAATAAATATAAACAGAAGTAAAGCTGCATACAAAATTTGTATGCATATTTTCATAGTAAAATATGGGGTCACGATCGGGTTTTATGTTGACCAAATTTAAAATTACCGTTATAATCTAAACGAAAAAAAAATGAAACAAAAACAATATGAAAGTCAAAGAAACATTTAATGTATATTCGAAGAGTTGGACATTCTAAGTTTATTATTTAAGGCGTAAAACGAGTTTGTATTTTGGGGTTACAATCTAAAAAAGATGTTTCAAAATTTTGTATGCAGCTTTACCTCTGTTTATATTACTTTTCTCTATGCCCGAGAAATGTAAATTATTCATCATTTCCAAATGTGGAACTAGTAAACTGACGAAAGCAACGATGGATAATTTTATAAACGCGGTTATCTAGATCTGTACTATTTCTTTAAATTTATATTATTGGGTGTACAAATAAATTTCTGACCTTTTCAGATAGGTGTCGTTAGTATTACTGCTTGCATATTATTCAATCAGGCAATACATGTTTTCTGGAGGTTAGATGTAAAGCTTGAATAATTACTATTGAAATTTGTTCAAAGCGTAAACAACAATTATTTTCATGTAATTGAAGATGTCGAATTTTGTGTCAAAAAACAGCATTTGCGGGAAGTTTTACTTCATTATTTTTTGTTGAAGAAAAGTGTAGCGGAAACAAATCGTTTGCTTGTGGAAGTTTACGGTGAACATGCGCCATCGAAAACAACATGCAAAGAGTGGTTTCAACGATTCAAAGTTGGTGATTTTGACGTAAGAGACAAAGAACGTGAAGGCAGACCAAGAAAATTTGAAGATACAGAATTGGAAGAATTGCTTGATGTGGACCCTTGTCAGACTGAAAAACAATTGGCAGAAGAGTTGAATATTACCCAACAATGTGTTTCGCAACGTATACATGCACTAGGATTGGTTCAGAAACTGGGAAATTGGGTACAACACAAATTGAAAGAAAGGGACATGGAACGTCGGAAAACCATGTGCGAATTGTTGCTTCAACGACAACAAAGGAAGGGGTTTTTGCATCGGATCATCACTGGGGATAAAAAATGGATCCATTATGACAATCCAAAGCGCAAACCAGCGTAAGTCGAGCCAGGTGAACCAGGGTCGACGACGCCAAAAGCAAATATTCATGGTTCGAAGGCGATGCTTTGTATTTGGTGGAATAAGAAGGGTGTCGTCTACTATGAGCTGCTGAAAGAGCGTGAAACCATTACGAGACAAGTTTATCGACGACAACTGATGGCTTTAAAGCAAGCTCTAGCTGAAAAACGACCGGAATGAGACAAAAGGCACAATAAGATTATTTTGCAACATGACAACGCTAAACCACATGTTGCTATACCTGTCATAAATTACTTGGACAGGCAGAATTGTGAAATTCTACCCCACCCGCCGTACTCACCAGATATTGCTCTCTCTGATTACCACTTGTTCCGGTCGATGCAATCAGCCCTGATACAGCAGCACTTCACTTCATATGAAAACGTCAAAAAATGGGTCGATGACTGGATCGCCTCGAAACCACCAGACTTCTTCCGTCGGGGAATCCGTTTATTGCCTGAACGATGGGCGAAGGTTATAGCTTCCGAAGGAGCATACTTTGAATAAAACATTCTTTCATTCTCTACAAAAACTAAAGTCTTTTATTTCAGTAAAAAAGGTCGGAAATTTATTTGTACACCCAATACATAGGTGAATTATTTTTAATTAATGTATTTATGTATATACATAATAGTCCCCATATGTACATACAATTATGTATTAATATAAATCTTTGGCAATAATAAAAAAGGGCGCATAACTCATTTTCCAAAATTTTTAGGAGATCATTTTGAAGTTGAAAATGATTATGTAAAAAAGGTTTCAGCATCTTGGAATAGTATTTAAGTGTTACGTGGCGCCTAATTATTTACTCTACCACATCGAATAGTCAGATGTACCATACGATTTTCGTAGTGTTTTCTATATAAAATAATTTTGTATAATGGCATAACTCGAGTTATGCCCTTTTGTATTATTGCCAAATATGTATTTTTATTTTAACAACGCTTCTTGTTGCATTGAATACCTAACTGAGTTTTTTTGATATGTATTGTATTAAATAAAATACGTAATATGTATGTAGATTGAAACCTAAAACTAGACTTTAATTTAGAAAAAAATTTGCTAAGAACTTTCGAGAGACGGAAACTTCCCAGTGACGGAAATTTTATTCGGCCCCGCTGTTTCCGGCTTTGACAAGTTTCACTGTACTACTAATAAACTAATAGTGCTAAATGGGAAAAGTTGCGGAAACCACGATTGAAAAGCAAGTTGCAATCATTACTCTCATTAAAGAAGGCAAATCGCCGCGAGAAGTTGCCTCACAGTTAAAAATATCAAGGGGATGTGTTCGACATGCTATTGAGCGACACGCTCAAATCAGAAGTTTTCATGATAAATCACGATCAGGACGGCCTAGATGTACAACCAAGCGTCAAGATCAGCTTACAGTAACTACTAGTAAGCGAAATAGGCGAAAAACAGCACCAGTAATACGCGCCAAAATAAATAAAACAACAAATGTGCCAATTTTTTTGACCACGGTGAAACGACGGTTAAGATATGGTGGATTATTTGGGCGAGTTGCAGTCCGGAAACCACTTCTACGACCACAAAACAAATTGAAAAGATTAAAATGGGCCAGAAACCATAAAGACTGGACGGCAGAAGATTTTTAAAGGGTTTTATGGAGCGATGAATCCAAGTTCGAGGTTTTTGGCACAAAGCGGAGGATTTTCGTTTGACGCAGCGCCGAACAGAAGATGCTACCGGACTAAATAGTTCCGACTGTGAAGCATGGTGGAGGATCTGTAATGGTCTGGGGATGTTTCTCTTCCAGTGGGATCGGTGATCCGACTCGTGTGATCGGTAGAATGAATAAGGAAGCATATCACACGATACTGGAAGAAAACGCTTTGCCCTCTGGGTGAAGATTGATGGGCGAAGGATTCGTATTCCAACAACACAACGACCCAAAACACACATCGAAACTTTGCAAGGACTATCTCAAACAGAAGGAGGAGGAAAAAGCCTTAAAAATCATGACATGGCCGCCGCAATCTCCAGATCTTAATCCTATAGAGGTGTTGTGGGAGGAGCTTGATAGAAGGGTACGGGAACAATGCCCATCATCGGAATCTGTGTTGTGGAATATTCTACAACATTGCTGGAGCAATATTTCACAGGAAACCATTCAAAAACTTACGGCTAGGATGTCTAGATTTGTTAAAAAGGTAAAGTCGAATATATAGGGGGATTTTTCGATGAAAAGTCGGTTTAAGCCATTTTTCGTTTTTTTAAATACATTATTATGAAATAGTAACCAAATAAATTTTATTTTACCTTATTTTGGTTTTATACATATTTCTCAATTAATCGACATGCTTATTTTTCTACTAAATAAATATTATCTGTGTTAAAATTTCATTTTTTTCGAAATATGGGAGTGGGCTAAACTTTTGGCCTGCAGTGTATATGTATTATAGTATAATTCCTAGTAAATAAATCTAAAAGTAATTTCATTACTCGTATCATCAAAAAATTATTTTCGAAACATTCCAACGTAAAAATAATTTTTTTTTATGCATTCGTTCGTCTTCCTTTCTATCTTCTTCTTCCATATTTCTTCTAAACATATCACAGCGATTGGCACGAAAATAAAAAAAACTATGAAGAGAGTGAACAGACAGAGAATAAAAATATTTTTATTTTTCAAATTTATTTATATTTCCTCAGTTAACACTATAGTAGCATGTTTGTTGTTCTGGCGATCACACACATTTTCTGTGAGCGCCCGTTAAAGTATTAACACTAAACCTACCATGCTGCGGTCAAATGACCGTTTTAAAAATTTCGTTTAACATTTCTCGCATACAACGTTACTTTATCATCATGTGGCTTATTATCTTTTCATAAAATATACAAACAACCTATTTTACAATGTTTACAACTTTTTTTATTGTTTAATTTCCGAAAGCAAATTATATTATATCTAGTCTACTTTACTAAAATACATGTTTTTTTAAAGCGGTCATTTGACCGCTCATGGTAGGACTAGGTATACATGAAATGTCGGTAGGTTTAGTGTTAACCCTTATGTTTACAACCGCTTACCCGGGTAAGTTTTCGTGTTTTATTACCCAACATTTTATGGATTTAGGTGACTTATCAGCTTGAAATTTTTAGTAATTATTGTTTGTTAATAACAATTATTTGTTTTAGATTAGATTTTGCCAAAATGTATTTATCAATTTAAAATGAAATTTCAAATTATCATTCAATACTAAATGTATGGAATTATGGATATACTCGGTTATGCTGGTTGAAAAGGTGAAGGTTAATCCATTTTATAATTATTTCCATCATTAACACATAAAAATTATAGTTACATAAATGTATAATTAAACTGGGTAATATTAAATTTATTAAAAAATATTAATACAATTTATTTTATTTAAGCTTTAATAATATAAATGAAAATACACAAAAAAAAATTTCAATCGCAACTATTTTCTTATCATCCTGCATTTATTCCACTGCTCGCGCGCGAGCAGTAGAAAAATTCTCATGAACTATTTTTTTTTTCAACCGATTAGTGCACATTTAAAAATCGAGTTAACATTTTGGCGAAAGTTCATGAGAATATGCACATGAATAGCATTTATCAAATGCTTATGTCATTTATAACACTAATAGCGAGCAGGAGGAAAATTCTCATGTTGCATCCACATGCATTTTTTTCAACCGATAATGCATATCGGGTAAACATTTCGGCGAAAGTTCATGAGCATTTGAACACACACAAAGATAAAAAATGGCAGCACACATATTAAAATTGAATATTATATATACACTGTGTATACAATTTCTTGTGAGAAAACCGTACAAAATCCGTAACCAGTATATCGATTTTGTCTCGTGAGTTACTCATTTAAAATGAGTGAAGCAAAAAAAAAAACCGTATACGTACACAGTGTATAATACACAATTTTGTCTTTGTATTTTTCTTTTCTTCGTATTTGTGTCATTTGTATGATGAACAGTACCAAAATAACACAATCCGGGCGAATCGGTTTAATTGTTATGGTGCTTATTTCCTTTTCTCAGCACATTATGTCTGCTCTCGAGCTGTGGAGTGTCATTATTTAACATGCTAATATATTTTATATTTTTTTATCATAAATTAATTTTATATATATTAATAAAATTTTATAAGTAAATTTATTTTAACCTTCATAAATATTAAAAATAAAACGTTAATTATAAACAAAACGAAAATACAAAACTACACTAACTTTTCGAAAACACACTTTTCGTTTATATTTGCATTCCTTGACTGTTGTTACTTGTCTATGTATATATAATTTATTTTCATTTCGTGATTTGACGCGCTCAAGAGAACAAGAAAATTTAAAATTACATATTGTCCACGTATTTTATGAAAATATTTTGTTTAATTAATTTTTTTTAAATAATTTTGTTAATCTACACATTTAATATTTATTTATTTATTTAAATATTAAAGGAAATCGATTCAGTACATTGCAAATATGATTTCAAATTAAGAAAAGTAAAATATAAAATATATTAACAAAAAAGAGAACAAAAATCTAAAAATAGAATTTTAAAAATAGAAAATAAAAATAATAATCTATTCATACTTAGATTGTAAATAAATAAGAATTATAAATAAAACAATTATTTAAATTAACAATTAGTAAAAATTTACAAAATATGATTTTAACTTTTTTTTAAAATTGGTTTTTGATAAATTAAAATCAAATTGATCAATTACGGCATTGAAAGATTTTGCAGATCGATTATTGGGATTGTTGTCGCCATAGTTGGTTGGATGGTGTTCAAGCGCCAAAAATTGATGATTACGCAAAGTCCTGCTTGGGACTTTATGGATATGTTTTCCAGGATGAAGGATGAATCAATGTGGCCGAGAAGGACATTTCCGATAAAAGCGGCATCCAGAAGTAGACGCCTGTTTTCAAGCGTGCACATGTTATATTCTTTGCACCTTGAAGAGTAAGGAGGTAAACCAGCCACATTTTCGTAGAATGGTATGTTGTAATCATAATTCCAGCCAGTTTTCTTCAACAGGAATATAAGAAATTTTTTTTGTATACTTTCGATTCTGTTCATGTGCACAGCGTAAGAGGGGCTCCAAACCGTAACAGCATACTCTACTTGAGATCTTACATAAGCGTAATATAATGTGCGTATAGTATGTATATCTGTGAATTCCCCAGTCCACCGCTTGACAAAGCCAAACATGGAGTTAGCTTTAGCAATACAATTATCTATATGACGGTTAAAACTAACGTTTTCAACAAATGTGACTCCTAGATCATTAATCTCACGTACTCTTGGAACTTCCGCACCATTTATTTTATATGCCGAAGTTATTGGATATTTTTTCCGATGAAACGACATAATTTTACATTTGGTAATATTGAGGTCTAATGAATTTCGGACACACCACTCACTAAGTCTGTTGAGATCATCCTGCAGTTTATCAACATCATGCTCATGTTTAATTGTGTGAAAATTTTTTACATCATCAGCAAATATTAGAATATTTGAGTGTTTGATTTTCTTGGCTATTCTATCGATGAACACAATAAAAATCCAGGGTCCAATATGCGATCCTTGAGGGACACCAGAGGTCACTTTGATAACATTGGATTTCTCATTCCCAACTAATACATATTGCAGTCGGTTTGTCAGATACGATTTGAACAAATTAATAAATTCTGTTGAAAACCCGAATTCGCGCAGACTTTGGAGTGCTTTGAGATTGCATATAGAGTCGAACGCCTTGCTAATATCTGTATACGCTACATCTACTTGATGATGATTTTCTACCTCATTTAACACTTTGTAGGTAAATTCGACCAGATTGGTAGATGTCGATCTTCCAGACATGAACCCGTGTTGGTAAGTAGAGATGTGACGTATCAATGTAGATTTAAAAGCATTGCACACAATCAGCTCAAATAATTTAGGAATTGACGAAGATGTTGAAATTCCTCTATAACATGAGACATCCTCTCTCTTACCCGATTTAAAGATAGGTGTTATTTTCGAAATTTTCCATTTATCAGGAAACACGGCTGTGGTTATCGATTGGTTGAAGAGTTTGCAGAGTGGATTTGTGAAGCTTCTCGCAAACCTTTTTAATATAAAGGCAGATATATCATCCGGTCTACATCCATCTCCAAATTCTTTTAATTTATAATATTTAATTAATAATGAATACACGTAACGAAAAATTAGTTACTGATGCCGTTACTAAGGAAAATCCTGTAAATACTGCTGCAGTTGCCGCTTTGATATCATCTGCTGCCGCCTGCTTATTGTTAGCTGCCATAGAAGAGGAGGAAGAGCCTCAATCGAGAATGAGTTGCTGGATTAAGCCATATCGAAAAACAAGAAAAACTATTGGGAACACACAATATTTGATAAAAGAATTAAAACCGATTTTCGGGGACTACAAAAAGTATCTAAGGATGAGTGAAGATTCCTTCAATTTTATTCTACTGAAAATTAAAAACGATATTAAACGAAATAATACTCATTTGAGAGATGGCATTAGTGCTGAAGAAAAGCTGGCGATTACTTTACGTTTGTTAGCAACCGGCGAAAATTATATGAAACTAGACTACAATTCAAAACTTTCAAAATCGTTTCTTTCTATGGCGGTTTTAGAAGTGTGTGACTCGATCTATAAAAATTTGAGCAGGCAATTTTTGAAGGTAACTTATTTAAAAAATATTTAATCAACATATATTTCTATTTTTGAAATGTATAAACATTTATTTGTTGGTCTGTTTCCTTCTCATTGTAGTTTCCAACAACAGAAGAAGATTGGTTAAAAATTGCCGACGAGTAAGAGCTAAAATACCAATTTCCCAATTGTATTGCTGCGTTGGATGGTAAGCACATAGGTTTCAGACCTGCTAAAACCAATACACCGCTTTTTTATAACTACAAAGGTTTTCATAGCGTTATATTATTAGGCCTTACCGATGCGTACGCCAAATTCATATTTGTCGATGTAGGTTGCAATAGACGGGCAAGCGATGGAGGAGCCTTGCAACGGTCCAATTTAAATTATATTTTGCAGCAAGCGGATAAATATTTGCCACCCAAAAAATTAATTTCGGAATCGAAGGGTATTACCACATGTAATCGTAGCAGATAATAAACGGAAAATATATTTTGGTATCCTAAGCAATAGATTCCAGATCTGTCAAAAAACAATTAATCTTCATGAAGATAAGGTTGTTAAAATTGTGATGTGTTGTTGTGTGCTACACAATTTTTTAATTACAAAAAGCACATGGTACAAGGATTCAATTTTTTCGGAAGAATGTGACGCCCTTCAACGAAAGGGAACTGGAGTTCATTCAAATCCATACAGTACAAAAAGTGGCGATGCCGTTAGAAAACAGCTTACAGAATATTTTAATAATGAAGGCCGAATTTAATTATATCTGATTAATAATTGCTATTAAATACATTTTCAAGAAACTATTTTGATTTTTACTTTAAATTAATTCTATGTGGCCCTACAGTGTACAATTATCTGATAATACGGTATTGGGGGAAAAAATCACCAAATTTTTGTCTGAATTAGTGAATTGTATTTTTATGGCCTATTTATGGAGTCGATTTAGTGTAAATATTTCAGAAGCAAAGTTAAGAATTATTTGTGAAATTATTTTTCCCAAAGCAAATTTTTGGATCCAATATTTCATTCAATTTTGATTTTAAACTATTTACACTAAACTGATTCTTCCAGTAACTCAATTCAGTCAAGAGTATGGAGTTTAAGTTAAAGTCAACATCCTACAATTGGGATTGAAATATTTGAAGGACGAATTAAACAAAATAATTTTTTTATATAAATTTAAATTATTAATTATTAATTTTTTTTTATCACAAAAAATTCAAACAAGATTGTAAAATCCAAAAATTATTTTATACTTTATAAACTATTATAATAATTTTGTTATTAAAAACTATCCTCAAATCCAATGCTATCCATTGCTAATTGTAAGGTGTCTTAGGTCGATTTCAAATTTGTTGGTGGTTTTATAGTAATTGTTTCAATTATATCTATTTTTTTTATTTGGCGCTGTTGAATTTAAATTAAATCGGGTGGGGAAAATTGATAATGATTATTTTGGTGTTCAGGTTGAGAATTTGCATACGGAGGGGATCTATCGGAAACGGATAGTAGGTTGGATTCTAAAAATGAGCTATTACAATACGGAACAGGTGATGTAGAACAAGGAGAGTGTGATGAATTTTCAAAATTTGGTGAATATCGGAGAAACTGTGATATCGATGAAGAAGCAGAAGTTGGCGTTGTCGTACGAATCGGTATGTTTCTGTATTTATACAAATTTTGCTGATTTAGCAAGATTTGTTTTTCCTCGATTTTTTTTTTTTTTGCAACCAATTGAAGAATCTCCATTTTTAAATCGTTAAGGGTATCTTCTAATAAAACTTCTTTAAGTTCGCTGGACAGGTAACGACAAAATTCATCCTCTTTCGACAACTTCCGTTTTTTTCTTCAAGCAATCTCTAGCTAAATTTAATGCGTTAATTGCTTGAGTTTGAAGTTCCTCCGATTTTTTATTTCTTTTCTGAAAATATTAAAAACTTATTTATTATTTTATATTAATAAAAATGTAACGCATAATAACAATGAAAACAAAAATCGATATTACTCATCAATATAATCTCCCAGTTTTATTATCAGTGTCAGTTTCTCTACACCATTCATATAACCTGCCAGGAGATCCTCGCAAAGCTAAGCAACTTCACTTCAGTCTTGGAGTTATCTTCTACATGATTATAAAATTCACATAGCACAAAGGGAAGTTAAATTAAAAATCAACTTCACAAAAACAAAACTAACGCGATTGTTATTCCAAAAAAATTCAACATTCTTGGTAATTGTGAAGTGATAAAGTTTTGGTCCAAAAAATTCAACTTACTTTTGGACGGAGCTTTGTACTACGTTCCTCTTCATCGGGGCTGTCAATAGCCTCTATTCCAAACTGAAAATAAATAACATACAAAATACAAAATAATAATTGAGGTTAAGTTAGGTATATGAAAAGTACAATAACTTTACTTACATCAGAAATATTCAAATTAGAACTGCTTGGTATGGAGTCATGTGTGTTAATTTAAAATTCCGATTCATTATAGCACCATAACTTCAGTTGATACACTGAATCGCTACTTACACCGCTTTGAATTGCGAATTTTTGTCCTTCCGAAATTTGGCTTAATTTTTTTTTTTTTTTACGTCCGGCACGGTCACATTTGGGTTTTTTGTTTTCATTTCCTTCAACAATACATAAAGGGTTATCCAATTCAAGCTTGATAAAGTAAACTTAAAAAAACACACAAAATATTCGGAATGTATTGTAATTTTTATTTCATTTTACAGATTGGTCCTTGCCATTTTTAGTTAAACAAGATATCATTCAAATGTCCTCCACGGGACTTCTTACAGACCTTGATTCTTTTGAGGTAATTTTCAATGACTTTTCGGCACATTTCGGGCGGTATCTCGGCCATTACCTTACGAATATTAGTTTTCAATTCGTCAAGAGTTTGAGGATTGTTTGCGTAAACACGATATTTCGCGTAGCCCCACAAAAAGAAATCCAAAGGCGTTAAATCACAGGATCTTGGAGGCCAATGGACATCAGCCAATCGCGAAATCAAACGTCCAGGAAATTTCTCTTGCAAAAGATCTCGATTTGCTCGTGTTACGTGACTGGTTGCTCCATCCTGCTGGAACCACATATCGTCAAGATCATAATCTTCGATTTTCGTAAAAAAATAATCGGTTAACATGCGGCCATAGCGCTCAAAATTGACGGTAACGGTTCGTCCATGGTTGTTCTCAAAAAAATACGGCCCAATCACACCACCAGACCACAATGCGCACCAAACAGTGACTTTTTCCGGGTGTAATGGCTTCTCTACAATCAATTGTGGATTTTCTGAGCCCCAAATTCTACAGTTTTGCTTATTAACGTATCCACCAAGCGAAAAATGAGCTTCATCACTGAAGAAAATTTTGTTCGAAAAATCAGCATCAGCAGATTTAATAATTTTAACGCGTTGGTCGATTATTAAATGCTCCATATTCTTAAATGGCAGAATGTCAACTAAATAAATGACAGCGTACTTGACGTTTATCTTTGACAGATGTCGGTATACAGATTTCTACTTTATCAACCTCGAATTGGATAACCCTGTACTATTATATTTTTCACTTCGTAGTTTTTTATTGGTAGAATTATTATAAAGTGGGTTGTAGACGCAAGGATATTTGCGAAGCTCGCTTATTAATAGTAAGGTTTGTTCCTTGGGGTATCTTGCATTGAATTAATTTTCGACATTGTTTCTAACTTTTACAAGATATTACTTTTTTTAATTTTACTTTTGTTCTTCACGAGACGACCGCTAAAACAATATAAGTCAACAATATTGTTGTCAACCTCCAACGTAATTTTTTTGGTAGTGCGTAACAACACGATAAACAAACCAGAAAACCCCCACCTCAAATTTAGTTTGTAGATAAAGAGGAAACAAACGAGGAAAAAATCTGATGCAAGAATACAAGTGTGGAAAGGCTGATACGCACGAAACTAACTCAAACATAAATGCTACTACTATATCTTTCCGGTTACACTCATTTCGTTTCACACATTTTGAGACAAAATCAATATACAGGATTTTATTTAAAGCAGAATGACTCATTCCACACTAGGGTGACTTTTATCCGGTAACTTCTTCGTTTGTTTCCCCTTTACCAATAAAATCAAAAAATTGCGGCGCAGATAAAACCGATTTTATTGGTAAAGGGGAAAGAAACATAACAGTTACCAGATAAAAATTACCCTAGTGATGGAAATAGACAATTAAATATAATCAAAACAATCTATTTTTATGAAACAGAAGGCATGTAAATTTTTTCATGGTGCATTAAATTTAAAATTTTTGTGTGCACTGTTAAAGCAATTTAAAATAAGAACTTAATTTGAATAATGGTAGATTGTATTAGATATCATTAATTGAAATTTTCTAAACTCTATATATATAAAATATATATATATATATATATATATATATATATATATATATATATATATATATATATATATATATATATATATATATATATATATATATATATATGTAAATAATACTAAATAAAATCATTATTGAACGTACTGTGTACTACTGCGATGGTTCGTTGGCAATACCTGCTTTTAATATTTTTATTTTGTGTGGTCAAATTTCATTTATCGGTATGTAAAACACTTAATACTAAGTTTATTAATAATAATAAATTTTTTGGTGTTGTATTCAGTTTATCGCTAATGTATTTGTTTCCTTTTTAAATAATTTAACTTTTTTTTTTTTTTACATTATCAGTAAATTAATTTGCTGGTACCTAATATGAAAAATACAATAAAATTATTAAAAAAAACATTAAATTAATGTTTAATTAATTTAATCCCACAATTAGAAGAATTACGACGTAATTACGGAACGATTACAATGCACAACAACGCCATCCAGTATATGCCAGAACATATCGTGTAAGGTCCGGCCGATTAATCGTAGTTTAACATACGTTGATCTTAGTTGCGATACAATTGAGCCAATTGATAATATGGTAGTTCGAGTGGTAGTATACTATAAATTTGCTGAGTATCGTAAGTTTCTAGTGGATATTGAAGAAAATTTGTGTGATTATTTAAGGAACAGAAATAGAACACAACTTTTGAAAGTTGTAATGCCAAGCCATCTTATGGCCTCAAAAATCAATTCTTGCCCGATAGCTAAGGTATGCATAATGTGACTTGATTATTATATAAATTAATTAGTTTTATAAATTTCAATTTAATTTGTATAGGGTCGTTTTGTACTCTTGAAGGATATGAACGTTAATATGGAATATACCTTACCTTTCTTTCCTGCTGGACGTTATCGAGTAGATTGTTTTTTTACTAACAATAGACGTCCTATATTTAACAGCAAATTTTACTTTACAATAAAAGCGACAGGTACTGCTAAATTGGATATGGGTTAACGTTAAAATACATTTGTAGAAATTTTAATTTGGTACTGTTATTATATCCAAATTAGTGATTAAATAAATAATTTTGAAATAATAATACCGGATATTCCAATATTTTAATTAATAAAATCTTAATATCTCAAACATTAGAATTTCAGTTTTCATCTAACAGAATCATGGAAAAAATTGAATCATCTCATCAGGCCATGGCTTCTGAAAAATACAACAATATAATCACACTTTGTTTTCTATTGGTAAAATATCCGTGCATGAGTAACAAGTGAATTATATGACAACTCACTAAATTCAATTCCTGTGCAAATTATTTGTAATTTTCTATTTAATTTATTCGCCAAATTTCATACTGAATTAATTAATTAATTCAAGCGAATGCTATACATTTACACGGTGTCCCTAAATTAGCTAGCACGAATAATACCGTTGGATTCTTTGATCAAAACGAAGATGAGGTTACTCCTATTATTTCGCACATTGAAGCCATCCTATCAAGTTTTAGACATTTAAATAGGAGCTTTCCAACTCAGCACCTTGTATTAAAGAAACTTCAATATCATTAGAAATAACCATTTTTATTTTCTAGTACTAATTTCATTTAAATGATACAAGCTCTTTTAAATAAGGTATAATAATTATGACTCTTTGGTTAAAAAGTATTTCAAATTTAAACATAACGTTTATAATTCTATTTTGTTAAGAAATTTTCTTGTTTCTGTACCATTTAACTCTTTACAATTACTCTATGTCAGTAAATATTTTTGGATGGAAACTTAGTTTAGACTCTTAGCTTTCAGAAAAGCTAACTATTTCTCATATTTGCTATATTATGTTATCTAAAAATGTGAACTTTTTCACACGAATCAACTCATTATCAATTGGCTCAATTGTATCGCAACTCAGGTCAACGTATGTTAAACTGCGATTGATCGGTCGCACTTGCATGAAATATTGCGGCATATGCTGTTTGGCGGTGTGACACATTCTAATCGTTCTACAATTATGTCGCAATTTTTCTAATTTTCGGGATTAAATAACATTTTATTTATTAACAGACTTAGTGTTAAGTGTTACTGAGAATAGAAATTTGACCACACAAAATATAAATAAAAGAACGAATTGCGAAAGAACTATCGTAGTAGAACAGTATGTTCAATAATGAGTTTATTATTTATTATTTACATGCATATAGAATTATATATTGCAAACAATGTTATCTAATATAATAATCAAGCATTATACAATTTAACTTCTTATTTCAAATAGCTTTACGAGTGCACACAAAAATTCAAAATTTAATACACCGTGAAACAATTTACCTACCTTCTGTTTTCATAAAAATATTTTTTTTAATACATTTAATTCTGCTTTAAAAAAAAATTTAAATTTTTTATTTTTTTAAAGAATTAGTATTTTGTAAAGTGCAATCAGTAATAATTCTACAATAAATGTATTTGTAAGTACTGTGACTTGTCAAGTCTTCTGTTTCCAGGAAAATCAGGATATAATTTGTAGTGCTGCAAGGCAAACAAAAAATACATGGATTTGAGGAAACTTACGATATAGATGTTCTAATTTCGAAACATAAAATTATAAAGCAGTTACTGGCTCTGGTTGACTCGTTTTGGTTTGCCGAAACTTTTACATCTTCAATATTGGTGAAAAGTGTTAAACGAACAAAATGACAATACACTTGGCAATTGGGTTGATACGGTGATGTACTGTGCATGTAATAGAGGTTCTTAAATTATAGATAGGGAAGGGCTTTCTTATGCCATCCCCTTCCACTTAAGGGCCGTGGTTCCTTTTGAAAATATTCAAACAGTATAATATAATTTGCTGTCTTAGACTGTGTCCGAATTATGTGATAAATATTTTTTAGTACAAACATTGTGAAAATATCGAAGACACACGAATTATCATAGGCTATGGGCATAGTAATTTTTGACAAATAAGTGATAATTTAATCGGATGGAAATTATTGAATGAACTTGTTTAGGGCATTGACTATGATTATAAGTTGTTTAATATTTAAAAGAAATGTATTTAAGGTTAAATATTCAACAATATCATTGTATTTCGGTTTTTAATAACACAATACAAAGTTAAAATTAAATAAATATAACTGGATTTATGATTTCAAGTGTTTTTAACAATTTATAACTTAATCTTATAATGATTAAATTCAATATTTTCAAATCAAAATAAGATTAAATGGCAGGAATTTTTATCAAAAAAATGATCACACAATTCGGGCAGCAAAACGAAAAATAATTTCCCAACAGGCAAAATTTTCCACATTAGTGTCAAATATTTTTGTTACAAAATATTTATCACTCAATTCGGACACAGTCTTAGAAAATAATAAGATATTCAGATGTTGAGCCATGGGTCATAACGTTCGCTTTATATTTTTAAATTATATGAATCGGTGCCAATTGATTCGATATCAATGTATTTTGAATATCACTATAAATTCGACGGTTTACAACAGCACTTTTATTAATATACACAACTTTCGAAATATTCCCAACAATACCGGCAATTATTTCACAACAGTCACTAAATATCCATCCATAACATTTGAAATACAGCAACTATAATTTTCACAATTATTTATTAATTTAATTAATTTGTTTTAATAAATCACACAACTTATTTTACTTTTACCACTGCTGGGGCTCGCTTCCGTGTCGGTGATAATGATAATGAAAAAAAAAAGATTTCATTTAAATTTTCATTTTATGTTTATCAGTTCAAATTATCATCCATTCAGCAACTGTAATTCCTTGTGTAAAATGGAAAAAAATTAATTAATTAAAACATTTTACGCAAGATGTCGGAGCAAATTGTTTAGTATTGCCAGTTCAGTGTTTGCTTTTGATTTATTTTGAGATACGTCAAAATAAAAAAAATCATATTTTTGTGTACCCGGTCTTATTGGTTCAATCAATGCATTTAATTATTATTATTATTATTATTATTATTATTATTCTCTTTATTTAGAAAAAAAAACAGGTTACATACATTAATACAAATCATAAACTATTTCTAATAAAGTTAGAGCTCCTAATAGGTTTTTAGAACCTGTGGGGGAGCAAGAAAGAAAAAAATCATGAAATTTAGGTTGCCAAAAGTGTACAAATAAAAAATAATAAATTAAAAACTATCATAAAAAAATAAATAAATAATAAATACCAATAAAATTAAAATTCCAGCTCATATTTAGTGAATACAATACAAAAAAGAAAAATTAGAAGTAGGTTTCAATGTTGTCTATATTAATCAGCCAATGTCGAATCATTTTATCAAAATAGTGTTTGCGGCCAATCGGAATGAATTTCAACTCTATTGGTAATTTGTGAAACCAATACAATCCCATATAAAAGTAAGACCTTCTGAACCTTTCATTATTACAACGTAAACCGGCAAAGTTGTTCGGATTCCTTAAAGTATACGTGTGATGAATACGTCTATGAAAACTGGAACTCCGAACAAAAAACATTTTTAATACCTTATAAACATAGAGATATCTTAAAGGTAATAATTTCAAATCTCGAAATAAGGGAATTGTTGGAGTTGTTAAAGGGCGATAATAAATCAATTTAATAATCCGTTTTTGTGAAATGTATAGGTCCTCTATATTGGAAAAATAAATCCCACCCCAGCTTGATATACCATACATAATAATAGATTCAACTAGTGCATGATATAGAACTCGCAGTGTTGACGGTGGGCATAATTGCTTGCAGTAATAACATTTTTTCTGACAATGGTGAGATGAGAATTCCATTTCAACTGCGAATCGATGGTAACTCCTAAGTACTTAAACTCATTTACGAGGGAAATTTCAAAGCACTGCGATGAACATGAGTGTCCAGAGCAAAATGGAACATGATACAAAACCTTAGAATTGGGAGATGCGGCCTGACCAAAAAACATTACTCTGGATTTATTACTAAGAGCCAGGCGATGGTAGTAAAACCAATTACCAAGATTCACTAAGTCTGTGCAAACTAGGTTCTGTAATTCCGAAGGGTTTGCTGAAGTGTAACTTAATGCTAAATCGTCCGCAAATGCAGTGGTGTGCCCCAGAAGATCGATGTCGAAGATAGAATTTATGTAGATTAAGAATAGAATAGGTCCTAATACTGATCCCTGCGGAACGCCGCAATTTAAGTAACCAGGTTCACTAAATTTATCATTTATTTTAACAATTTGGCTACGATTGTTGAAATAACTAACAAACCAGTCAAAAACTTTACCTCTGATACCTATATTTAATAATTTGTTTGCAAGAACCTCGTGATCCACCGTGTCAAACGCTTTTGCAATGTCTAAAAATAACGAAGCGGATTTTTGCGAATTGTTAAAAGCCGAGTAAACATAACTGAGGTGATGTAGTAGTGCTTCTTCAGAGGATCTTCCTGCTAAGAAACCAAATTGACTACGGCTAAAAAAATTGATTTTCTCCAGATAACCGAGCAATCTACGTTTTATTATTTTCTCAAATAGTTTGGAGAAGGAACTTAGCAACGAAATAGGTCGATAATTATTTAGTAATAGCACATCACCTTTCTTATGAATTGGAATTACAAGGGCTGATTTGAAAACGTCTGGAAATACACCACTTTCTAGGCTGAAATTGAAGAGGTAAGCTAAAACATCTACTAGATACCACACGCAATTTTTTAAGATTAGGTTGTCGATTCCGTCAATTCCTCAAGAGTGTTTATTTTTCAAACTACTAATCTCTTTTATAATCTCTCTGGCGCTAATCGAATCAAACACACAAGACATACTAGCCTGGAGAATTAGGCGAAAAGTTAGTGTTGTTCAAATTATTTGTTATCTCCGATGGAACGTTGAGGAAATAAGTATTGAATTCATTACTTATAGATTGATAATTTGAAATAAGAATATCAGATTGGTATTTGTAAATTTTGGTGATTCGGTTTTTGTCTTTATTTGTTCCCAAAACTTCATCAATAGCCTTCCATGTGAGTTTAGAACTATTTTTAACATACTCAAATTTCTTCTTGTAAAATGAATTTTTGACAAATTTAATTCTAGCATTTACTTCCTTGGAGAGTTTCTTGACAAATTTTTCCAAACGTGCATTAGTGGGATTATGGCGTAATTTTCTAGAGAATTTTTTTAATTTATGAACCTTCAAAAGGAGATAAGAATTCATCCACGGTTTCAGTTTTTTTAATGTAGGGGAAGAAGATTCGACCTTAGATTCACGAATGTGCGATTTCAGAATAAATAAGAACCTATCAAAAGCGATATTGCAGTTATTCTCACCATAAACAGTCGAGCATTCAGACGGCTATAGTCAACTCTCGAAAAATTAGCAGCTACACTATTTTGAAGCACAGGGATCTGAGATGCAAAAATGTTTAGCTTTATTAAGTTGTGGTTAGATAGATGAATCGGTGTGTTTTCCACAGTAAAAATAAACGAATTTGTTGATTTGATGAACACATGATCAAGACAAGATGAATGTCTAGTAGCTTCATTTAAAAGATTTAGAAATCCGTGGGAGGCTAACATGGTAAGATAACTATAGCATTCATTGATATTAAGTAAATTTATGTTGATGTCTCCCAGAATAACTGTGTTATTATTATTAATTGATAGAAGTAACTCCTCAATATCGACACAAAACGCGTTTACCGGTTTATTACAAAATCTATAAATGCAGATAAAGGTCCAATCATGACGCCCCAAGGTAACATTTAAAATTAAAACATCAACTGTGGTCCAGTTGTAACAATGAAAAGAAGATACAGTTAAATTTTGATTGATAAACACACCAACACCACCAGATCTATAATCATCATTACAGCAAGCAATGAAATTATAATTTGGCAGTCTGTAATATGAAGATTCGTGTGAGTAAATCCAGATTTCCGAAACAAATATTAATAGTGGTTGCACTTTTAAACTAGATAAATAAGCATTGAAAATGTCGAAGTTTGCTCTCAAACTTTGAATGTTTTGGTGAATTACACTACTCATAATATAAGATTAACAATTCAATATGCATACAACAAATACCGAAAAACAAATTTTGAAGAGTGAGAGCAAAGTACAACATTTTCAATACAGCCAGATAAATCACAACAACGAATAATCTATTCCAAGTAAATTTCAAAATATTCCGACTAATTATAAATAAATTTGAAAATGTTAAAAAAATAAGTTTTAAGTTTTTTGAGTAAATCACTAAAAAATAACTCAAACAGTGTTTAAGCATCATCCAAATCATAACAAACACTACCACCATAAAAAAAATAATTACCGGAATCAAAACAGCTGACTGATTAATAAAAACAAATATTATTTTTGACAACAAAATGTATAAAGAGTTTGGAAAAAATATATAAAAAACAAATATGAGCTAATAAGGGTAAGATAAAAAAACTACTTAACGTTACATTATTTAATTCTAGATACTGAAGCAGCAACCGCTTTATCCAATTGCTAGTGTATGATGTTCTGGATACGAAAAATATCGTTCATGGAGTGAATACGATAGACGTCAGAATCAGCCGATTTCTTTATGTAAATTTGTCCGGCTTTGCACCATAAATATTTAAATGTTTTTAGCCTCATGATACAACTGTGATTGGAATTTTGAAAGGCGGTGCATTATATGGATTTGATGCTCCCGGTGGTTTTGCGGCAAGATGATATCCAGATCTTTAGTGTAAAGTGTTTTAATTTTGCGCATTTGCGTTAAAAGTTTTTGTTGTAGATCAATGGATTTTAGTTTTACAATAAAGAAGTTGTGACGAGTTACATAATTGTTGGTTTTATTCAGTGTGGTTTTGCTAACGTTTCTACGAATGGGTTCGATCGATAAAATATCATCCGGTTGAATGGAATTTTCGACTTTACTAATAGTGTTGAAAATCATTCCACTAATATCAACATGTTCCATCGGCAAGCCACTGATTGTAATGTTTGAAGCGTTTAGCATTTGAGCTGGTTTGTCATAATCAGCCTCCATTTGATGTAATTTTGCAGAGTGGATACTAAACTGGTCTTCTAGATGTTTAAGTTTTTCTAAGTGAGAGCATCGTTCGCAGCTTGGAGAGTATGTACTGCGTCTTTAACTTTGTCCAGAGTAGATAGTTTCTTTTCCATTCGTTTTAATTGAATCATAATATCGGCTAGACTCACGTTCACATCACATTCAGAGTCCGAGATTTCGTTGTCAATCACAGATTGACTGGATTGTAGGCGACAGCTTTCACATAACCAATTGACAGTTCGATTATTAATATCACTTAACAATTCCTGTGAGATACAAGCGCACTTAACATGGTAGAAATTTTCACAAGGACCACTACATTTAATACCAGGAAGTCGTCCTTTTTTTGTGATATTGGCACCACACGAACGGCAGGTTACGGTTATTGTTTTACAAAGGCGCGAAATTGATTGACAATAAAATGGTTGACGATGTTGTACTTTGCTATGAAGATGTGAATCACGCACGAATAAATTAACAAATCCCTTATATTTTAGGTGAACTATATTTTAAATATGACTTAATGATTTTATTAATATAAAAATTAAAGCAAAAATTAGGTAAATTTAATTATTTTATTTATTTTTATTATTTTATTATTTTAGACGTATTTTAGATGTTTACACTTTGACAACTGTTTGCTGAATGATGACTCATATCTTACAGGTTTACATAAGTATTTAATAATAATAAATTCAAATAAATTTAATTGCGTTATACATATTTATCATTGGCCAAATCTATATGTTCTTCCAAAAATTGGAGGAAATGTAATTTCTGGTCATTATTCGGCCGCGTTGCCCTACTATGCTTTAAATTGTCCATAATCTATAGATTACAAAATCAGGGCTAGGATGTTGTACCATTACTATTTTCAACTTTCGACTTTTTTTATGTCTCATTTTTTACGAGTAAAATGTTAGCCTATTTCACTTCCAAAATTACTCATTTTCTAATGTGTTCTCAGCTTGCTCGAGTGAAACATCACTCTATTTCTTTTCTACGATATCTAAGACTACTAGATTAATCGACTCTATTTATTACCAAATATTTTTTTCGTGATACGTTCATCGAAATGCAGAAAAGAGAGAAAACTCACAACTATATCAAGAGGTTGAAATCGCGATATAAAACACATAATTGTTTACGTGAAATAGAATGATAATTGATTCCTGAAAATTGAGACATAAAAAAGTCGAAAGTCGAAAATAGTGATGGTACAACATCCCAGCCCAGTTTTCAATCCAAAATTTCAAAAAATTGGCATAAGAACACAAAAAACAATTTTTAATACCGTGATAAATATTTCTCATCCACATAATATATGATAAAATATTTAGTTTTTTCACTAAATTTGAAATTTATTTATCATATAGTACACACATGGCCAAATTGCGGCTCGCGAGCCGCACGTGGCTTTTTGAAAGAGTGAATGCAGCTCTCTAAAAGAAATAAAAAATTAAATAACATTTAATAATTCATTAAAATTATTTTGTGCTCTTAATTGAAAATTGCGACTTCGATTAAGTTGGCTCTAGTAACGAGAAATTATTAGAATTCGGCTCCACGTGTCATTAAGCACGTAGAGTTTGGCCATGTATGATTAGTATATCACCAACTCGGTGGTGATTTTATCATTTATCATTATCACCGACACAGAATCTGGCCGCAGTACGACTATTTATCGTATTCTTACCGTTTTCCTGTCTCAAAAATTTGTGTATTTGGTGATATATTCTTATTTTATTTTATCGATCCCAATTGTACTGATTTTTATTCACCAATATTGCTAAATACTTCTCCAGTGGGTTTCATTTCGGCTGTATTATTAAATCTGATGCATCATTAATATTATTTGATTCTGTTGAGGTTGGTTCAGTCGTATATTTCATTATCATTTGTTGAAATTCAGTAAATAATTGCGAAGCGACAAAATTTCCAAATCGTTTGAATCCTGTTTCCCCAAGTCACATTTACCCTCTGTTTTTGATACTATAATTTTCGAGTTTATAATTTATTTATCGAACTCATAATTATCTGTAAATGAAATTTTAATTCCTAAACCATTAAATCATTAGAACCATTCACAATAAAGCCATCATTGTCACCAGTTGTTACCAATTTAGTTTACCACATTCGGTCCGTATCCCTCGAATTATGAATACAACTATAAATTTAATGGTTCACACAAAACCGAACACAATCATATTCTATAAGCCGTACTGTAGCGACACGCATGTCATTTTTCACTTCTGTTTAATTGTATTGTGCGTATACGAACATGAAATTGTATTCTCTATTTACTCGAAGTTGTGCATATGTTTCAGAAATACATTTAAGTAAAAAAATGTTTAAAGGGAAAAATAGAAAAAACAAAAACTAGGAGGTGTGTTATGTTTGTTATTATATAATTCAAAAGTGCATTTCGATCACGAATTTTGTTTTAATTTCTATTTTTCATTATTGTTTGTCTTTTTACGCATGAATGAGGCGTGGCTACGCATATCTGATCTTCAAATCTTTATTGTTTTTTGTTGTTTGTAAAAACATAAAAGAGAAATCTAGAACAAATGTGTCATATTTGATTTCTATTGGCCGTATACAAATACTATCAAATAGAAGTTAAGAATGTACACCAATACTATCAAATAGGAGTTAAAAAGTGCCATTATCCGCGTGTATAGCCGATTATTGTACGGCTTATAGAATATGATTGTGTTCGGTTTTGGTTCACAACTAACACTGTAAATTTACACCCCTTTTAGAATACCGAAATTACTGGTAATTATTTCACAAAAATAATTAAATATCCACATAAACGGCAATTTTAAGTGCTAAAAAATACAGAGTATACGTAAGAAACAAAGATGAATGCCAGGTAATACAAAATTGGTGGGTAATACAAAATTTTCGTGTAAGTAAATAATGCATGTTTCATATATTTTTCATATACTGTACTGGAATATACACCAATCCTATCAAATATCTCAGTCGCCTATTCTTTTTTATTCGTGTAAAACACAATCATAATATTCTATTAGTCGTATTGTACCAGCACACAACTTTATGTTTTAAACAATTTTATTCTTTATTTACTCGACATCTACACAATCAGAAACATTTGCGTAAAAAATATTTTTATTTTTTTTCATATTTATCTTACATTATACTACAGGTAACGCAACAATACAAATTTCAATACAAAATACAAACAAAAACTGAAGTAGTAAAAATTTATGGGTTAGTGAGAGGTGCATATGCATAGAATAGAGAAACACAGGTGAGATCAAAAATGGAAAATTTTTGTAATTTTAAAGTGTTTTCTTGTGTGACATTGACATGAATGAAAACTGTTTAAGAAGTTATTTTAAAACCATCCGTGATATTAATTTATTTGAGATTTTTTGGCTTTTCGGACAAAATATTATTTTTCATGGCACCCATACAATTTGTACGACATTTCTAGTCGTAGAAAACAAAAAGGCCATTTACACACAATATTTCTACAAAAAGTAGAAAATTGCACTCCCACCCCCATCTTTAACCCCATGGTTCTGGTGTAAAAATACACAAACCCTTACAAAAATGAGAACTTCCTTCGGTCTATTCTTGGTAGCTTGGTTTCGTACTGATAGAAAGTTGGTCTACTCATCACATTGCAACGACCAAACTGCAAAAATTCTTGCTTTATACCTATAATATAAAAACAGGAACCTATCGATTTGGCGAAGTATATCACCAAATCAGAAACTTCTGGAAATTCTCACTATGTTTATAGTACATAGTATATATATATATATAGTACACTAAGCCAACACATTAAATTAGAAAGTTATTTTAAAATCGACGGTGGTATTAATTTATTTGAGATTTTTTCGGACAAGCCGGGGGTGGCATTAAACATAATATTTTGTCCGAAAAGCTGAAAAATCTCAAATAAAAGAAAACTGTTAAGTTTAAAATATAAGTGAATAAATAAGTGCTCTATCTTATTATAATGGCAAGGTGTAGTGTGTTAAAATGAGAAAACAGACAGTTATAAAAAAAAGTAATTTCTTTTGACAAGTAAGTTTTTTGATACTGTTTACAAACTGTTTAATTGTTTTTTCTGATTTAAAAGGTAAATTGATTTTAATAATATTACACAAATTTATATGCATATTTAAATATGTCCAGTGATAAAGGTGATTTATTTTAAATTGCATTGAAAAAAATAAATGTAAACTTTCGTATTTAAAAACAAAAACGGGAAAAAATTGCTCGCCATTTTAGAAAATAACAGTTAAAAAGTTGTAAATTATTATGGAAAATTCAGTGGCGTTATAGTTATTAAATGAGAAACTAAAGACAATTGTTACGGAAAAGATGGGAATATGAAGTAAAATTACCAACGAAGCTTAAACCAAGGTAAACGTTTTTACAAGCTGTGAAATTTAATATACATTTTGATACAATGTAGAGTCATAGGGATTTCAAGATGCTCGCTTTGATCTATAATTTCTACTCAATCTCAATTTTTTGCTGCCTGCACATAATCACTTTAACACATTTGGGGGGAACCTCATGATATATGGAGGGGGTATAGTACATATTTGTACCAATCGTATTTTTATGTGGTACACTATTGTACCAGCAGTGCTGTAAGTATAGAAAACTCATAAAAACCACCAGTGTACCACATAAAAATACGATTAGCACAAATATGTACCATTAGGTCACCAAAATGTGTTTAAGTTGATTATGTTCAGATAGATAGTAGATCAACATATAGCAGCAAAAAAATTGAGATTGAGTGGAAATTATAAATCCATAACGAAAGGGTTTTAATTTATAAAAATGCTTGTTGTCACCATCGAGTTTGATACTAAACTGAATTGCACGAAAAGAAAAAAATGGGACAATATTCTCGTAAATTACCTTTACATTTTCCGTATAGAACGGAACTGGTATTGCTAATGTCATTTAGAGCAAGCAGCAAACATCTAGTGGTACAAATGTGTACCAGCCGTATTCTAAGGATATGGTACAAATGTGTACCAATTCATAATGAAAAGGTTAAATGTAATGGTTATGGCCATCATAGCAATATACGATGCAGCAATAAAATGTAGTAACTGTGCATTACTGTAAATACAAGGCTCAATTTAAATGCGAATTACTCCACTTGGAATGGCTCTTGTGCAGTTTACCAATGAAAACAATAAAAATTAGTTACCAACAGCACTACAAAAGAAACGTACTCTACACTTTTTAAATACTGTTGTTTTATTAAATTTGGGTTTTGAACAAATTATAAAACACTTATATTTTATTTTCGTAGATCTAGATTTCGATTGCCACATTGCTAACATTACAAATACTATTATATTTTTGTACTAACTATTATTCTGACTTGTGATTGAATTTATATGGTCTACAGGTTAAAGCATGAAAGGGTGGCGCATTCTCTAAAAAATATATATTACAAAAAGTTATTTATTTGAAGGGGATGGCATGGTATGGTAATTTGACATTAAACAGAGATATAAAGAAAACAAGGTGTTCAACTATGTTTTGACTAAACTAATGGGGGTTTTGTTTTGAACTGGTTTGCCGTCTCTGTTTCAGGTTTCTTGTTTTGCATTCATAAGCGGAATGGATTCTGTTGTTTTTAAATTTTTATGATTTATTATTATTTTAATTAGTTTAAAACTCGAAATTCCAAAATCTTGGGAAAAAATTATTCCCCATTATAGCAGTTTTGACGTTTATTATTCCATACCTATTTTAGGAAAGAATTAACTGGGAATAGAATTAAACGGAAATTTATTGTATTCACTTATAGCCAAGCGGCTGTAAATTTATACTGAAAACTGGTAATATTAATAGGAAATATCAATATCCAATTTTTTACTTTAAAGGGACATAGCACCTTCAAAATTAAAAAAAAAAAAATTTCAAAGATTTTTTTTAATGGAATAAAAAGAGATGTCTTTTAATGAAACTTTCCGTTGACATTTTATTTAACTGAAAGTACAAAAACAATTTTTTTAGATTTTTTTAGCCCAAGGTCGTGTGCTACAAGGGGTTTTCAAAAACACTGAAAATTCGCGGCGTGCATCATAGCTACTCTCAGAAACGTCTGATTAAAAAAAACGGGGTTTTATTCAGCATTAAATCGCCCTTGGAATGAACTCAAAGAAAAAAAATTGGTTGAAAAATAAAAAAATGGCGGCATTTTTTCGAAAATGCAGCTTTTTCTTCCCCCCCAATTAGTTGTAACTCAAAAAATTGAAAGCCGATTTTTCCTTCCGTAGTTCATTCTGTGCAGAAATATATGTAGATCAACGTGTTAAAATTTTAGAACGACTGGATAAGTAGTTTTTTCTCAATCTTGCACGCCAACTTGAAAAACGTCATTTCGAGATAACCGCGTTTAAAGTTCGTCATTTCGAGATAACCACGTAAAAAACGACTTTGGCGCGCTTCGCAATAAATAAAATAATTTTTTTTTTTTGAGATTTTCATGTTTATATCATTAAAATCATGTTTTTAAACGTCCATTCTAACATATTCTATCATAAAAAAAATTTGATTTTAAGTTAAATTCGATTAAAATGTCAACAAAAACTATTTTTAGACTTTTGTTTTCTTCTTTGGGATCGCGTGTCGACCGCAAATAATTAAATTATTTTCCAGTAAATTTATTCCCCAACCGACAGAATTAACTTTTGGGAAATGTGGAATTGGGGAAAATGTCTGGGGAATAGTTGCTACAAAAAAAAGTATTCCCTATTCCCGGGCAATTACTAAAATTGGGGATACTGGTGGATCTCATATGCTTAGATAATGGTTCTTCTAAGTTGTCGCAGTTTCAGTATTTTATTTGATACATTCCTGAGCTTTGATGTTCTTTAATTTTGTCTTTATATTTTTCTATGGACGTTTTTACTTTAAGTTTTCTACTAGTGACTACGGAGATATTATATTGTTTGAAACTATTCGCCAACTTATTTGAATATGATTAGAGCGTCACTACTCCAAGGATTATTTGATTCCCGGGAAACGGGAATTTTGAAATCTTATTCCCTAGATATATTGTATAATATAATATAAATTTTAATGAAATAATTAAAATTTGTTTTACTAAATATACTTCATTTATTAAATGTTTTTTGTTCTTCTTAACAGTCAATTATCATAATAGGTTATTACTTTTCTTGTAAAAAAAAAATCTTTTAAGAGCACAAGACCATTTAAAGAGCAATTCGAAAGCAACGATCGTTTTTTAGTACAAAAATTTGATGATTATGAAAGCGTTCGTTCGCTTTCTATATATGTTGGCTTAATCGTTTACAACGCATCTAACAGTTTTTTTATATTTGTTATTGTGTTACCGGTAGCTTCGTAAATTTGAATTTCTTTTTGTAGAGTACGCTTTTGGAGAACGTGACAAGAGGCAGGTTTAGACATCATCGATGGTGTTCAAAAACCGTTCTTACTATTCCATCTGGCTTTCCAATCCAAGAGTAAATTCAACTCTTTTCCATGTTTCTGTTTTACATGATGTTGCAAAATAGTGTCTCGTACTGGTGAAAAATTAAAAAACTTTACAATGTATCGAAACATTTCAATTGCCACACGTAAGTCACTTCGAATTCGCATTTTGGCGTGATGTGGTTGTTCAACAATGAGATCATTCGGATTTGTTTCATCATCATCGGTTTCACCGGCCAAATGGCACAGTGCTTAAAGCTTTGGCGTTTGCATCGAAGGTACCGAGTTCAAATTCCGATAGCGGCAGGTTGCAAAAGGGAATTTTCATCTACAGAATCCGATCTGGGATGAAATGGAACACATCTATGACCCTCTGTCGGAGTGCAAGACTCATGAGCCGACCCATCTTCCATGTCAGTATAAGCTAGCATGGAGCTTTGCAATGTGCAGATGGTGATAAAAATCGGGCCTATAGCTGTACGTCTTCGATTTGGCAGAAGACGCGTAACGTAAGACGGAAAAATAAACCCGCGAAAGAGCAGGGACTGCTTCTGCCCCAAAACAGATGGCATGGACTAAAACAAAAAAAGAACATCTATTTCACATAATGAAAAAAGAAGAAAAAAAGAAGAAAATAAAGGAGTATAATAATTTCAACATAGGAACAACCCACAATCATTGAACGATAGGATGCCGTGCTACCAAATTTACGAATATGGATATAAAATATGAATTAACAATTGATGTTAAAAGACTCAGTGTTTTCAACGAATTTGGTGAACTTCAACTCGAAATAATGTTCACCATGCTGTTTTTATATTGAGTATGGTGGAATGAGTCTGATGCTATGTATCCCGGCGTATGTGTTGGTTTCCGACAAATACTGAAGTTTAAATGTTGTTCATTTCTAGTGATAGTTATTTCATGAAAGGTTACTTTGTTCTACTGTCCCTCTTCCACTGTGAATTTAATTGATGAATGTACGGCGTTGATCATTTCTAATGTTGTTTTTATTTTCTCCTTCTACTATTGCGAAGACATCGTTGGCATAACCGTACCAAATTCTCGAAAAGTTTGCTAAGCTCTTTCTCAATAAACTACATGTATAAATTTGCGATGAAGCTAGAAACTCTATTTGCTATGGCTACTCCGATTATGCGTTTTTAGAAATGGATAATTTTTTATTGTTCAGGATCACTTCAAATTATTTAATTGAAAAATTACCAAAAATAATATCGCTCAAAAGCGGAACAGAACAATCGCCCAAAAGATTTTGGTGATTCTTCGTTTTGAAAAAAATAGTGAATTTAAAACACAAACGTCAACAATATTAACGAGTTACAATTCTAAATACTAGTTTTTTCAGTAAGTTTTGTCGTTCGATAAGAGATAGCGCTATTTCGCCGTTTTATTTTTCTCAAAATGGAACTACTATTTTATGAACACGTGTGAAGTTTCATGTAGATCTGTCAACTCATTTGTATATTAACAACTGTTCAAAGTTTATGTGTCACAGTGTATTTTTACAATGGAAAAAATTGATTATCGTGCATTGATAAAATTTTACTGTTCTAATTGAAAGTACTGCACGACATTCAATCTTTTCCATTGCAAAAAAATACTGTGACACGTAAACTTTGTGATAGAACTTCGTTTTTATTTAATCTTTGCAATCCATTCTGGGGCTGAAGCACTTCCAACCCTTTCGTAGTTCGCTTTTGATGTCCTACCTTATGCAGGTGTCAGCCGAATCGAGTACGGCTGTAGGTCCGATTTATGTAAAACTTTCTACACATAGCATAGCTCCATGCCAGCCTATAGTACTGATAGGGAAGATGGGACGGCCCACGAGTTCTGCACTCTGAAAGGGGTTAGTTGTGTTTATTTCCAACACCGATCGTAATTTTCTGATGAAAAATCCTTTTTTTTCTTCCGATCCAAACACCAAGGTAAGAAGAATGCAATCAACATCTTAACTGGTGGCTAACGTCATTCCGTACTTGGTCGTTTGCAATTGAAATAGAGGAACTAATGAATGTTTTTGAGGGTTATCCTTACGTTTTTAGTTTCCAGATTCAATAACTTTATTAGATGTAATTTTTTAATCTTAGGTGATTTTTCGTATTAGGGGCGCTAATACAAATGATAGCCCTTTGGGCTTAAAATTACGAGACTGAAACAATGCTAACGCCCGATTTGCATTAATTCTGAATTTTTTGAAATAACGTTTTGTTCACTTGAGCTAACAAATATGCCTAAATTGGTTTATAAATAATTACGATTCAGAAAATTAGCATAACATATATGTATAATACCGGTATTTCTGATAGAAAATCCTGAATCACGCGCATTTAGAATTTCGTCCGGGCTTCAAGCTCTACATTTAATTATTTTTCAATTAACGGCAACTGCTGCGAACGGAGCATAAAGCGTGTAAACATATTGAGATTTTAGGACGAATATGTAAATAGGTAAACTCAATAATCTTCACGATATTGCAATTCCACGCCCGTTCCGAAAATATTGTTTCATTATTATTCCAGGTTTCGACAAATTTGCAACTTTTTCCTTAATATACACGAATATTCGTATATTACCTTTACAACATACATACATATGTATATCAATATAGTGCACGACCCCTATTTTACCTCATCGTACAAAACAGAAATAGAATATTCGAGCGATTTGATGTCGATATTAAACGTTATACATTCATTTTATTCACCTTAAATACTGTATGTGAGAATATCAAAACTGAATCAACAAGCTGCTGTCAATGCCAGTGAATTCTTATTTATTTATTTATTTTTGTTGTTGCTGTATTGCGAATAAAAATGCAAATGCGATATAATCTTTGTGTAATGAAGCAAAAAGGGAAGGGAAATTACCATTTTCATTTACGATTTTTTCCTCATTTTATATATTCATTAATTCGAATCTGTACGATACGAACGGGAATGATTATGGCATAAATAAAAAAAACTAGAAAGCCTAAAATAACTAAAACGTATAAAATAGAGGTCGAAGGGTATTTTGCCAATGACTTTTATGAATTTTTATTAGCTAAGTGAATTTGATATTTTACTGTTTATAAATTTTTCAAACGAAAATTCAATTTAATGTACAAATTTCACTTTCGAGACCAAAAAGGATATGATGTAATTAGACGTAAATCAGGGGAACGGAATCATGAAATCCGACCGGAAAAATTAATTGTTCCAAAATATTTCAAAGGATAATCACAAAAAAGTACGAAAAATTGTCAAAGTTGGCTTAGATATTTTGAATGAAAACACAAATAAATTAAAATTTAAGGGCATTCGACAACTTTTTCATAACCTTCCAGCAAATTGGTCATTGTTCTTAAAATATTTAAAAAAAAAATTATTTATTTATGCTCTGAGGCACATCCACTATGGTAAATTTTAATCGAGTAATAATTTTTAATTCGGGAATATTTTTATGTTGGAAAGCTATTCCGAGACGTCTTATGAAAATGTCTACGCCGTTTTAATACCTTATGATCAAAGAGTTTAGTTTATAAATTTTATTTTTTAGAAAACAGTTGTGAGCTCGAATATGCAAAAAATGTTACATAATAGCCGTTTTCGGAAATATCCCATGGTAACTTTTGTAATTTTAATTTATTTAATGTTCGCAACAAAAGTTACTCAAGTTACCCTGTCTATACAAAAAGTAAGATTATATTTCGCGTGGTAATATTTATATTCAGCAAAATGCAATTACGAACAGATATGTACATTTTTGTTGTATTTTTTTGAATAGCTTGTGCTTGGAAAATTTGTCCTTTAATTTTTCTGACACTACCAATTTAATACAAATTGTAGAAAGGAGAAAGACAGAAATTAAAAAACAACTAAAAGTAAATTACCCTAAAGTTACTCTACATGTTCGGAAATAGATTTGGTAATTTTTTGTCACCAAGTTACCCAAAAGTTACCATGGGATATTTCCAAAAACGCCTAATTTCTTTCAGAATATGTATTGCCTGATTTTCATCAAAACAACAGTTTTCGTAACATAACATAATGTAATGACACATTACAAACTCCCAGTCATAACGTCTGGTTACCACCGGGAATCGAACCCGGAACTCTCGAGCAAAAGTGCTAGGGCTCTACTTACCCTGCTATCGAGGGCGGTTATTATTTTAGTTTCATATGTGTGCTTAAATTTACTCTACGGTAATTTTAGTCTCTAGAACTAACTCCAGGCGATTTTAGTAATATTAGCAGAACTGAAATTAAGTTTTGAACGCTTCGCAACAATTGCCTAGTATCAAGAAGAATTGTTCGTGAATCTGCATCGTTATATTGAATTTAGAAATATTCATAAATTTTAAAAACAATGTGCTGTTTTGTAATTTGGTTGTATAGTAGTAATTGAATTTTGGTTAAAGTGGCAGTGGCTAATCAAATGTCACTGTTCCCCACCTCCCACTTGGAATTCTAAAAATTAACCGTATTTTCTCTAGAGGTAATTAAAAAACCCATAAAATCAATCTGCAAATACTCCTTTAAATGACAATGAATATACATTGAATAAATTTCCTATTAATCAAATTATCTGTAAACCTAAAATTAAAGACTACTAAAATCAGTATGACCTAAGCTATAAACTGGCTAATTGTTAATTACTGATAATAAATAAAATAGCCTATAAAATGATTCGACAATAGTTAGTTATTCAAATAATTAAAATAATAAAATAAATTAATTGAAAATAAAATATTAATATTTACCAACAAAAAATATTAATTTGAAATAAATATAATTCCAATTCAATATCCTCTAATTTCAATATGCTAATATTATAATAAAACAACGAATATAAGTATAAGCTAAAAAATTAAATTTTACTCTGGTCCACATTCTGATGATATTCCTTTAATTAAATTATTAATAATTAATTTAAATGTATGTTTAGAGCACCTCTAGAAACAATATTCGTCGCATTTTCTGGTGAAACAAAAATGCCGAAATGTTTCTTTATGTTGTACATTGCATCTGGATTTGTGTGAACGATCAATGACAACTTGAGTGCTGAATCTGCAGTCCTTCTACCATCAAAAAAATGCCAGATGAAGCAATTGCCAACAAAATATGATTTTGTGATTGAATGCGCGCAAGAATCAGTAGAATGAGGAATGTTTGCCAGTGTCGCTTAGTGCGCCCAAAAAAAAAATATGCCTTTTGTTAAGCAGAGACCACTTGTTCATTATTTGCAACAAAAGTAGTCATATTGACTGCATCACACTGTTGTTCACGCTGAACATCGATGTAAATGATGTCTGTTGCTAGAGGGTTAGACGATGGCATACCGAAATGAATGAGTGGCATATTCGAAATGAGAATGCAAGTATCTTCAATCTTTATTAATTCCTCGTTATATATTTGTGACGAAAAATCAATATAGATCAACGATCTAAATGCGATGTAAAAGTGTAAGTTAGATTGATTGTCGTTGAATGTAAATGTATATAATTGAAATTCATAGAAGATCATATACAGTATTGATTTCAACATTGCACCTTAACATTTTTTTCAATGTTTAGGTACATTTCATTTATGATCTAAAACGTTATTTCAATATGTTTTGTCGATGAATAATACACTCAATATGCACGCAAACAAAAATTGAAATAGCAAAACCATGTCAAGCCACAGCGCAAGCGGCTTCCGCATCTATTGATGCGTACGTCAAACACCACAAAAAATTAAAAAAAAATAAAAATTCGGCAATAAATAAAAATAAATAATTCCTAAAACCCGATCGCAGTGCCATCTACCGGGTACAATTGTGAATCTTCAAACACACTCCCAAAATTTCAATAAAATCGGTTCAGTCATTTAGGAGGAGATCAATTACAAAAAATTGTACATAAGAATTATTTCTATAAAGATTGAGGTGTGGTGAAATTTTGGGGTTGTTCTGATATGTGAAAAATACAAAAAACAAAATTATTTCGTCAAACAACAAAAAAAAAAATCTTAGAACCCGATTGCAGTGCCACAGTGAGTAGTTTAGTCACATACACACGTACAGAAGAATTATATATATAAAGATAAGACTAGAGTCTATGAAAGCTTACAGTTTTAGTTAACTACATATTTGTAACACGTGCTATTGATTTTTTACAGCTTCCTGTTTTCCTTTACAATCTGATCTGGTAATATATAGGTAAACAACATTTGTTAAAATAGGTATTTTATCTGTGGTACAAAAATGACATAATTAAGCTTATGATTCTCACAAGTTACACAAAAAAAAATTCCTTTGTAGCACGCTCAACATGGATAAAATTTATTTTCAAACAGCAAAACCAAGCACAAAAAAAACTTTAAATAAAAATTAAATTCTCTGATTATTCACAAATGGAAGCTAAATAACAAAGAAAAAATTGTAAGCAACAAATAAAATCAATAAAATATTAATTGAAAAAGATACTTTATCTTGTATTAACAACAGTACAAGACTAACGCCAATATTCAGATAAAAATAAACAAAAATACGTAGTTGTTTAACTAACAAGTCTTTTGGTAATTTAATTTTTTGCATATTTGGACTTTGGGGTGTTTAAGATTGTTTGGACTTTTTGGGCAATATGGCACCAACGACACTACTGCAATAACACTTTATGAGATTCATTCAACTTTACCAACTAAATAAATGAAAAAAGTTTTTACATTTAAAATAAAATTAGTTGAACATTGTCATACTTTGATTATGTTAACCACCGGAAGGTATACTATACATAAACACAATGTGTACATAACTAGAATGGTTAGTAAAGTTAAACAAAATTTTTGTCGCCACTTTTAAAATGTTTGATTGCTTTTTACGTGTAAATTATGTCAAATTGAAGTTCGTATTCCCTACATGATATTGACATTCATGGAAGCTTGCACTTTATTTTATTTTATACCATTACCAGTAATTTATTACAACTGTATAAGGGATTTATATATAAATATACCAATATCATTAACATAATACAGAACTAAAAATTATTACACGATTATATACAGTACATTATATAAAGAATTGGTGCGATTACCTAGAACGAGTCTTACGCAGAACTAACACAGGAAGCTTCTTCTTTGAATTGAAAGTTGGAACGGTGACTGTAGAATGAATAGTTAACACATCTGTTTCCATTGCTGACGCATATTCTTAATGCCTTGAATATCGAACCAACATAATATTTAGATCATAAAATTGGGAAAACTGCTACCAGATTTTACGTGCTTTCTGTTTTCCTCTAACTAGTCCCCTGACCTCATGAGGATAGTTATGCTTTCTTATGGAGTTTGTTATGAGGAATCAGACGACAGTTCTTCACTTTTTGCAATGCACGTGTAGTCCTCTAAAACTCCCTCTGTTACAAAGAAGTCAAGAAGATCTGGTATTTTATGTACATAATGTCAGTAGGTTGGTTGATCGCCAGAGTGAGATTAACAGTTGTTCTCGTGAACTGCATTAAATACCTATTTTCCTTTAGAAGTTGTAAATCTAGGTTCCGAATAGGTATTCTTTGCATTAAAATCATCACCTATGATAAACTTTGGTCCTAGTGATTTAAATAGTCGCCTCTAGTCTTCTTTTTTAACTGTAAATATATGAGATCGTGTTTTAATCGTAAAGTCGTTTTTTTGTGTGATAATGTTTTATTTAATTTTATTTTTTATTTTGGCTTAGTTTCGAGAGTTATCTCTTCGTCAGCTATTTACTCTATTCGATCCTGAGATCCCTATTATTGATTGATTCAACTTTTATGATTTTAACTTGCGTAATATCTTTTTCAATACCGGGCTTTTCGAAATGTTTAATAGTATTCTTGATAGTTACGGTAGATCCACCTGTAGCGTTCTCTTCCTATATGAATAGCATTCATAGTCACGTATTTTAATAAATGTAGTTTATGTTTAGGCGACATAGCACCTTCAAATTTTCAAAAAATCGAAATTTTTTTTATGATAGAATATGTTAGAATGGACGTTTAAAAACATGATTTTAATGATATAAACATGAAAATTGCAACAAAAAAATTTTATTTTATTGCGAAGTGCGCTAAAGTCGTTTTTTTACGCGGTTATCTCGAAATGACGAACTTTAAACGCGGTTATCTCGAAATGACGTTTTTCAAGTTGGCGTGCAAGATTGAGAAACAACTACTTATCCAATCGTTCTAAAATTTTAACACGTTGATCTACATATATTTCTGCTCAGAATGAACTACGGAAAGAAAAATCGGCTTTCAATTTTTTGAGTTACAACTAATTGGGGGGGGTTCAAAAAAGCTGCATTTTCGGAAAAATGCCGCCATTTTTATTTTTCAACCAATTTTTTTCCTTTTAGTTCATTCCAAGGGCGATTTAATGCTGAATAAAACCCCGTTTTTTTTAATCAGACGTTTCTAAGACTAGTTGTGATGCACGCCGCGAATTTTCAGTGTTTTTGGAAAACCCTTGTAGCAGACGACCTTGGACTTAAAACAATTGTTTTTGTACTTTCAGTTAAATAAAATGTCAATGGAAAGTTTCATTAAAAGATATCTCTTTTTATTCCATTAAAAAAAAATCTTTGAAAAACTTTTTTTTTCAATTTTGAAGGTGCTTAAATGCCTTAAATGAGTGTAAGATACAAGACTTATATCTATTTTTTTAAGTTTAGATAAATGTATAGCTCTGGAACATTCTATAGGTAATTCATTCGCGTTCTAAATGATAAATATTCTAAGTTCGTTTGAAGATAAAATTAAATTCTATGTTAAAGTTTGCCAAAATGTTTTTCATTTCAAACAAATGACTTTTTAACACAAAACAAATTTCTATCATTTTCTCATAGCACGAGTAAAATTTTGAGTGTATTGTCATTAGCAATACGTCTATCTTGGGATTTTCAACTCCCTATTAACGGAGAAAATACCTTAAAATAAAGTTTCCATACAATTTCTCACACTCAAATAAAGTGAAATAAAAGCGTTAAAAATAGGTAGGACTTTACTTGCCAATTTTTCGTAAGACTGATTTAGCAGAAGTTACAAAATGAATAAGTTCCAAAAATGTATTTATTCATAAACTTTTTTGAATGGTTTATACAATCCGTACTATTTTGCTTGGCAGAAAAATTTGCTATCTTTATTACTTTGGCACAATTGGCAACTGCGTATTTTTTGAAGAAAAAAAACATTGACAAAAGTTTTTTAAATTTTAAAGAATTAATTCGGAATGTAGGAATCGGATTACTTGCACATTTACAACGATTTCTCTAATCTAAGTATCAAACTTTACAATGTAAGTACTATGCAGTCCGACATTATCGCCAAACCTTAAGGGTTTTGGCAGGCTATCAATTTTAAGAAAACATCCGATGGTTATCCTTTTTTTCTGAAATGTTTTATTTATTTTTCCAATGATTTTAAAATTATTACTAAACTGTGCGCAGATTTCTTTGATCAGGCTTTTTCTAAAAGTCATTGCCAGAAGTAGACTGTCAGTTCACATTGACTACTATTTTCCAAAGGTTTTCACGTTTTCTTATTGGTTGAACCTTATGTGAGTCGTCGAAAGTATCAGATACTTTTGAGACTGTATATTTGCCGAATGTCGCTGTATAGGGTGCTACAGCGACATTCGGAATCAACATTCGGAATCTACAAAATAATCGGCCCAGACGGAATCGGAATGAAGGTTTATACCAATGTTTTCAAAATTTTGGAGATCCCGATGATGGCACTTATTCATTTATGCTTTAAAATTTCAAATATAAAAAAAATGAAGCACTACTTTTGCTCCTAATCCAAATCTTTATCTATGAAAATCCGAATTTTCTGTTTGGACACCTTGGTATATTTTGAAATCAAAGGGCTGTCCAGATTTTCCACAGAGTACAAATAACTTTAATCCCCAGGGAGATGGTTTACCTTCCATGTATTGCTTTGCAGATAAAGTACCTTTAAATATTGACAGATTTTTATCGGTGTCTGCAGGCATCTTTCCCTAACGGTATTTATTATGGATGAACCTTACAGAAAACATCCTTATGTTCAACTGGAATTTTCAAATTATTGACAACATGAATATTAGCCCGTAATTGCCATAATCAGTCTCTTGTTATGGTCCACATAACATGCTCAATGCCAATTAGCGTGCTCTAATACATTTTAATTTGGGGGAATTTAGTACATCCTATAAATAGATGTATTCTGATAAATCTTTTAATTTCAGTAATATCGGTTAACTTAAACGGTTCACTTTTCTGAATCCCATAATGTAGATATACCTAACAATTTTCATGGGAAAAATGTACAAAATCCATCCAATATAGCGAAAAAAATGTTCATTGGAATTGGGAATAATTTCAAATTATTTTTAGTTTTGAATTGTTAAAATGTATATGTAGAAATCTAATTCTCTAAATTGTGATAGTTTTGGTCAAGTAATTTAGTGTGGTGACAAGAAAATTGTGGTTCATGATCGTGTTTAAATTTAAAATCAGTTAGAATTATTTTCTTTGGCGAGAGACAACAATTCTCTTGTTGGATCATTTTGGTGATTACGTGGTTGTTTTGAATAAGAGTGAATTGGTTTCGTATACTTACCGGTAACTCTTGTATTTTTTTAATTAATATTTTCATTAATTAAAAATCAAAGAGTACAAGTTGGACAAAAGTCTGTATTTAGTTTGAGGGAATCGTGTACCTGAAACCATTCTATTTGTTTTCATTAATTTTATTTATATTCAAATATTTTTAAGACTGTCATATATTTTAGACTCAAATGTTAAATCTAATTAAATTTTTTATTGGTTATTTCTTTCATTGGGCATCGAGACATTATCAAATTATATTTACATATTAGGTACTAAATTAATTTTCAGTTGGATGGTACATAAACCCCAGATTATTTTTATAATCAACCTTTAATTAATTTAGAAATGTCTCGTTAATTATTTTAAATTTTAGTTTTCCTCAGCAACATGATTTTGAAACCACAGATAGCTGTGAACTATTAATTAAATTAAATTTCAAAAATTATCCTGCAGCTAATTTTTCTATCAAATTACTATATTAACATGATAAGCTCAATAGAAGTTTCCATTAAACTGAAGTCATTAGGTTGCATTAATATTTTTACCATTTCAGAATTCTGATTAAGCTGTGAAAATGATTTTTTTAATTTCAACTAAAATTAGGTTTATAAATTGTAATTATCCTGTGCTACTACTACCGACTATTATATTTTTTTACTAACAATTTGATTAGCTCATTAATCAGAAAGGTGTCTGTAATCTGATCGTTTTGGTCTACTACTAATAAACTTATCCTATCCTCCTTATGTTATGTGTTTGGTGTATAGACGGGATAGGGATCATCCGGAAAATAAGTTAAGGCTTGGATATACATTCGAATCAATATCTTGTACTCTGCTTCTGAATTTAAATCAAGAATCATTTTTGGCTTTAATGTTAGAAGAAGAACTAAAATTTTTTTATGTTATCTTTGAACTATAAATTAGTGTTCTATGCTTTAATAGGCCGCTGCCGTTAAAACAGGACTTTAAAAAGCAAAACCTTTATCACCTCACAAATTATTATCACTTTGTATTACTGTACAACTTTAAAATGTTCGACCGTTCTGTATCCCTCTTCACTTGAGCTACTGCAAAATACAATTTCCGATCAATAGAAATACTTGATGCAGTGACATTGTCGTATATTTAGAATAATGATAATCAAAAGCTCCGTCTCCCTCCAACGACCCATTTTATTTTAAACTGGTTTTTATAATATTATTATTTTTGAACTTTCAATGAAGCCCAGTTAAGACAGAAGCTACAAGTCTTGGTAAGAATTTTTTTAATAATATTCCGAATCTAACAATAATTTTAAATCTGCAAGGAAGGGGCGGTGAAACTAATGCTCTTTCCACAGTAATTTCAGACTCTTAGAATATTTATGAATTTTTTGGGTTGTGCTTAGCATGCTGTATTATATTCATTTTTATGGAACACATACCCTGGATAGTGAATAATATGCATTTTAGCGATTTAAAATATTAATATCCTTGCGGCGACCGCAACTATGTTAGTCCATTATAGAAAATACTATCACACAAAAAATACGTTATGCAATTTATAGAAACAGTTTTTATGATTTAATTAAAAATAAAATAAATTTCAATTATATTTACGGTAAAAATGCTCTCTCTGATCTCGTCTCGTATAGAGGAGGAACAAACTACATATATATAATTCTAACAAAATATTTTTAATTTAATTTAATTGTTGCAATTTTGCCTTAAGCTACAATAAATATATCAGGTCAACGTTAAATTGATTTACTATGTCATAAGGATGTACATGAATATGAAAAAGGTGAGGTGGATTTTTGCAAGTTTTATAGTGAGAATGATGATGATGCAATTAAAAGTTGTTTTTACAGATTCATGTTACACTATTTTATAAATTGCCATTGGTTACTACCCAGTGCTCATCGTTCTGATTTATGTATATCGATTATTTCCGTTGGTCTGATAGTATGGGACATCATCTTTTGTGTTAACAACTTTACCACATTTAGTTTTGGAACTAAATTTCCGTATTAATTAAAATTGAGCTATTTTTATTAAAAACAATTTAATTTTTCAACTTTTGTAATTTTTGTAAACATTTTGGGTTTTAGATTTTCTAACATATTAAATATAATTCGGTTACTTATTCCTAATCCATCTTTTTAGAAGTTTATAAAATAGGGATGATTTAACCCATTGCCGCACACTTTTTAATTGACGACTGTGCTCACATTTTCAATTGTTAATGACTGCCATATGTAATTGAGTGTCATTTATATGTTTGGAAGTGAAAATTATCACATTTTCTCACAGTTTTCCCATGAAAACTCTCGACAGCTATAGTCGTCATTTGCTCATCACATCATTTTTTTATATATTTCCGCTTACAGAAACAAATGACGGCTATAGCCGTCATTTGCGTGAACATAATAGGACGGCTATAGCCGTCATTTGTTTCTGTAGGCGGAAATATATCGAATTGCTAATCATGAAAAATCGCACAAAAAAACAATTGACATGTTATCTGGAATGTTTCATCTTTTTTTTCTTAGATGTATTACTGAATAATTAACAAATAAATGCATTAGTACACTTCGTAAGAATGATGTTCCTTTTTTTATTAATTAAAATATGCAGGACGACTATAGCCGTCATTTGCATATACATATATCAACAAAAATTTAACGGCTATAGCCGTCATTTGCGGGAATGGGTTAAAGAATGGCTTATTTCGTTGTTTGGAACAAATTGAAGCTGTTTTTGGAAGTTACAAATATTTTTTGATATTTTATACTAATAATATTACTGATTAGTAATCACCAGCAATATTATTTTTGATGAGTTAATTACCTTGAACTTTTGTATCCTGGTTACAAAAGTTCAGTTAATTGTTTCCTCTAACAACATCTGGAAAATTTAACTATTTTTAAATTGCAGCTAACCAGAAACTTTTGACCTAATAATATTATCTAGAATTAACCTTAAATCTAGCATCCACTATCGCAATTGTTAAGGGAAGTGTACTGTGAGCGAATCCCACCTGTGATGTTAATAATCACAACTATGACCCTTGGTTGAAGTAGAGAACTCATCGGGCCAAGGTATAAGTCGACACGGAGGTTGCATCCTGCAAGTACTTCACGTAATTGTATGAGTACGTGGTGCAGCAAATGAAAAAAATATTTTTCAATAAAAAAAAAGTATTTTTTTAATTGTCGAGTGAAATCCAACATCGATTTAAAATCACCACAAGCGGAATAGAATCCGCACATTAATGAACGACAAGAAAAGTAAAACAAGGCTTCCCGAACATTGAACATATTATTTTGAAGAGTATATAGGATATACGAAGAAACTATTAAAAACAACTATATTGATTTTAAATTAAGTTTCAACCCAAAATTCGACCTCTCCATAGTCCAGGTGGATTGACTCGTCGGAATCAACCTTCATACTTAGCCTTTTCCCATCAATTGTAGGAGCCTTGTGCAAATCTGGTTTTCAGGAATTTGATCAAGAAAAAATGATTTTGGATTATACAAAACAGTTTTACTGTGGTATATTCGAGATCTATATAATGCATTCGTGGTAAATGCAAATGGGGCATTCTTTATAATTTTAAATCGTTTACCGGCTCATTAAAATGTATGGTAATATTTAACTGTAATCATTTTCCGAGATGACTTCTCTGGATAATTTCACAACTGTATAAAAGCTCTAATCGACATGGCTTTAAATTGGGATGAGTGCAGTCATTCTTCACCAGCATGTAATATAAGGAAAACATTTTCCAATGCTGTTCAGGAGGATGACAACATTTTAATACGAAACGATATGAATAAAAATCCAATTAATGTGATGCATACACATATCGCATAAAAATAATTTAATTTATTTAATTTTTTTTCCATAATTATTGATATTTCATTACTTTAATTATATAAAAAATAAAAAACTATAATTATTGCATTAATTCTGTAATTATATTTCCCCTAATTACATTTAAATTCATTTTTCAAAAAAGAGTAGTTCAACTAAATTCGCAATTACACGTCGAAACAAAAAATTTGGTGTGGTGGTGTAGCCGGTGCTATATTTATTGCAGTGATAGCGTCTATTCTCTATTTTTTGCCGTTGGAACTCTAACCAGAGTCCAACATTGTTTTGTTCCGGGTGATATTCTACTTCAAAAATTAATTTTGACACATCTCTGATAATGATTTACAATTTTTCTAAATAATATTGGACAATTATAAAATGTATTTTAATAATTGACAGTTTCGCATATATTGAACCATTTACGAAAATTCCAATCTGATTTAAGGTTATATTTAATCATAAATGGAAAATTCGTCATTAGAATTTCCCCGAATTTTGTCAAATGGCTTTTCCATTAAATTGATTAAAATTAAGTTGCCGCATTTGTTTTAAAAGTACAAATTTAATTATAATTTTTCATGAAAAGTAACTTTTTTTGATATGAGCCAGTCGAAAACTCGAATGCAAACGTGAAATACTAATACAAATAAAATAAATTAATTCAATTATCTTTTTGTGAGGAAAATAATATAAAAGAAAAATTGAAATAAAATTATTCTTGTTAAATCTGATTAGTGATTATACTTTCACAAAAGTTGAAATACTCAAAATATGGAGGAGTTGCATGCGAAACTTATGTCAATACAATGAAATTAAGAAGACTGCCGACCTCCTTTCACCATATATTGGTTTGTAACCTACATGAACTTTATTATATCCATATCTGTATTGGCCAAAATGGTCAAATTCTAGATCGGTACTCATAATCCAGTGATACGAACCTGATTTGTCAGGGTAAATTCGTAACAATATGTAACTTCAGACCATATTCGGTCGTTGGTGCTTTGGGTGATCCAAATTTAGTTGTTTTACTATAGTTTTTTTCTATTCGTTGTATTCGTAGCAGTTATTATATTATCTTCTCCTTTAGTTAATTTGATCTGACATTCGTTGCAGTCGATTTTTTTTAAAGCGCAATATCCAGCATAACATAAAATTGCATTTTTTTAGTATAAATTATGTCACACTCTTCTGGTATAGTTTGTTCGTTGGCTCTACCATGTTGTCATCATCTGCTATGCTATTTGAATGTTCACTATTAAACAATAGTTTCTCAACTATTATGTTCGCAAAGTGAACTGTTATGTCGTGACACAGTTTGTGCCCTCTCTTTCCTCTTAGTCGAGAAAGAAAACTAGGACGTAATCCTATGCATTCCATAAAATAAGCTGTTGGTATTATATTTTCAAGATATGGTTCCAAAACATCCCGGCAAGTTTGTAAGTCGGCTCTTATTACACAACTTAATGTATGTATTACTTGGCAATTGATCTGCAAATGTTAATTTTTTCGAAACTCGTAGGATATAAAGGTTTGCGCGTTCAAAGATTTCTTGTGCTACGTTTATGTCGGCTACGCCATAATCTGCAAGTTGAAATATAAGGTTTCCGCACACACACACTTAAACTTGTATACGCTTGAATATTAATATCGCCTTGATCACAGGTCAGCTTACATTTAGTACGAGCAAAAATAATCATGCTAAAATTCGTTAATTCTACCCAATAGATAGTTGTAAGCCAAATTTTGTTTGATCAATATTTCGTCAAAACTGAGGACGATCTTCGACAATGCCGGTAAGTTATCCAAAAAACCATATGATGTTAATTCCCTGCAGAATAAATTTAATAGACGACCACTTGTAAACGGAAGATATCGATAGCAACTTTAGATGTAAAATGGATTCATGATGAGAATCCCAAACACAAAAAATCTTGGGTGAAGCTGGTTCATCACAATCAAAGCGAGATATTCATTGCAATAAAATTATGCTCTGTATCTCCTGGGATCCGAAAGGTTTGGTATATTATGAAGTGCTGGAATCAGATGAAACTATCAATGACGAAAGGTTGGCCTCTTTGATACATTTATGGAGGTCTGCATCAAAAATCAGAGTTTGATACCTTTGAAGGAATGAATGAAATGATTTGATAAACTTTTGAAAGAATACTTGAAATTTGACACTTATCTACCGTTTTTGTTGTTCTTCCAATTTTATTTATTTCTCCACGATTCTCTTATAAATTAGTCATTAAAATTAATGACAGACATTATTCACTACGAGAAGTAATTACAGTATTACCCGATTTACCGAAAGGCACAAAAATGTTGACTTTCGTAAAATCGGACATTCGTTAAATCGGATATTTTTTGAAAAGGGTTTTTGAATCTTAAATTTATTAAAATAAAACTAAAAATTTAAAAGTACATAATTAAAAATTATATTATTAGGTGTATGACTTAGCTTTTACAGATTTTTCAGCAAATTTATTTTATATAAAAAAATAAATGGGTGTATAGCGAAGTTCCGGTTTTCAAAGTCCCGGTTTTCTATAAGTCCCGATTTTCGGAGTCCCAGTTTTCAAAATCGTATAAAAATAACCCTGATTTTTTTAGGAAATCCCGGTTTGAATTTTTAAAATTTGACATGTGGGAAAATGGGACACTTAAATGATTTTTTGACAAAATTCAAAAGTGAGTTTGCGATAAAGTTTCAAAAAATGGCTAATATAGGGATGAAATTTGACCATTTCTTAACAGATTTTGTTGAAATTCGATACGTGCGATTGAAATGGGATTCTAAAATGATTTTTCGATAAAGCAGTCAATAGAGATTGAACTAGGCCATTTCGAAACCGATTTTGTTGAAATTCTATATATGCGATGGAAATGGATTTCCAAAATGATGCAAGTACAAAATCTTGCATAACAAAATGGTGCAAATATTTTTCTTTTTAGTAGTTGTCATTAATAAATTATATTCAGTGCGACATGTTTGCTGATCGTGGCTCTTACGTCCCCCAAGGTTCAAATTTAAAACCCTTCGGTGGGCTAAGCGAATAGGAAGTGCATTGACCTCCCGACTGCCTGTGAGAGTTATTGAAGCCGTCAGCCTCTACAATTATTGCATTTCAAAATGTTACAACCTTGGTTTTTTGTAGTACATTTTTGGGAAAAATATCTTATTTTATGTTAAAATATTATTAGTCCGGCCGGCCCGAATTAATAATTTTTTTTTTTCAAAATCAAGGCCTTAGAACTAGAAGAAAGAAAACCGGGATTTTGAAAACCGGGATTTCGTAGTACACCCAAAATAAACAACGAATTTAAACTTGGAAATATTGTCCATCGTATTTATGCGCGATCTCTCAGGTGACATACGAATGCCGTCGCGAAAGAAATTTACAGGCTTCGACACGATAAGGTCATCGATGAATTTACGCAAATAGTACGCATTTTCAAATAGTTGAAGAGATTCTTATGAGTCATGCGAGCAACATGAGATCAAGAGTTGCCATGCAGCAGTAACACTTGCCTGCTTCCTTGCCCAGTAAATGGCATTTTCTGGCCAAGCTCAGTTTGTTCAATTATCAGCTGTAGCATTCCAGTCACCGTCTGACCAGTGTTCAGGAGTTCGTAATAAAGCACACCTTTCAAGTCCCACCAGATACATAGGAGATATCTTCTTTAAGTGGATTTTCTGTTTCGGCGTCGTTGTACTGTTTTTGAATTGTTCCCATTCGCTGCATTCGCTTGGATATAGCTGTTTGGGTGACTCCTACCGGAACTGCTTGTTGCGTTTGCGTTGTCTTCTTCCAGTACACAGCTTGCAATTCAACATCTTCAAAATTCCGTGGTTATCCCGGGCGCGGGTCACTAAGATCGAAATAACCACTTTTAAAACGTTTGTACGAATAATTACAAGTTATCAAAAATATTTACTAGACGAGGACAAAGTATCATATTATGACACTTTGTAGAATTACTTTGAGTAGAATATTATTCTACTTAAATTTTAATTTGACTGTTTCTCTGAGTCAATATGATTTATTATATGGCACTCGCCTAACGGTTATTTCATGCAAAGTTTTATTTCTTTACTTCGCATCCAGCTTTTATAATTATATTTGCAAAGAAACACACAGAAGACTTTAATTGAACCTGACCTAATATTTCATTGAATAATAAAACAGAAATCTTATAGACAGTTAAATTACCCATTAAGCAGAATTTTATAATAATTGCTCGGAAAATACGATAGCAATATTCGTTCATGCTAATAAATTATTTGAATGCGTGTGTGAAGGACGACGAGTGGGTCTAGGCATGCGATATTACAAAATTAAATTTTTATTACTGGAATTCTTGTATGTTTTTTATCTCGATTTTTTTTTATTAGCTCGGCTCTTAGCATAACTTTTATAATTGCTTTAAGAAGCAAACCCACCTAAGATTGTAATATTTTCAACTTAAGGAGCAGACTGCGTAGCTGATTTTCTTATAAAATGTAATAAAATTATATAAATAATCATTCTGCCTTTTTATTTCTCATATAAACCAAAATGTTGTGTGTTATAATATTGCTGGGTGATGTATGAGTAGGAAAATAAATTGAATAATAAAGAAAATCATAATAATAAAAATGAACTCAAGACCCAAAATCATATTACAACAAATGATAAACTGTAGGTTTTTAGAAAAAATACTTGATTTTATCTTGTCGTAATTGTATATTTGTATGTATGTATGTATGTTGTCGGTTCAACATAATTTTAAGTATCCAAGCTATACATAATACAAAATACTTGTAATAAAAATGAACCGGCAAAAATAAGAATAACAACACCCTCACCAAAAAAAAAACTTTTCAAAATACAAGAACCCAACAAAAACACATTCAGCTATTTATTGTAATTCTTAATATAAATACATTTAAGAAACAACTTTTTTAATGAAAATTTTTTTATTTTTTTTTTATTTTCAGATATTGATTTTCAAATATAATAATTTTATTCAAATAATACCAAATCTAACAGTGTAATAAAATGAAGGGACGACATCTTAGACGTCGTTTTAGTCTTCAACCGTCTTTTATGAAAGATGATGGACCAGAAGATAAACACAAAAGAGATAAGTATGTAAATTTTATTATATATCTTCCTATTCTCTTCCCCTTAAATAACTGGACATAAATTAAAAAAGTTTAATTTCATAAATTATATTATTTAATTTTTTAAAATTTAATTAAAATACATTTTTTGTTGTTGCTGATTTTCTTCTGTTTTGGACGCAATGGGACCAACTGATCTCAAGAATGAGTATACTACTTTTGACATTCTATGCTCATTTTAATTACTAATAAAATATTGCAATAAATGAATAATTGTTTAAAGTTAGTTTTAGGATTAGCATCCCTTTTTTATGTCGGCTGAATTTGCGATTATAAATGAAGAAGTTGTTCAATATGGTGTGGTTATAATATTTCTAGTAAGGAAATGATATTTTAAAATGAGAAAACTTGTATCTTTTCCTATCAACAGGTTTTTGCGTCACATCTTGCATTTCATAATCGTAATAATTAAAACCTCGAGAAGGTTTGATAAACGTACATAAAATATTTAGGAATGCTAATGCTCATTCCAATCTTCGTTCCTAATGACTATTAAGAAATTATTTCGCAATTCAATAGGCTTGGTAATTATGTAACTGTAACATACTTGAACTAGTAAAGGATAGTGTTTAGGTTTATTCATTTATTTGTACATTTTATTAATTTGCAAACCACATTCCCCAATTTTGACATCAAAGCTCTTAGTTCAGCGTGTTTTTTGCATTATTCTCAGTCACCTGATAATATGAAGTGCTTTCAAATCTTCAGTAATATGGACCCTCTGAAGTAAATTACGCTTATCATCCATTCGCCTTAATCATGAACAAACAGCGACGCATAATAAATATATTTAATTTTTTTATATCCAAAAATAGATTGAAAAAAGAAACTTCTTAACACGAAAGTCAAAAATCGTTTATTATCTTAGGTTCTTCACCTAGTTTCAAGTAAAAATTTTACTAACTTTCAAATATTTTCTATAACTGAACAATTATTGTATTAATGGTATTTATTTGTCGGCGATTTAAAAACAGCACCTCGAGTTCGCTAAATGTTGATATCCAATTTAATCCGAAAACATGAGGAACGGTTTCCCCGGATGTATCCATCAAAAAATGCTGTAATATTTATCTTGGGCTTTCTTTATAAAAAAGTCTTTTACGAAACAAACCATTTTTGATATATATGATCTATTATTCTTCTATGGCTAGATCCTACCTACTTAAATTGGTATCAATTTTATGTATTCATAGACATCAGAGATCAGCGACAACAAAGTTAAGGAGTTAGTGGGTGCATTATACATAATAACATCAACATCCGAACCAAAATACTTTACGGATAAAGTCCAATACTCAACTCTATTCAATTTCTTATCATCTATAGACAATCACTCCTCCACATTAATGCACGTCACAACATTGTTAGCCAAAGCCATAGATGTTTAGAAAACTATAGATTTTGCATACCTTAACATACAGATAACATGGTTACAAAAAATAAAAACCATCAAAAATCGAAATAAGGTCACGAAGTAAGTTCGTATTCACAAAACGAAAACATTGGAATCGGATTTCATTGGTACTCACAGATATGATAAACAAAAAACTAGATAAAATCAAAATAATTTAAAAAACGGCAACAACGGTAATTTTAAATTCAACCTCGACCGAATGCGATTTTTAAATGTTTATTTATTTCATTTTTCACCTTTCTTTGGAAAATATTTTCAAAAAAGAAAATATCACTCCACGAAACATCCTTAACGAACAGAGAGAAATCCGATTTTCATCAATTACGGATCCTGCCCTGCATCCTCACGTTCGTAATAATATGACAAATACGCCGGGTAATTAAATATACTTCAGCATATCTTGAATTTTGTTGTTTTTGTTCGCCTCCCTGCTATACTCCTTCCTTTAGTTAATAGATTAATTTTTATTGCCTATTTTTTGTCTCTCCTGCTTTTTACCTTTTTTGCGTTTTTCTGCTATATATAACTAAATTTTACTTTTACAAATCAGTAGATACTCCTGATGACCTAACAAGTCGAAATCGATCGACTTTTTGAACAAATTTTTTAATTAAAATATTCAAAATCTAATTTTTGCGAAATAAAAAACAAGTGTTTAATAAAATGTGTTTATAAAGTACAAGTGCGTTCTCATCTGAGCTTGCTTTGCAATTAATTGCAATCCATTTTAAATTTCTCATTTTTATAGCACACATCCAAAAAAATTCCATATCGGTATATAAACTTTTATACACACACACATAAAAAAATTACAAAGCGATTTGCAATCGAAAGTAGTCGGGCATACATCTTTTTCCATTGTAAATTTTGCATTTGCTCAAAAAGTGGAAAATTTCTCTTATTTTATTTACGGATATTTTCAACCCTGCATAAAACACAGCAAAATTGACAGCCATATTATTGGTTTTGCAATAAACAAAGCAACTTGTTTGTTTTGAAAGCAAACATTATTTTGTAAATAATGTCAAAATGTTGTGCTAATAAATAGCCGTATAATGATTTTAATAGTAAACATCTCTATTTTTCAATTATTATCTTATAATTAATATAGAAAATTCTTAACCAATTAATGGTTTAAATTGTTGCTCCCAGAATATAATGAATAGTTTTAATAGCGAAGCTTATCGCGTCGTTGCTGTTCCTTTTTAGATTTTAGTTTTGCTGCCATTATTTCTAAAATATTGCGGCCACTAACAAAAAATCTCTTGTAAATTAGTTGTATTTATGTTTATATATGTCTTTATACAGAGATTTGTTTTGGAGAACGTCACTCATACAAATGAAAATAACACACAAATACAAATAAAAGAATCAGGAATTTCCCTTTGCAATTATTTGCAATGCATTCAGATGAGAACCAATAGTAAGTGTGTTTCGCCACGTGCCTAGGGCAAATAGTGTAAAAAGAATTACAGAGCATACCCAATAGAATTCCTTATGACTTTTTACTTACAGAAAAGTATGAAAAAAAACTTGACAAAAAAAAAAAAAATTCTCAATTTTTTTTTCATACTTTTCTGTAAGTAAAACGTCATAAGGAATTCTATTGGGTATGCTCTGTTATGTGTTTTATATCGCGATTTCAACTTCTTGATATAATTGTGAGATTTCTCTCTTTTCTACATTTCGATAAACGTATCACGAAAATAATTATTTGATGATAAATAGAGTCGATTAATCTAGTAGTCTTAGAAATTGTAGAAAAGAAATAGAGTGACGTTTTATTCGAGCAAGCTAGGAACACATTAGAAAATCCGTGATTTTCGAAGTGAAATAGGCTGCTGTTTTACTCATGAAAAATGAGACATAAACTAAATCGAAAATAGAGATGGACAACATGCCGCCCGTGGTAGCCTAAATCGCGTTCAGTGTACATGAAAGGACACTGCCCTAATATTTCTTTATGTAACGCAGTAACTGAATTACTTTAGCATATGTATTCGGTGGCCGAAATGACTAGGAATTCTAGACTTAACGAGAGTTTCTATTATTACAGGATTACAAAATATTAAAAGTTCCAAATTCAAAAGACTAGTTAAGCGTCCTGTCGTTTATAATAGTTTTTAAAGACCGACCATTAAAGAATTTAAATATTATAGAATACACGAGTAGATCATTCTCGTACATTACATACTTAAGCCTATTTTGATTATTCGATCGGGGAGATCGAGCAAAAATGGAGGTATGAATAAGTTGTGGCCGCCCACACGCCCGACTTTCTTTTACCACGAATGTATACATAGAACTCGAATACACCACATTTTATTTCTAAAGCGAAACATTAAACGTTTTTTTTTTTTTTTTTTTTTACCGGATTTTTGTAAAAACTGTTTTGTATAATTAAAAAATATTATCGCTGATTAAATTTCAGAAAGCTAACGATGTCAACCCCTGTTGATTGAAAATGTAATCTTTATTTAAATCTTCTAATTCTTTGCTGTTTTTTGTAAATGTTAATTTTTTTTACATCCTTGCAAAAATTGAAAAAACTCCCTTTAAAGGTACCACTTCTGGCAGATTTCCACCAAATTTCTCAACGATGTCCCAATTAAATGAAAAAAATCAAGTACGAAGTTTTATTCCGATTAGTCAATCGCTCGGACTGTAGAGAAGCCTAATTTTGGTGAAATAAATTTTTTCTATCAAAACTCGTCATTTCCGAAAGATTTAATAAATTATCTGAACTAATTTTGTTTGAAATTTAATTGGAAATCTCAATTTATCAATTCATTTGAGCTAAATGAGACCTTTTTTGCCGAAAATTTCTTTTTTGAGTATAGCTGAGGTTTAATTATTTCACAGCGCCCCGCACAACACTCGGTTCAAATGTAGTAAAATGGGAAAAATCCTTCCCTTAAATAGGATATTTAAAATGGGAAAACTTCTCTAAACAATATCGTTGGAATTTAAATTATTTACCGAAAAAGTAAGCCTGAGTAACGATGAGTCCCTTAAACTGCTCTTCCAATCTAAAAAACAATATCTAGCCACTATTGTCCTTATAATGGTTTAATATCACGCTCACAATTCACAACAATCTCAGTCAACTTAAATGCCCCCCGCTCGAAACACCGTTTCAACCGTTACTTTTCCCACTACCTCGATTTTTACCAATGTTATGCACAACGACTACAACGAATGGACTGAGACTAGGATTTTGTCTATGATGATACCTCGAACTTCTCACACTACCACTTCTTGCCATACAGTGATAATTTTGGTTAGGCTGAGTTCGGTGACGCGATCTCGTACCGTGGCTATTCCTTGGCATTTCAATGTTATATCTCTTGTTGAATTTCTTCGGCTTGTAACCCTAAAAATTTAACGAATTCACAAGAATGAGCTAATGATTTTAGCTTTACTTGAATTGGGATTTTTATTCGCCTTATTTGTGACGCGCCCTTTATGACGCGTATTTTAAATTAGCCAGACCCGAGTCCTGTATTAGAATGAACAAATCACTTTTGTAGAAGTGTTTAAAGCACACTTGTACAAAAGTCGGCACAGTTCTGATATATACATTAATAATTGGTAATTATAAATTGGTAAGGTTCTACTATAAGTAATTTTAAACAATACCGTCTAAACGATACTGTGGTTAAAGCTTTGGCGTTTGATTCGGGAGGTATTGGGATCGAATCCCGATAGAGCCAGGACGCAAAAAGGAGTTTTCATCAACCGATTACGATATGTAATGGAAATGAACACCAACAACACTACGACCTCCTGTCGGAGTGCACTTCTTATTGACCGATCCAACTTCATCATAGACAGGCATGGAGCATGCAATGTGCAGATAGCTATCCGTAAATCGAATGTATTTGATTTGACAGGGAATAGGTATTGCGTGAAAATCAAACAGCTAAAGAGTTGGGGTTGCTTCTGCCCCAGAACAGATTACAAAGATTAAATCATAAAAAAAGTCTAAAAATTTAAAATCTTTTATTATTTTTATTCAAGAATTTTATTAAATGTTTAAAAAAAATTGTTTTAGATGTCCTCTACCGTCGTTAACGCAAACCCTGCATCTGACAAAAATTTTGATCATTGCCGCTGTTAAAGTTGCCCGCAATATTACTTATGCATTCTTTTACCTCGTTTCTATTGCATGGCTTACAATTTCCTTATAAAAAAAATTACTGCAGTGAGGTCAGGCGACTTTGGGAGCAACCCATGTTCGGTGTTTCGTGAAATAATTTCTTCACCAAAATTTTCACGCAGGACCGCCATTACTATTCTTGTTATGTGACAAAGAGCTCCATCTTGAAACCATATATTTTCATAACTTATTCGTGCATGCAGCATGGTTAGACAGTACTCCCTATTCACTAAACCATTGACATCGAATTTCTTCAAAGAAGTAAAGGCCGACAATACAGTTCACAGATACTGCACACTACACAGTCACACGTTCTCCATGCAACCTCACTGGGTGAATGTTCTGAGGATTTTAATTGGCTCCGATGCAAAAATTTTGCTTGTTTATATTTCCGTTTAAATCATAAAGAGCAAATCATACATAAATTAGCAATTTATGACATTTTCATCGCTCTTAACAAAACGCAACAACTTTTGGCACAACTCTAATGTGGATCTCTAATTTGTGGATCTTTGAAGGTAGTAGAACAATGGATTAAAGGTAGTAGAACAATAACTAAGTATTTTCAAATTGTGCTTAGCTCGTTCCAAATTTGAAAACCAATAATTCTCAAAAGATATCCTATAACGGAATTAGAGAACTTTTTTTTATTTAGAACTTGCGCACTGTTGGTAAATTTAAAATCTTATGTATGTGAATTTGTTATCAATGGCAAATTTGTTATTTTTATAGTGCAGCCTTACTCACAATAAAATAGGGTTTTATGATTTTCCAAAAATAAATCTTTGTAAATGCGTGCACATATATTACAAAATTACTTGTTATGAACATCCCGTTGTTACAAATACGTTTGATTACTTATTAAAATAAAATTTATAAATAGATCATTACTGTGTTAAATTAGCACCCTAAAAATCCCGTCGAGATTTTATTTTTTTTGGAAATTTGAGACGAAATGTCATTGCCAATTTCTAACTAACCTAAACGTATACCACATAGTTATCAACTAAAGAAAATTGAATAAACACAATTCACTCTCCAATCGTTATTAGTATTAACGATCTGAAAATGTGTCGAAAGAAATATTTTGGTATGAAATAACACATTCCAGTACCAACAAGTTGATTACCCTAAAATAGCAACAAATCAAAATAAAATATGAACATAACACGAAAAAGTAGGTTCATCCCACTCGTACTGAAACATGACATTCCATCCTCCTTGGGTTTGTAAATATGTTTTTAGTTTAGCAGCAAACAGTTTAGGAATTCTAATATTATGGCACATTATAACTTAGAAGCATAACTGTATATAGTAATTAATGATATTAAATTCTAATCAATCATAATATTTCGTATCCGTAGAATTTATTATATATTTTTGAGGCTTAAGTTGAGATATACCGTACATTACGTACGTACATACATGTATTAGAATTTAGGATAAAGAACCGATTATTGTGTAGTGTTATCGTAATCACATTTTTTGTTATTCGTTTATCCTGGGAATTGAAACAGATTTGTAATTAATAGTATTTGGCGTTCAGATGGAAAAACATTCGAAAACTGACTAAAGTCATGGTATTGCGGCAGCGAGCAGAATATGGGGTCGCTTGTGCGGTTTTTATACCGAATGGAGAAAAGTACCTGTTCACACATTATCAAGGAAACTTGACAAAAGTTATAGGAAGTATTAAAAGTATTGGTTTTCCTGTTCCAACTGCAACAATGTAGAGAGGCCCCAAATAATCACTATTTCAATCACAGCAATATCAAATCTATTCAGGTAACCACAAACATAGTCTGTGTTATCTTGTTTGCCACCAGGTTATTGCTGTGCCAAAATATTTATTGGCAAAACAATTTTGGTAGGATTGTGATTTACGGTTGCCAAGAAATTTACTAGATGACGCATTTTTATCGCTTCCTAACCTCAATCGATTATATCCATCGTAATATTCTTTGCAAAAAAATGAGTCTAACTGTCGACTATCTAAAGCACGTAGATAATTTTCAGCGATATAACGATAGATATTTTGGTTGAAATATTTTTAACTGGGTGCGGAAAAAATACCAGAATATTTGACGGCAAATTTAATTGAGAGTAGAATTGGAACGTATCGTCCAAGAAGAAGGCGTGCGCAACTCAACATTTATTTTAACCAAATGGATGTTAACCTGGCAATTTTAGTATACCATCTAGTTTCCATTAAAACATATTTATTTAAAGGGTTACTACGAAATCCCGGTTTTCTTTTCTTTTAGTTCTAATTGCACAAAATAATTAATAAAGTTTTGTAATTGCAAGATTTGGTACTTCCAACATTTTGTAAATTGCTACATTTTGTACTTGCAAGTTTAATAAAAAAACAATATTTTGTTAATGCAACATTTTGAAATGCAATAATTTTAGAGGCTGGTAGCTTCGATAACTCTCATGGGCACTTAGCCCTTCATCCAAATTCCATCCCTATTAGCCATTTTCTAGAACTTTATCGCACAACTCATTTTTGAATTTTGTCAAAAAATCAATTAGACTCCAATTTTCATACATGCCGAATTTTAAAAATTCAAACCGGGATTTCCAAAAAAACGGGTTTTTTTATACAAAACCGGGATTTTGAAAACCCGGATTAGAAAAAGACCGGGATTATGACAAACTGGGATTTTGAAATGAAAACCGGGATTTTTTTCGCAATTGTTTTGTAAGCACTAGAAAAAAATTTTAATTTTATTATTATTTACATCAAACAATAAAAAATTTATTTTGTTCATTTAGTAAGTTTGCGAAACAACAGCAAAACTCTGAACTCGTAATTTTCGAACAAAATTTCTTACTCTGATATAATTTTCGAGTCAAACTATGAAACCATTTTTCCTCGCCTAGAAAGCCGATTTTAAAGATATAGGAATATAATAAAGTTTTTCTGGAACCACATAACCTTGCCCTCTTTTAATATTCAAAAATATAGACACACTATGTTTCTTTTCCTGTTGTTCTTCCCGTACACCTTTTCATGAATGTTTAATTCATTTGCAGAGTGGTTACGACGGAACCCAAATATGAATTTTCGTCATGAAATTGAACTCATTCAAAAAGTTATCTATTCCACTTTTAATGACACCATTCACGATTTTAACAGAAATATTCAACATATACAGATGTGGCCAAATTATTATCACATTTAGATATTTGGAAGATTACTGCTTTCAAATAAAAATTAAAATTTTTTATGACAATTATATTTATTAATACTTGGTGAACATTCCTTTAGCATTTTTTAATAATTGTATCCTACGGGCCATTCCACTTATTGCATTTTTGGCTTTGATGAGTAGATCTGCGTCATTTTCCCAGACTTCCTTCATCGCTTCGATCAATTCTGATTTGGTGTGCGAGTACTTTTCTGCTACTTTTTCTTTAAGAATAGCCCAGATATTTTCGATGGGATTCAAATCTAGGCTATTCGCTGGCCAATCAAGGATTTGGATGCTGTTGACCCTTAATATTCGGTGACTTTTTTCGCCGTATGGCACGGAGCCTTGTCATGCATAAAAACTCCGTTCTCATTGACTTTTTTTTCATAGTCGGTACTAGTTGTGATTGCCGAACATTTAAATATTGATTCGCGTTCATTATTCCGTTTACAACGTAAAGTGGGAAGTGTCCTTTTAAGGATATTGCTGACCAAATCATGACTCTAGTTGGTTGTTTGACCTGCTGTTGGACACAGAAAGGTGACTATTCTTCTTCTTTTGATCTACGAACGGTCCTGGACATTGGTAGTGTCCAAGTCATCATAGTCCTGTCACTGAATACAACCTAATCAAGAAATAGAAAAAGATAAAGTTGAAAGAGACATTTATTGAAAAGTGTAACTTTAAAATGTTATTAAAAGAAGGACTTTTATTGTTTGTACCTTTTCCCAGTCCTCTCTAGACCATGTAAATTGTCCATTAGCCCATGTTTTTCTTTGTTGCATCATTCTAGCGTTTAACCTTTGCTTCTTGCGAGGTTGTCTTGCACATAGCCCATATTGAAAAAATCTACATCTCACAGTTCTCCCTGTTCCACATTGTACTCCTCTTAGACTTAATGGATAACGTTCGATCTTCATTAGCTTTCCGCATTAAAAATCGGTCCTGGTTGACTGTTGTTTTACGATTGCGACCACATTTTCCTCTTCTGCTGGGACTTATTGAAGACTGAGATGTTAATTTTTGCGAAAATTTGCTGATGAATGATCGGCTCACTCCTGTTTTCTGGGCTATTTGCGCATGCGTATACTGGCCTACTTCCAAATACGTCGAAATTTTGGCTCTGGTTACAGCACTGATGACTTTTTCTTTACCCATAGTGAATTTCACTAATATTACAAAAACTTTCACTTTTCAAAGTCACAAACGAGACTGAAATTCTTCCGTAAAATACTTATTCTTAAATACTTCTTAGGCTGTATGCCAAACTTAAGGTAAATCGATTACTACGATAAAGTACAGATTTTTCGATCGGTTTGCCAAAGAGATCTAAAAAAATAATTGAGTTTACCGAAAAATTTACCTAAAATGAACTTTTACCTTAAGTTTGGCACACAGCCTTAGTTATCAAAGCTGTATAAGATAAGTTATTTTCAGTTTTTGGCCAATATCTCAAAAATTTCCACTAGTAGTAGTGAAAATTCTAGTCCATGAATTTTTCCCAAACTTTCCATATAGTCTCAGTATGACCTACGCTATTAGAAAAACAACCGAAAGTATTGGTTACTAGTGGAAGAAATGGAGGATATACGGATTATTGTTAAATTTCAAGATTTCATATACCGAGTTCCTTTACTTCGGAGATCAATCAATTTGCCTTTTTAAGGATCACTTTTATTATTTTATTTCGCTGAGACATGAATGAGACTGAGACATAATGAATGAAAAATTTCCTCTGGTAATTACACAACAAAATTAATTCTCTTTAGTGATAGTGTTGCCACTTGCGGCGAGTAGCGCAAACTCTCATTTTCCACTGTCAAAATTTTGCTATCTTATACAGCATTTGTTATCATAAAATCAAAAAAAATCGGAGGTCAAACTAATTAAAAAGGACCATAAATACTCGCAATTCATATTCTGTCGAAAAGGGTTCTCAGGTGTTAATGACTCATAAAAGGCGTATTTCCAGGCTATATTACATTTTTATTACACGAATTTCTTGGATTGGTCAATATCTACAATAATGACATGTGAACTATACAAAAGGTTGCAATTGGGGCTTCGAAGATAACATTACCAAGAATTTCGTATCAGGTGATAATAATTTGGCCGCATCTGTATATTCCCCTGTAATTTGTTGCTAGAAATCGTTCTATCCCGCTCCTTTTTTGGAGTGGGTCCCCACTCCGCTTTCTTTTCATTTTCTTGGTACCTGAATACTCATTCACTTTTGATTGATAATTCGAAGCAAGGCTACCTAGCGAAAAAATACCTTAAGTTTGGCACACAGCCTTATTACAATAATTGAAAAGTTCCTACGGAAGCTGCCACTTATGTTACACAGATGTCCATCACATTTCGGTGGTATGAAGTTTTATTCCGAATAGTGTATCCGCCTGCTCTGTAAAGATGCCGAATATCGGTAAAATAATTTTTTTTTATCAAAACTCGTCATTTCCGGTAAATTTTAAAATATGAGCCAAACTAATTTTGACTGAAATTTAATTTACAATATTTATGTGTTAATCGATTTTTTCGTAAATGCTATGTACTTTCAAAATATTTACAAAAAACGTAAAATCTCCTAAGCGCCTTCTTTCAGTGGACCGAGTTTGGCCAAAAAACATTGGGATTTCCCGATCAATCAATCCGTATGGGCAAAGAAGCCGAAATTTTTACCAGGGACCAAATTTTTACTGAAAAAGTTTTTTTGACAAAAATTGGATCGTTATTGTATTAATTTAAAATTTGAAATTGATTTACTTTTCAAAATACATGCATTCTGATACTACCGATGGAAAAAACGAAAATGCTTCTATGGAAGCTGTCACTTCTTCGTATACCGATTTCCTCGAAATTTCACTGGGATCTCCCAATTTGTGGAAAAATCTTAGCTATGAAGTTTCATCGCGATCAATCAGCTCATCTGGGCTGTACAGGGGACAAATTTTTGGTGGAAAACCGTTTTCGTTTTCGGTTTTAAATTATCAAAAAAAGCTTATTATGAAGCTTCAGCCCGACCAGACAGACTGTCTGAGCTGTAGAAAGGAAACACAGATTAAATCTGCACGGATATAGACACGCACGCACACAAGCATGCATGAACATATATATACTCACACTTTTTATTTAAAAAGTACTTGTTTTTACTTCGCTAAGTTAGATGAAACATTCCAGCCGAAATAAAAAAATGTTAAATTGATACATAAAAGTTGTAATTAATAAACAACTACTATAAGTAGACTATAATTAAATAATAGTCCAACACAAAAATCAATTAGTATTTTGCAACCATATTGAATTATCTAAAAATTATTAAAGACTATACGAAAATATGTAAGATAGATAACATACAGTATATACAAATAAATTGTTCTGCAAGTTCAGATTTACTCACTTGCTCAATCATCCAACGAGGGACGTTCTAGTCTTAGGGTCGCCTAGGCGGAGTTTCAGACTAGTGGTTAATTCTGAAGTTAAAGTTTAGATAAATTTATGAAGTTAAATTTTAGTCAAACTATTAGTTTTTAATTATTATTTTAAATCTTAGAATGACTGTTGACTCTTTTCTTCTGGACAATATTATTACCGGTTTAATATGCCACGAGCAATAATGGAACAACTATTTGATGCTCGGTTTCATCAAAATTGACCTAAAAGCATACCAGTTTTGTGGTCACATGAAATAATAGATGTTGACCAAATTAAGGTGGTGTAACGTCGATTCCTTTATTTCGCTTCTCAGGGACTTCCACGGCTGACAATTATAATTTGCCACTTTACCTAAATCGGTAAAATTTATTTAAATTGTGATAATTAGGATTACTTTTATTTATAAATTTATTTCCATTTTATATAACACGTCCACACGTGTGATCTACGCTTGGAGCTCCTCTCGAATGGCTTCAGTTAAAACGTGGAGACTACCTAAATTGTATATTCCTGATTGTAATCGCTTAAGTTTTAGTTCTAAAATCCATTTATAAGAACATACTTTGTTTCATTTATCAACTTAAATTCTATAATGGTGTTTCAACCTATAAAATTTGTAAGCCAGCCGGAACCATATCAGCCAGAACCAAGCCAACTATGACATAAATATCACGAAGCATTGTGCTTCATTGTGCACTATATGATTTTTCAGCTGGAACCTAACACGAGAACAGACTAAGAAGGTTTATCTGCAAATACGACTTCTGTGCAGGATGATACATATATCTGTGGCAATATAACATAATCACTTAAGTCGAGATAAGTGGTTATGTTGAACTATATTCTAATCAATAGTATTTCCCATTTTATCTTTCCCTTCAATTTTTCATCTAAAATCGATTTTTTTAACCGAGATATAAGCACAAAACAAAACCACGTATGTTTGTAATAGGTGTTTGGTATTTATTGAAATGAAAACCACTTAATTGACAATTTTTGATATTGTAGCATGAAATGAGTGATATTTAAAACAATATTTTTATTTCTAAAATAGAAAAATAAATTTAGAATAAACACTTATGTGGAAGCAAGTTTTTATTTTGAATTTAATTTCGCGTTTGGTATTTACATCGATGTAAGTGATTTTTTCTAAATGCTCATTAAAAGCTTTGGGAATTTCCAGTGAACCAAGAGCATCTAACAAGTCTAACAAGTGCTTGAAGGTCTCAATAAACGCAGTTTAAAAACCCTGATACCATGGATCCAAAAAATAGTTTAGTTATATCCCATAATTTTATCAAAAACTAATTTAAAGTTTAAATTTGGTCATGATAATGATATTTATAAAATGTTAACGGCTGAAACCTTTTATAGGTTGCACTAGCATTTGGCTGAAGCGTATTCAGCAAATTTGAAGCCAAATATAATTTTTGATAACGCACATTGAACGCTTCATGCTCATTATGCTATGGTTATTCTGCTGAAAATTTCCAATGAGTTTATATTATTCTGGCTTATGGTTGCTGTTTTTGTATGACATTGTATTTGTCCCAGCCTGTATTGCTATCATTCCGGATGAAAACTTATATATTTCACAACAATCCCAATTACTCTGCATTTTTTTGCAAATGCTTAATGGTTCCGACTAGTAAAGTGCCTGTCTAAAAAACAGTTTGTTTAGGTTTGTGTCATAAATGGTTTCGTTGCGGTTGACTTGATATGGTTTCAGCTTGAACCACATTGCTTTCGGCTGAAAAATCAGATAGTGCACAAGGATTCAGTTAGTCTGATGAAAAGGTGCAGTACGGGTTACAAGCAAATAGTTTCAATATTTACCGTGTACAGTTTGTGATACAGTTTTCACACTTCAACAAGCACATCAATTTTTCTATATTCAAATTTTCAAACTATATTTATGTTATATAGCTGATGCTCCAGATAATATAGTGTACGTTGTAGCTGTATATCGATGTATTAGAGGAGAAATACCAAAAGAAAGTTTTGTTAATAAAAACTATTTGTTATTTTTATTTAGTGTCCTGAAAATTAATTCTATATTTTTTGTGCTTCTACTTCCAATTTTGATAGTTATTTATAGTTTTTAGTTTATTATTATAAATTTTTTGTTACAGATACGACGATCTGGATTCTAGAACATGTCAGAAAAATATGAAACTAAAAAAAAATTTAACTTTGATGGAATTTTCTAGTTTAACTCGAAACTATTTATGTTCTTATAATACATATTTAAATATGAACAAGCATAGAGGAAACTATATATAGTATATATAGAAATTTATTATTGAAATAAGACATTAACATTGAGTCTGGTTCGATTGTTTTTCTTTCTAGTTTAACATAAAACTAAACTTTACAAACATCAAATGCATGCTTCGGCTTATTTTTGTATATAGGTTTTTTAGTTAATGGGAGCTATGCGTCAAATTTTTAGGTTACTCTAGAAATTATAGATCCATCTTATCGTTGCTAATAGCTAAAATTATAATAAACTTTTTTTAACAAAGTCAAACACATCATTTCCAACACTCTTATAAGTTTAATATTTATTTTCACTTTGTTGAATTTTAGTAAAAAAATCATCAATCAATTGGGATTGTATCTAGCAAAAAATGTCAACCCACATTGGTGAGAATGAGCGAAAATTTGTAAAACCACTCTCCACCCATTTTATGTACCAATCGAATAAAGTTGCAGCCGAAGCTAATAGCACGGCCAAGTTCAACACTTACTCCTACTCCCATAATTCTAGCCATTTTTAAATTGGATCAAAAAACTTCCCTGTTTTTTTATAATCAAAAATTAAAGTTTTGTTAAATGATCCAATTTAAAATAAAAGCACTTTACCACACGTGCCATTTATTTTCCAACAGCGCTGAAAACATCTGAGGTCGATGTTTATTTTGTTTCGGACAAATTGTTAGACAAACAATTTAAAATTGAAGATTGGTAGTCAATTAGCACGTCAACCGCTTATTCAAGAAATGATACTGAAATGGTTTCTGGCCATCGTATTGATATAGGAATTTTTTCGTTTGATTGCTCTTATCTTAAGCCAACTATCTCACGAAGTCTAAATATAGTGCGTTAAACCAGCACCGAACAAATTAGCCCACCTCAATGAAACCCATACCATAATTTGTTGCACACTTATTACAATTTATTACAACAAATCCCGATTTTATTACAGTTACCGTTTTCCAGGAACGAGTGATCGGTTTAGCTTACAAACTAAACCGCCAAAATTGCGAGTTTTAATGTAACTATAATATCGGGATGGTTCCTGAAATGCTGTATAAGATAGCGGAATTTTGACAGCGGAAAATAAGAGATTGCGCTACTCTCCGCAAGTGGCAGCACTATCACTAAAGAGAAATAATTTTGTTATGTAATTACCAGCGGAAATTTTTCATTCATTATGTACCACTTTTTTCACTAAATAAAATATCCCAGCGGAAAAAAATATTAAAAGTGAACCTTAAAATGGCAAACTAATTGATCTCCGAAGTAAAGAAACTCGGTATATGAAATCTTGAAATTTAAAAACAATCCGTCTATCCGCCATTTCTTCCAATAGTAACCAATACTTTCGGTTGTTTTTCTAGTAGCCTAGGTCATACTGAGACTAAATGGAAAATTTGGGGAAAATTCAGAGACCAGAATTTTCACTAGAATTTTTTGATTTTCGCGGCCAAATAAGAGATTTTCAGTTTTTGACCAATAACTCAAAAAACTTCCACTAGTAACCAATACTTTCGGTTGTTTTTCTAGTAGCTTAGGTCATACTGAGACTATATGGAAAATTTGGGGAAAATTCAGAGACCAGAATTTTCACTAGAATTTTTTGATTTTCTGCGGCCATATGTTATTTGCAGTTTTTAACCAATAACTCAAAAAACTTCCACTAGTAACCAATACTTTCGGTTGTTTTTCTAGTAGCTTAGGTCATACTGAGACTATATGGAAAATTTGGGGAAAATTCAGAGACCAGAATTTTCACTAGAATTTTTTGATTTTCTGCGGCCATATGTTATTTTCAGTTTTTGACCAATAACTCAAAAAACTTCCACTAGTAACCAATACTTACGGTTGTTTTTCTAGTAGCTTAGGTCATACTGAGACTATATGGAAAATTTGGGGAAAATTCAGAGACCAGAATTTTCACTAGAATTTTTTGATTTTCTGCGGCCATATATTATTTTCAGTTTTTGACCAATCACTCAAAAAACTTCCACTAGTAACCAATACTTTCGGTGGTTTTTCTAGTAGCTTAGGTCATACTGAGATTATATGGAAAATTTGGGGAAAATTCAGAGACCAGAATTTTCACTAGAATTTTTTGATTTTCTGCGGCCATATGTTATTTTCAGTTTTTGACCAATAACTCAAAAAACTTCCACTAGTAACCAATACTTTCGGTTGTTTTTCTAGTAGCCTAGGACATACTGAGACTATATGGAAAGTTTGAGGAAAATTCAGAGACCAGAATTTTCACTAGAATTTTTTGATTTTCTGCGGCCATGTGTTATTTTCAGTTTTTGACCATTAACTCAAAAAACTTCCACTAGTAACCAATACTTTCGGTGGTTTTTCTAGTAGCTTAGGTCATACTGAGACTATATGGAAAATTTGGGGAAAATTCAGAGACCAGAATTTTCACTAGAATTTTTTGATTTTCTGCGGCCATATGTTAGTTTTTGACCCATAGCTCAATAAACTTCCACTAGTAACCAATACTTTCGGTTGTTTTTCTAGTAGCTTAGGTCATACTGAGACTATATGGAAAATTTGGGGAAAATTCAGAGACCAGAATTTTCACTAGAATTTTTTGATTTTCTGCGGCCATATATTATTTTCAGTTTTTGACCAATCACTCAAAAAACTTCCACTAGTAACCAATACTTTCGGTTGTTTTTCTAGTAGCTTAGGTCATACTGAGACTATATGGAAAATTTGGGGAAAATTCAGAGACCAGAATTTTCACTAGAATTTTTTGATTTTCTGCGGCCATATGTTATTTTCAGTTTTTGACCAATAACTCAAAAAACTTCCACTAGTAACCAATACTTTCGGTTGTTTTTCTAGTAGCTTAGGTCATACTGAGACTATATGGAAAATTTGGGGAAAATTCAGAGACCAGAATTTTCACTAGAATTTTTTGATTTTCTGCGGCCATATGTTATTTTCAGTTTTTGACCAATAACTCAAAAAACTTCCACTAGTAACCAATACTTTCGGTTGTTTTTCTAGTAGCCTAGGACATACTGAGACTATATGGAAAGTTTGGGGAAAATTCAGAGACCAGAATTTTCACTAGAATTTTTTGATTTTCTGTGGCCATATGTTATTTTCAGTTTTTGACCCATAACTCAATAAACTTCCACTAGTAACCAATACTTTCGGTTGTTTTTCTAGTAGCTTAGGTCATACTGAGACTATATGGAAAATTTGGGGAAAATTCATAGACCAGAATTTTCACTAGAATTTTTTGATTTTCTGCGGCCATATATTATTTTCAGTTTTTGACCAATAACTCAAAAAACTTCCACTAGTAACCAATACTTTCGGTTGTTTTTCTAGTAGCCTAGGTCATACTGAGACTATATGGAAAGTTTGGGGAAAATTCAGAGACCAGAATTTTCACTAGAATTTTTTGATTTTCTGCGGCCATATGTTATTTTCAGTTTTTGACCAATAACTCAAAAAACTTCCACTAGTAACCAATACTTTCGGTTGTTTTTCTAGTAGCTTAGGTCATACTGAGACTATATGGAAAATTTGGGGAAAATTCAGAGACCAGAATTTTCACTAGAATTTTTTGATTTTCTGCGGCCATATCTTATTTTCAGTTTTTGACCAATAACTCAAAAAACTTCCACTAGTAACCAATACTTTTGGTGGTTTTTCTAGTAGCCTAGGACATACTGAGACTATATGGAAAGTTTGGGGAAAATTCAGAGACCAGAATTTTCACTAGAATTTTTTGATTTTCTGCGGCCATGTGTTATTTTCAGGTTTTGACCATTAACTCAAAAAACTTCCACTAGTAACCAATACTTTCGGTGGTTTTTCTAGTAGCCTAGGTCATACTGAGACTATATGGAAAATTTGGGGAAAATTCAGAGACCAGAATTTTCACTAGAATTTTTTGATTTTCTGTGGCCATATATTATTTTCAGTTTTTGACCCATAACTCAATAAACTTCCACTAGTAACCAATACTTTCGGTTGTTTTTCTAGTAGCTTAGGTCATACTGAGACTATATGGAAAATTTGGGGAAAATTCAGAGACCAGAATTTTCACTAGAATTTTTTGATATTCTGCGGCCAAATAAGAGATTTTCAGTTTTTGACCAATATCTCCGCAGAAAATCAAAAAATTCTAGTGAAAATTCTGGTCTCTGAATTTTCCCCAAATTTTTAATATAGTCTCAGTATGACCTAAGCTACTAGAAAAACAACCGAAAGTATTGGTTACTAGTGGAAGTTTTTTGAGTTATGGGTCAAAAACTGAAAATAACATATGGCCGCAGAAAATCAAAAAATTCTAGTGAAAATTCTGGTCTCTGAATTTTCCCCAAATTTTCCATATAGTCTCAGTATGACCTAAGCTACTAGAAAAACAACCGAAAGTATTGGTTACTAGTGGAAGTTTTTTGAGTTATTGGTCAAAAACTGGAAATCTCTTATTTGGCCGCCGAAAATCAAAAAATTCTAGTGAAAATTCTGGTCTATGAATTTTCCCCTAGTTTTCCATATAGTCTCAGTATGACCTAGGCTACTAGAAAAACTACCGAAAGTATTGGTTACTAGTGGAAGTTTTTTGAGTGATTGGTCAAAAACTGAAAATAATATATGGCCGCAGAAAATCAAAAAATTCTAGTGAAAATTCTGGTCTCTGAATTTTCCCCAAATTTTCCATATAGTCTCAGTATGACCTAAGCTACTAGAAAAACCACCGAAAGTATTGGTTACTAGTGGAAGTTTTTTGAGTTAATGGTCAAAAACTGAAAATAACACATGGCCGCAGAAAATCAAAAAATTCTAGTGAAAATTCTGGTCTCTGAATTTTCCCCAAACTTTCCATATAGTCTCAGTATGTCCTAGGCTACTAGAAAAACAACCGAAAGTATTGGTTACTAGTGGAAGTTTTTTGAGTTATTGGTCAAAAACTGAAAATAACATATGGCCGCAGAAAATCAAAAAATTCTAGTGAAAATTCTGGTTTCTGAATTTTCCCCAAATTTTCCATATAGTCTCAGTATGACCTAAGCTACTAGAAAAACCACCGAAAGTATTGGTTACTAGTGGAAGTTTTTTGAGTTAATGGTCAAAAACTGAAAATAACACATGGCCGCAGAAAATCAAAAAATTCTAGTGAAAATTCTGGTCTCTGAATTTTCCCCAAACTTTCCATATTGTCTCTGTATGTCCTAGGCTACTAGAAAAACAACCGAAAGTATTGGTTACTAGTGGAAGTTTTTTGAGTTATTGGTCAAAAACTGAAAATAACATATGGCCGCAGAAAATCAAAAAATTCTAGTGAAAATTCTGGTCTCTGAATTTTCCCCAAATTTTCCATATAATCTCAGTATGACCTAAGCTACTAGAAAAACAACCGAAAGTATTGGTTACTAGTGGAAGTTTTTTGAGTTATTGGTTAAAAACTGAAAATAACATATGGCCACAGAAAATCAAAAAATTCTAGTGAAAATTCTGGTCTCTGAATTTTCCCCAAATTTTCCATATAATCTCAGTATGACCTAAGCTACTAGAAAAACCACCGAAAGTATTGGTTACTAGTGGAAGTTTTTTGAGTTAATGGTCAAAAACTGAAAATAACACATGGCCGCAGAAAATCAAAAAATTCTAGTGAAAATTCTGGTCTCTGAATTTTCCCCAAACTTTCCATATAGTCTCAGTATGTCCTAGGCTACTAGAAAAACAACCGAAAGTATTGGTTACTAGTGGAAGTTTTTTGAGTTATTGGTCAAAAACTGAAAATAACATATGGCCGCAGAAAATCAAAAAATTCTAGTGAAAATTCTGGTCTCTGAATTTTCCCCAAATTTTCCATATAATCTCAGTATGACCTAAGCTACTAGAAAAATAACCGAAAGTATTGGTTACTAGTGGAAGTTTTTTGAGTTATTGGTTAAAAACTGAAAATAACATATGGCCGCAGAAAATCAAAAAATTCTAGTGAAAATTCTGGTCTCTGAATTTTCCCCAAATTTTCCATATAGTCTCAGTATGACCTAAGCTACTAGAAAAACAACCGAAAGTATTGGTTACTAGTGGAAGTTTTTTGAGTTATTGGTCAAAAACTGAAAATAACATATGGCCGCAGAAAATCAAAAAATTCTAGTGAAAATTCTGGTCTCTGAATTTTCCCCAAATTTTCCATATAGTCTCAGTATGACCTAAACTACTAGAAAAACAACCGAAAGTATTGGTTACTAGTGGAAGTTTTTTGAGTTATTGGTTAAAAACTGCAAATAACATATGGCCGCAGAAAATCAAAAAATTCTAGTGAAAATTCTGGTCTCTGAATTTTCCCCAAATTTTCCATATAGTCTCAGTATGACCTAAGCTACTAGAAAAACAACCGAAAGTATTGGTTACTAGTGGAAGTTTTTGAGTTATTGGTCAAAAACTGAAAATCTCTTATTTGGCCGCGAAAATCAAAAAATTCTAGTGAAAATTCTGGTCTCTGAATTTTCCCCAAATTTTCCATTTAGTCTCAGTATGACCTAGGCTACTAGAAAAACAACCGAAAGTATTGGTTACTATTGGAAGAAATGGCGGATAGACGGATTGTTGTTAAATTTCAAGATTTCATATACCGAGTTTCTTTACTTCGGAGATCAATTAGTTTGCCATTTTAAGGTTCACTTTTAATATTTTTTTCCGCTGGGATATTTTATTTAGTGAAAAAAGTGGTACATAATGAATGAAAAATTTCCGCTGGTAATTACATAACAAAATTATTTCTCTTTAGTGATAGTGCTGCCACTTGCGGAGAGTAGCGCAATCTCTTATTTTCCGCTGTCAAAATTCCGCTATCTTATACTGCATGTTCCTGAACCAGAATTTATTATTGTACAAATTAATTATATTGAACGTTCAAGAAAGACCACCCCTATAACCTTTTTAAGGATAAATTTCACCTCAAATGATTATTTAAAACAAAAACGTCAATTTAACTAACTTAAATAATTTATTACACCAGACTGCCATCAGATGTTGGACAAATGTTGCACTACAAGTCTTGTCGAGGGTAGGTCAACCTCATGCGGGTCTGTAATTAATTATTTTTGTGTTATATTAGACGGAATTGGAATCAGAAGATTTTGGTTTCAAATTGCGATATAAAGGTTGGTTTTGCCACATTTAATAATTATTCCACCAGACCGTCACCAGATGTTACTACATAGCGTTTGTGGACTGCAAGTTAACTTTATCCAGTTTTATAATAAATTGTTTCTGTGCCAGGTTACATGGAATTGGCTTGGCTAAAAACAGTAAAGGCTTCAAATTTGTAATTTAAAGGTAGAGTTTACCACCTTTAATAATTTATTACTACCACACATTGGAGCCAATTCCGTGTAACCTGACACATAAATAATTTATTTTTACACCTGAGTAAGGTTGACCTTCTCACCACAAGGTACATCTAGTAACATTTGACTCCTGGTGGCGGTCTGGAGTAATAAATTATTAAAGGTGGTAAGATCGACCTTTAAATTACAAATTTAAAGCCTTTGCCGTTTAGAGACAATTCCGTGTAACCTGACACAAAAATAATTAATTACATACCTGGATAAGGACGACATATTCTGAACAATACTTCTAGTGCAACATTTTACCTGAAATCTGGTGGCTTAACGAGGCGGGCTAATTTAGTCGGTACAGGTTTAAAGCACTCACATTTTGAAGAAGACAAAACTTGATTATTTGACGTCACCTCAGTTTTAATGTATAATTCGTTTTATAGAAACAGCTGATTTTGATTAAACTTATTTGTATTATATAAAACATGTTATCTCAGCCATATAAAATTTTAATTATTTAGTCATTATATTATGTGTTAAAATTTATAATTTCATTCTATCAATATTTCGAACCAAATGCTCATTTTCAAGAAGGTAATCTAAAAATTTGATTACAACGAATTAAAAGTTAGGGTTAAATTTATAAAATTAGTATCACAAATTTTAGTAACTTACACTAAGTAAATTAAATATTCGATAAAACAAATTGACAAATATGTAAAACAAATTCGACACAATATTTCCATTTGTTTCTTTTTTTCATTATTACATAAAACGTAAACACTTCACAACAATTTATAATATTTGGTAAATTATTGTACCACGTCGTTAATCATGAATGGAATAATTTTCAACAAACAAAATTGTGTGGTATATTCTTTTGATAACGCTATGAATATTTATAATGTACAGTGCCTTCATTAGTATGAACGTTGCTTTTTTAGAAATTGTTATTGACACATTTGTGGTCTTACTTTGGGACATATTATTCCTATTTGAATAGGAATGAAATATGTGCCCAAAGTAACAACCAAAGGTAGGTATAAAAATTTTGTAAAATCAAACTAAGCATGCGATTTACTTTTATGTCATAACAAATATTTATGAAAATATAAAATGCGTTTTCGACATAAATATGTCTTATTTTTCAAATTAATTTAGAATTGAAGTTCATTTTTTGTATCGTAGATTTATGTCATTTGGTTCTTTATCCTTTATGCGATAAAAATTCTAATTACTCTCAGAGTGACAACTCATAAAAATAAAATTATTTTATTATTTAATCGCGCGGTGAACATTTGAACTACACGAAGAATGGAATAATTCTAATCCTACTTTTAGGTGGAATGAAATTATTCATTCCGGATTGAAATTTATGTGGAACTGTTGTTGTAAAATTCCCAAAGTAAGACGCTTATTATAGAAACTCAGAATATATAATATAAATATGAAAGTTATTTATTTAAATATAGTTTATAACAACATTTTTTTTTTAAATTAAATTCATGACTTTTATATAATATTTAATTGACCCTAATCAAATTTTAATATTTTGTTATATTGTCTTTGGCCTTTATAAGTGCTTCCACACGTCGGGGCATGCTCTTTACACACTCTCCAGCGGCTTCAGCGATAACTTGGTCATACCGAAATAAGCCAGCCGTTCAATGAATCTGATCAACAAAAAGTGTTTTAGATAGATGCACTGTTAATGTCAAAATGTGAAATCTGAAAGTGGTATGTTGCCATCTATGGAATAAAACATAATTGCATTTTATTTTCAGTCATCGATAGCGTTTTAAGAATCAATAAACTCAAAAATTATAAAATATAATTGAAACATTCATACTAATATGGTCAGGCACTGTATACCACTTACATTAGAAGATGCAAAATGTTATATATATAACATTGCAATTATATCTTGAATATAAAGTAAACCGATACACATACATATACTACAACATTATATGAAAAATTCCACATTGAATATTATAACGTAATTTGTATTGATAGATGAACGGGTAATGTGTGTACATTATGTTCGATGGATGTTGCATTCAATACGTAGGGCAACAAACATCACAAGCCATACATTCAAAATTATTTGATTGAGCTATAAATTATTTGCCACAGTTTTGTATTACCGTGTAGATTAGCTATAATGAGCAATTTTTTTTTCTTTATCAATCTGAAGAGGAAGTCCGATGGATACCCTTCCACTTTCAAGTATGGGGATCATTCCTCTAATGATCCTAAAGTCATAACAAATCATTTTGCTAATTTCTTCAGGCTGGCTTTCACAAATAGCAGTTTTGAGCCCGATGAAGGTTACTTTACATACATGAATAACTGTATTCAAACAACCTTAACTTCTATTCAAATCGATTATGAATCCGTATATAAGATTTCCAAACTTAAAGATGATTTTTCATCCGGTCCTGACGGACTACCATCCATCGTCCTAAAAAACTGTAGTGATATTCTTGCTCAGCCACTGACGACACTTTTCCAAAAGTAGCTTTCACTTGGCATTTTTCCATCTATTTGGAAAAATTATTTTATAGTTCCCATTCATAAGAATGACTGCAAGTGAGACATTTGTAATTACAGACCGATTGCGAAATTATCTAGTATTCCATAGCTGTTTGAAAGTATTGTGTATGACTCACTGGCACGGTCCACGATAACAAACCTTATTGAATTCACATCACAAACTTTAAATACGATGGAGGCAGGGAATGAGGTTGATGTCATCTTCACGGATTTTAGCAAGGCGTTCGACAGGATTTCTCATGAAGTCATCTTGTTCAAGCTTAAGGCCCTTGGTTTTCCTCCCCAAATTCTCCGTTGGGTCGGTTCTTATCTAAAAGAGCGTATATACCATGTACTGTTCAGGTCATCAGTTTCAGCTCGTATCTCAGCAACCGGATCCGCTCGAAACGCGATATTTCAGAACGCGATATTTCAAAACAAGATATGACAAAACGAGATATGGTACAAAACGCAATATTTCAAAATGCGATATTTCAAAACGCGTTATGGTACAGAATGTCCATTGCGAAGCGACGGGAGTGCAGCGACCCGATTGATACCGGTCCTATATACTCTCGCCCCTATCGATTTTTAAATTCCTATAAACTGAAATTAAATTTCTCCTTCACCCGCCTGATATAACCCGATCCTAAACTCCCGTTTTGTACCATATCGAGTTTTGAAATATCGCGTTTTGAAATATCGCGTTTTGAAATATCGCGTTTTGTACCGTATCGCATTTTGTACCGTATCGCATTTTGAAATATCACGTTTTGAAATATCGCGTTTTGTACCATATCGCGTTTTTTAAAATATAACGTTTTGAAATATCGCGTTTTGAAATATCGCATTTTGTACCATATCTCGTTTTGTACCATATCGCGTTTTGAAATATCGTATTTTGAAATATCGCGTTTTGATAATTCGCGTTTTCAAATATCGCGTTTCAAATGGGACCCCTCAGCAACATCTGGAGTACCCAAGGCAGCCAGCTGGGTCCAATTTTTTTCATTCTGTCAATCAACGACGTTGAATGTTTGATTAAAAATTCATCCATATCTATATACGCCGATGACATGAAGATTTTCAAACTGATTTCAAACACAACGGATAAGAGCCTATTACAATGCGACCTCGACAATTTCTCCACTTGGTGTGCTAAGAACAACCTCGATTTGAACGTGGGTAAATGTAAAACAATCACCTACTCTCGAAAACGTGCACATGTAACGGGTGTGTTGGCTATGAGTGGGTCGCGAAAAAAAACACGCTTCCAATTGAATGCCACTCGTTACGGAGTTTATAATTTCACTTACTGATAGCTTCGACGTGGTCAAAATCTGCCGGCTTAGCTTCAGGGTTGGGCGTGGGGTGTGCCGAAGATCAGTAACTGCATTGCTAGACCACAACAGGAACGAGACATGGGACGGATATTAGGGAAAGGATTCAGGACATGGAACAACAAAACCTACCACTCTGCACACACACTTACCTCTACATCCTAATTTCACTGTTTAGTGTCGCATGTTAACAAATTTAACCTCCAGGCGAAAATTACAAAAGAACATTATTAGCGGAGAAATAAATACCAAAAAAAAATTTTTCTTTAGAGAAACAATATTTGATTACCGAATTTCACAACTATTATCATACTTTATTTAAATAAAATGTAACGGACCAAGCGACTTAATCGTGCATTGAAAAATCAAAAATATTTACAATCTTAACACTAACAAAACAAGATTTCATACGAACTCGAAACTTAAAATCTATTGACGCCACCTACGCCTAACTAGATACAAACTTCACTAAACTATCGTAAATTATATAAACCCGCCACCAAAATCTTATGATTATAATAAAAAAATTAGAGAAAAAGAAAATTTTTCCTTTACTAAAATTATATATGTACATAAAAGAAAACCTTTATTTACGTTGCGGCCGATGTCCAGCATATGATGTACCGATGATAATATTTAATCGCTGATCAGATTTTATGATGCTTCTCGTTGAAATTGAATACCGAGGAATTAAAATTTCTTATTAATTATTCCAATATAATTTGTATAATACATATGAAGGATGGTAATTTTATTATTTTTATACAATTTATTGTTTATTTAGTATTATTTATTATGCTCGTTATAACTAACCACCCATGGAATCGCGCACATAATTTAACGGACCACCGTTCACCTTACAAATTTTAGTTTGTGATATATTAAGGCGATAATCTAATTACAACTGTTGTTATATATTTTTTTTTTGTTTTTCGAATTGGCGCGAACCTTTATATTTGATCATTCGCTCTGATGTTACACTTTTATTGTTTTAGTAAATGTATTTGTATTTGTTTTTAGTTTTAATTACATTAATAATTTTTAGTTTCAATAATATAACTATTTTATTGTCATTTTCTTAAATTTTAAAACAAAAGCTACCCCTTAGACTAATATAATTTATAGCACTAGGTTTAAATACTTTTAGTTTGTTTTGATAAATTTTTTTTTTTTTTATTGATTTTTCAAGACACACTAGCAACCACTATCACAGTAATATATAAGAGCAATCGCTATCACGTTTGTCGTACACAGTTTATCAATTTCACGACACGAAAACTTCATTTAATTTATTATTTAAGTAATTACTAACTTATTTATCTCTTAGAATGTTTCTTTTAAATTTTTATTGTTTTGTAACCGAAACTATACTCTACGCGCGATACTCAACATCAACTGACCAAAACTTTTAGAATTGTTCATTTTTATAAACAGATAACAGAAAAGTACAAAAAAAAATTTTGCTACGGATTAACCGTAGTTTTGTTTCCAAAGCGTGGTCGCACAAAACGAAACCAGCTTTTCCCGCGAAAATAATTTTGATTTGCAGAATTGTTTGTTTGCCTAACACGCTATGTCAGGGGAGTTACACCATCCAACCTTGGAACGTTCGACGTTTAATAACGTTGTTCGACGTTACAAATCGTGGGGACGACCTACACCCATGAGATAGTCTCAAGCAGCCGGGCAAAGCTAACAAAATTTACAAAACCTAGTCCGGGTTTGAGTTCAAGGCCGTAAATCGTTTGAATGATAAATACCGAGTGGTTTGTTATGAATGTCTCTAAGTTCGAAAGCTACATTTCCAACGCATTTGTGTATAACAGCCTTTTTATACTTTGGGCACAGTTTAGCAGATACTTTATTAACTGCATCGCTTTGAGTGTAATTTTTAACAAATACAGTCTGGCCGACTTTATACGTGTGAGGACGAGTTCTTAAATTATAACGTTTGCTGTTCTGTTCATAGGCTTTTCTTAAATTGCCGATTACTTGTTTTTGAACGAATGTTAGTCTATCCATTACAGTCAACTCAAGATCACGATCATCCAGCGAATGAAGTTGGCGAAGGGTGTTATAGTGTGAGGCATGGCTAATATAATGCTGACCAAAAGTAAGGAAGTATGGAGAAAATTTGGTGCTCTCGTGGACCACATTTCGAAGCGCAGAACCGATCGTATGAATATGTTTATCCCAATCCCGATGGTTCTCTTGAACATATGCTCTGATAGCAGATAACAGGGTGCGATTAACGCGTTCGCTTGCGTTAGCTTGCGGATGGTAACGAGGTGTTAACTGATGGTTAATGCCGTGCTTCAATAAAAGATTGGCAAATTCTTTTGACGTGAATTGTTTTGCGTTATCGCTTACAATTGTTTCCGGAACAGAAAAAATGCTAAAAACACGGGTTTCTAGGTATTTGCAGACATTTTTGGAAGTAGCAACCCGCATTGGTTCTAAGAAAACAAATTTAAAATATTTGTCGACTGCAATGAATATATAACAGTTCCCATCTTTAGAGCGAGTGTACGGGCCAAGGAAGTCAATGAATAGTTGCTGGAATTGGCGCTTTACTTCGTAGAACTTTCCCATGGGAGATTTTGACAACTTATTAGACGGTTTGCATTCTTTACAAGTGTCACATTTCATAACAAAGTCGTAGATATCCCGGATCATTCCTGGCCAATAATACATGCGTTGTATTATCTCCACTGTTTTCTTGAATCCAAAATGCGCAACGTTTGGTGGGCAATGGGCATTTTCCAAAATATACTCAATTTGACTTTTCGGAATATACAACTTCCAAATTGGAATATCTGACGAGGGTTGATTTATTGAAGATTGCGATGGCTTATAGTAAATTCGGTTGTCGACCACTTTCATACTTTTATTACTAAGGGGATTATCTATCAAAATTGTTAGAAGTTCCAGATATTCGGGATCATCATCAAATTTGTCGATGCTTAACTCGCTCAAGGATTCACAAAATTGCTCATCGGTATCTTCAGTGGACAGATCAAATGTATTTCTGGACAGAGCATCCGGCACAACGTTCTCACAACCCCTTTTGTATTTAATGGTGAAATTAAATCCTTGGAGCTTTAAGCTCCACCGAGCTAGTCTCCTGGAGAGGTCCCGTTGCTCCATCAACCATTTTAAACTTGCATGATCTGTGGTGATTGTAAAGGGCAACCCCTCTACATATTGACGGAATTTCATCACGCTTAATACGGCCGCCTAACACTCCAATTCGGTGACGCTATAGTTGCGTTGCGCCCCGTTTAGTTTTTTGGAGAAAAAGGCAATTGGACGATCCTCACCACTTTCGGACTTTTGATATAAAACACTCCCCACACCGACTTTAGAAGCGTCGCACTCAATAAAGAAGTGTTTGGTGAAGTCCGGATTGCCCAACACTGGGGAAGAAGATAATGCAACTTTTAATTTACGGAAAGCGTCCTCGGCGTCCTCAGTCCAATGCAATTTTTGATTTTTCTTTAGCAATCGAGTAATTGGTTCTGCCATTTCAGCGTACTGGGGTATAAACCGCCTATACCATCCAGTGACACCAAGAAACTGTCGGATTTGCTTAACCGATTTTGGTCTATTATAATTTACGATTGCTGACACTTTTTCAGGATCTACTTTAAGGATACCATCACCAACGATAAACCCAAGGTACTTGATCTCTTTTAAAAGAAATTTACTTTTTTGTATATTGATGGTAAGATTGGCGGATCGTAAGAATCCAGCCACCAAGTTTAAAAGGTCAATATGCTCATCGAAAGTTGCGCTGGTAATCAATAAATCATCCAAGTAAACGAATATGCGGTGGTGCAGTTCGTGGGGTATCACCCGGTGCATTAAACGACACATAGTTTGGGGAGAATTACACAAGCCAAATGGCATTACTGTAAAGTGATACAGTGGTCGGCCTGGCACGGAAAATGCTGTTTTATCCCGTGACCCCTCATCCAGAGGGATCTGCCAGAAAGCGTCTTTCAAATCCAGGCTCGAGATGAACCTGGTACTATTCAGACGCCCCAGCAGACCATCGATGAGGGGCAACGGATAAGCATCCTTAACCGTCACATCGTTTACCTTCCGTGCATCCAGACACAACCGTATTTTGCCATTTGACTTGCGCACTCGCGTCACCGGGGAACTCCACGAACTGCAACTCTCCTCTATTACCCCCAATGACAACATGCGATCAAGCTCTTCGTAAATTTCGACCTGAACGGCTGGAGATACAGCATAATGACGCTATTTGATTGGCTTGGCGTCCCCGACATCAATAACATGTGTGGCCAGATGCGTACGCCCAAGACCCAGGACAGCTGATGAAGGGAATTTTCGAATGACATCGTTCAATATCTGTTGTTGATGGTCGGATAATTCGTGTTTAATCATGTGATTTAGTTCATCATCAATTACTTCGGATATTTGTCCATCGAAATTCACGATAGGATTGTTGCGGCGTGCTTTTGGAGCATATGATGTATTTGTGGAAGGAATGTTAATGGTAAGATTGAACTCCATAAAGAAATCCATGCCTAAATATAATTCTTGGGTTAGATTAGGGGAAATGTGAAACTTAATCAATTTTGTCCTACCAGCAAATGAAACAGGTATCAGGATATATCCCAGAACAGCTTCTTTCTGCCCATTTGCGGTTTTAATCGAGGAAGGAAATAGATGAAATTTTACTGATGGGTGATTTAAATATAATTCAGAACCCTTACCCAATAGTGAAACGTTTGCGCCGCTGTCCAGTAAACCAACACAAATTTTTCCTAAAATATCTAATTGAATGTATGGCCGACAGTCATCAGGTGCGGATAGGCGCGATTCGGAAATTTGTTTTCTATTCCTTCGACGGTTAAGCCAATACAGTTTATTGCGGTTGGAATTGGACGTCTGAAAAACATTCGAATAATAAGGAGAAAGACAAGTTTTTGGTATGCATTTGTCAGAAAAGTTTGGGGAGTTTACGTTTGACGCTTGGTTAATTCGGGATCCGTGTTGGATGCCGCCTCTACTTGATTCTTGTTCTGGGGGCTGGATACATTGAATGTACGCACCCCCGCTCGCCAGTTTCCCGACGGTGGATTACATCTGAAGCACTGATCTCTCGTGTAACCTTGCCTACCACATCCTGGACAACTAATAGACACCCGTGGTTGATAATTTGTATGACTAGAAGAAGGGGTTTGGTTGAAGCTAGTATGCGGATGAGGAGCGGACAGCGGAATTTGTCTTGAATTATCTCCTGTCTTATTGCGAGTTAAAAGTGTATAATTTGTATACATTGGCGGTGATTCTTCAGGAAGGTAGCACGAGGTAGAAGGAAAGGACTCTTTATTGTACATTGCTTCATAACTCTGTTCAGCCACGTCCAAAGAGTTTATCAGTTTACGCTGTTGGCACATTAATTCTGGGATAAAGCTGGTACGCGTCCATGTATCTTCATATGCTGTACATTTCCTAAAGAGCTCATCAACACTGTCAGTTTTAACGTCGGTGAGTTTATCTTGCAGCCCTGCCCTCATATTCCGCCTTATAATCCTTATAATTTCCTGTTCGTGTAATGCCGTTTCCAACTGAAGTGTCATAGATATAAAGTCCTGGTAAAAATCATAAAAAGGTTCTCGAAATCTTTGTTTTCGGGATTCCATTTGTGCCCGGATATCGTCGTCAGTCCGCAATCCTTGGAAGCATTTTTTTAATTCTGCCTTTAGGTGATCCCAAGTAGCATTTGGATTACGTTCAATGAAGTTCCAGTACCATTCCTTAACATTCCCTTTCAAAATATAATGCAGGTCAGATACTAATTTTTGATTGTTGACCTGTTCGGACTTGGCTAAATGTTCTACTCTGGTTAGAAATCGCTTTACATGAATACCTTTCGGTGTGCCATCATATGAAATATCCCATTTTGATAACGATTTATGGGAACTGGTATGACAATATCTCGAATCAGAACCATCCGAAGTTGGTGGTTTTGAACCTCCGTTTTGTAAAGACTTTGCAGAACCTTGTTTACCAGTGGTTGAGTCTTTATTTGTCTTGGATTTTGATTGGTCATTAGATTGACCTTGTTGACCCATTGCCGTTGAGTTTGAAGCCTTATTGGAACCGGTAACTAGGCCACTAATATCTGACACGTCAGACCCATTAACAGAGGAATCGTCAGACTCGCTTAAATCTTCTATCTGTATATCTCCTTCGACGTTGTTAAAATTAATTTTATTGAGTTCCTGAAGGCTTTCATTTGGATCGGTATCGTCTTTCTCAACATTATTGGTTACAAAGTCAATTAATTGTGTTACCTTCACTAAAGTATCAGTGACTTGGTCACGAACTGCTTTGGAATACTTTAAACGGAGAAACCTACCCTGTACATGGAGTAAGCGAGACTGATACTTTTTGATACTAACATTGTCACCTTCTTTAACAGCGTCCTGAAGTTCAACATAGAGGAAGTTAAGTTTCAAGGAAATTTTCTCAACCTCGCGCTTAGGGTTTTTCCGCGCGGCTTTGTGAGGACGGTTTGGTACTAACACTGGGTGAGCCTTCTCTAATTCCAATCGTTGTTGCAAGTTTCGCAATTTCTCCTCAAGGCTCGTTGCTTGGATATCACGAATGCTACATTCAAGCTCGAACTCTTCAAACTCTAAATGATCAAGGTTCATCGTTGGAAATGTCAATCGGAAATCATGCAAATGATAGAAAATTTTGATATACACTACTACTAAGTAACGGAATTATGAAACCAGTGAACAAGATACCACGTAATTAAGTTATATTTAACAGACTAACTTAAAGTTACTAACCGCTGCGGTGATAATAGAATAAAACAAACCAGAGGGCTGGAATAATTAACACCCCCAACACAACAATAGTTAGCCAAACAAATCTCGCAGATTATTAGGCAATAACAAAAATACCAAAAATAAATTTTTATTGATTTGTAGGAATCTGAAGAGTTATATTTTAGATAAAACTGAACAATTCGGAATGCTTAATCTGTTATACGAATAAAAAAAATTCAATTCAATTACGTTTATTTATAAGAGGATGAGTGGTAAGTGTGAATACAGAATGATCTTATTGGTGTTCCATGACCTGCGGAAAAAGGAAAAGGAAAAGGGGAAGAACCGAGCCAAAAACATGACCAAAAAAAAATTATTTTAATTAAGTTATAAAAAGATATTTGCATTATGTCACATGGACTTATTGATTCTACAAATGAGTCTACAAAATGAAGGAATGCATTTGTTTCAATAAGCAACCTGTGTTTTTGTTTTTCATGCTTAAACAGTCAATGCGCTCAAACACTTGTAGTGGAAGCCATTGTTGAAGTATGAATGAATTAATGAATAAGGCAAAGACAACTGATGAAATTATTAGGTAGACACTAAAATCGACAAGTGGAAATAATGTACATGTAACTTCATCAATTCTCCTAAACCTAACAAAAACACAAATAATATATTTAACGTAAAATAAATCCATATGATATACACACGCGAGTCAACAGTATAAAAACCTGGAAACGAAAATGAGCATATGGATTGATTTTACGGTAAATCTATTTAAAAAAAAAAATATTCTAGAACAAAAAAAAACATATGGAAGAAATATGAAATTGCCGGTTTAACCGTGCTTGGGCGCCATCTGTAACGGGTGTGTTGGCTATGAGTGGGTCGCGAAAAAAACACGCTTCCAATTGAATGCCACTCGTTACGGAGTTTATAATTTCACTTACTGATAGCTTCGACGTGGTCAAAATCTGCCGGCTTAGCTTCAGGGTTGGGCGTGGGGTGTGCCGAAGATCAGTAACTGCATTGCTAGACCACAACAGGAACGAGACATGGGACGGATATTAGGGAAAGGATTCAGGACATGGAACAACAAAACCTACCACTCTGCACACACACTTACCTCTACATCCTAATTTCACTGTTTAGTGTCGCATGTTAACAAATTTAACCTCCAGGCGAAAATTACAAAAGAACATTATTAGCGGAGAAATAAATACCAAAAAAAAATTTTTCTTTAGAGAAACAATATTTGATTACCGAATTTCACAACTATTATCATACTTTATTTAAATAAAATGTAACGGACCAAGCGACTTAATCGTGCATTGAAAAATCAAAAATATTTACAATCTTAACACTAACAAAACAAGATTTCATACGAACTCGAAACTTAAAATCTATTGACGCCACCTACGCCTAACTAGATACAAACTTCACTAAACTACCGTAAATTATATAAACCCGCCACCAAAATCTTATGATTATAATAAAAAAATTAGAGAAAAAGAAAATTTTTCCTTTACTAAAATTATATATGTACATAAAAGAAAACCTTTATTTACGTTGCGGCCGATGTCCAGCATATGATGTACCGATGATAATATTTAATCGCTGATCAGATTTTATGATGCTTCTCGTTGGAATTGAATACCGAGGAATTAACATTTCTTATTAATTATTCCAATATAATTTGTATAATACATATGAAGGATGGTAATTTTATTATTTTTATACAATTTATTGTTTATTTAGTATTATTTATTATGCTCGTTATAACTAACCACCCATGGAATCGCGCACATAATTTAACGGACCACCGTTCACCTTACAAATTTTAGTTTGTGATATATTAAGGCGATAATCTAATTACAACTGTTGTTATATATTTTTTTTGTTTTTCGAATTGGCGCGAACCTTTATATTTGATCATTCGCTCTGATGTTACACTTTTATTGTTTTAGTAAATGTATTTGTATTTGTTTTTAGTTTTAATTACATTAATAATTTTTAGTTTCAATAATATAACTATTTTATTGTCATTTTCTTAAATTTTAAAACAAAAGCTACCCCTTAGACTAATATAATTTATAGCACTAGGTTTAAATACTTTTAGTTTGTTTTGATAAATTTTTTTTTTTTTATTGATTTTTCAAGACACACTAGCAACCACTATCACAGTAATATATAAGAGCAATCGCTATCACGTTTGTCGTACACAGTTTATCAATTTCACGACACGAAAACTTCATTTAATTTATTATTTAAGTAATTACTAACTTATTTATCTCTTAGAATGTTTCTTTTAAATTTTTATGTGTTTTGTAACCGAAACTATACTCTACGCGCGATACTCAACATCAACTGACCAAAACTTTTAGAATTGTTCATTTTTATAAACAGATAACAGAAAAGTACAAAAAAAAATTTTGCTACGGATTAACCGTAGTTTTGTTTCCAAAGCGTGGTCGCACAAAACGAAACCAGCTTTTCCCGCGAAAATAATTTTGATTTGCAGAATTGTTTGTTTGCCTAACACGCTATGTCAGGGGAGTTACACCATCCAACCTTGGAACGTTCGACGTTTAATAACGTTGTTCGACGTTACACACAGTCCATCTCTCGCGACTATTACATTAACAGCGATGCCGTTACCAGAGCCTGTTCTGTTCGAGATTTGGGGGTCATCTGCGACAGTGAATTGAATTTTAGACATCACATCGATCGTATTATCAGCCAAGCCAATTCTTCGCTCGGTTTCATCAAGCGTTGGTCGAAAGAATTCGACGATCCTTATGTTACGAAGGCTCTCTATTCAACATTCGTTCGTCCCCTGCTCGAATATGCTAGCTAGGTGTGGTCGCCTTATCATAAGGTTCACATTAAGAGGATTGAAGAAGTCCAGCGTAGATTTCTTCGCTTTGCTTTATGCGGGCTACCGTGGGTAGACATGTTCAACCTGCCTCCATATCAAGATCGTCTGCAGCTAATTAATTTACAGTCACTTAGTAAGCGCCAACTTGTTGCGGACGTGGCTTTCATACATCAAATACTAACTGGAGGTATCGATTCTCCTGTTCTGTTAGGTAAAATTAATCAAAGTATAAATTCTCGGGATTTAAGATCAGTACCTATGTTTAGAATCGACCTTCATCTAATCAGCACTACCATTTTATCGATTTCAATACGACAAAACGCACGTTGAAAAAACGTTTTTATTTTTCTTCACTGTAGTTTAATATTTTTATTTAACTTATTTGTTTTTTGTTTTTTTGTGTCATTTTATTTTGCTTGACTTTATCTTTTATCTATTTTAATTTTTTTAGTCTATCAAATCTGTTTGTACTAAGCAGACTCGACTTCCGTTTTCCTGCCGTCTGCGACGGGTATCGTCTTGCTTAACTATTCATTTAACTTAACTATTCATTTAATAACATTTGATTTTTTGCCGTTTTAACACGTTCACGCCGGCGCGTACCACCGGTGGCCCGCACTAAACTGTCTCATCGGGCGGCGCGTACCACCGGTGGCCCGTACTAGACTGCCTGATCGGGCGGTGCGTACCACCGGTGGTACGCATTTGATTGTGCTATTAGACGGTATGTAACACCAAATAATTAGATAAAAAAAAAAATACAAAAAAAATCGTATTCAGGAATAGGGCGGCTGAATTAGCTCCCGTCTGATAGAGCGAAAAGCTTTAAGCGCAGCCGCCAATGGGTGAGGAGCATGAGTTACAGCGCCGTCGTGAACGTGTTAAAATCTAATTTTTTAATTTCACTGGTTAAGCAACTCGATATCCTTGTTTATAATTCACTTGAATTATACTCAAAAAAATAATAATAATACAGATGGAGACTCCCCGCGCGTGGTGCTATTGCATCTAACATTACTTTGATGGTTAAGGAGACGGGTCCTTAATTTGTTACCTGTTTAACCCACGTATGCTTTACCACATTCACAGGGAATTTCATACACTGCATTATGTTGTTCTGTAGTCAGTATTTTATCTTTTAATCTTGGGAAGGACATATTCAATTTATTAGGAATTTTGTACTCAATTTTGATATTCGGGTTCCAGTGTGGGTTCACAATTTTAGTAATATGTTGTGATAAATTGTTAACGTATGTTATACTTCTAAATCTAGAGGTTGCATTCTCTGTATTTGGACTAATGTTTTCTTGTAGATTTGATTCTTACATATTTGTGTTACGATGTTTCGGCGTTTCGCTTTAGTAATCGCTTGCCTAATTGTTTTCATCGGATAGTTATTATTTTGAAGTATATTCGTTATTGTGATGATGTTGTCATTGTAAAATTCTTTATCGGAAAGTGAAAGTACCTTTCGTGCGAATGATACTGCCAAGTTGAGTTTCATATTACTAGGATGGGAGGAGATACAATTTAAGACCCGGTTTGAACCAATAAGTTTTAATTCTGCAATTATTTTGAATGAGAGTTATATCGAGGAAAGGAATTGAGCCATTTACTTCTTCTTGTACGGTAAACGTAATGTGTTCGTCGAAGGAGTGAAGATATTCTATTGTGTTATTAATATATGGTTTTGGTATTGCGATAATAATATCATCCACGTATTTTTTTTTATTAATGTGAGTTGATGTTCCAATTGTGGCAAGCATACATTAAACAACCTTCCCATCACTAAATCCGCTAGAACGGATGATAAGGGGTTGCCCATGGCGAGACCAAATTTTTGGTTGTAGATGATATTATTAAAATTAAAATAATTATTATTGTCTATTACGAAATTTAGTAGTTGCATAAACGTATCTAGATCCAGTTCACTATTAAATTCAAGCTCTTGCCACCTTCTTCTAACTTCATCGATGGATTTTCCGGTTGGGATGTTGGTAAAAAGGGCAGTAACATCGAACGAAACTAAAATTTCGTCGGGCTGAAGGGTTATGTTATCAACTAAGTCTTTCAATTCATAGGTGTTTTTAATATTATATCTACTGTCATCCGTGAGACGTTTTAATATTTGGGATAGGTATTTGGCTATTGCATAGCAAGATGAGTCAATTGTTGATACAATAGGTCTGAGTTGATGGCCTTGTTTATGGATTTTCGGTAATCCATAGATTCTTGGTGCTATAGTAGTATTTTTCACTGTCAATTTTCTAACTAAGCCACTGTTAATTTTCAAATCTGTAAGTAACTTAGTTAATTTGTTAGTATCTCTGGTAGTCGGGTCTTTAATAAGTATTTCATAGGTGTCCTTGTCGCTTAATAAGACATTTATTTTTTCTGTGTATTCAGATCTCATAATTATTACGGTCTTCTTACTTTTGTCACTTTCAACTACGATAATTTCTTTGTTACGTTTCAAAAAACAATTTAGATTAGTATTGGCTTTGACTAAAAACTTGGCGTGCGGGTTTTTATTGATGTTATTTTTACTATTTTTCATATATTTATTGATCATTGAAGCAACTAATTCGTGTTTGAGATTCTTTGTTACAAAATTATCGGTGTTAATCAGATTTTCAACGTCAGCTAATAAAGCAAGGAAAATTAGTAGTATTAGTAGGGATGGCAAACTTAGGACCGAAAGATAGTAAAATTTTAACATATATCTATGTTAGTGAGATTCTTTAAATAGTCTTCATTGTATATAATATGATAATGCTCATTAACACTATTATTGTCAAATTTTTTCTTCAATCTAATTTTGTGCAGGTCATGCATGTTTTTGTTATACTCGCATTGAGTACCTTTAAGAAAATTATAATCATTAACTGTGAGACTTACCGATAATGTACTATCTAGCTTAACCAGATCATCTATCAAACTATCAACATGTTGGATACATATTTTAATTTCTAAATTAAGTAGTTGTTTCATAACATTGTTTCAAATATTTTTGGTTGTTTCTGCAAAATGTTGTGATCCCTGGTGGTGTACGGTAATCCCTTTCGTTTTGTTTTGTAGAAATGTTGGAAATGCTTTACATCTTCTGCATTTCAGTAGAAAGAATCTTCTTGTGATTGCTTTCGTAATTTTATCATTTATCCTGATATATTTTAGGATATTTCTGTTGATGGAAAAATTGTAAAGTTTTTGTAGAAAAAACTGGTAGTTTTTATAACTGAAAAAAAATAATCAAAATAAACATTTCGAATAAAAAAATCCTATTCTAAAATTAATGAATTAGCACATTTGGGAGATATTCAAAATTTCTCTTTCCATATTTAGAATTTAAATTACGTTAACGGCCCGTTATTTGATATTTATTATAAGCCATTGCATGTAAATAGAATTGAAAGCACATATAGTTAATTAAAAATGCATGAAACCGCTGCACTCAATTTATTTTAAACGCGAGATTTGTACAAAAAACCATTAAATACGAGTTCCATTTATAAATCGATTTGAAACGCGTTCAACGTTAAAAACAATTATTAATAACCTCGCTACTCAACACGGTATTAAAAAAATCATTTATGGAAATTTTAACATAAATTTTATTTATAGAATTTATTTTTTCCGCCGTGCTTTTAATTAAATTGTAATATTCAACATTTCATCGCAGCAAAAAAAAAAAAAAAAAACTGAAAATGAATTCACCTAATCATGCGGAAAAATGAAATTTAAATTAAATTTTTATTTTCCTTTAAAAATACTTTTCTTTTTTTTACGTCTTCTATTGTTATACAATTTTCTTTTTACAAAACCAAAAATTGCCTAACCTGAGATGATAAAGTACGAACAACAAAATTTATTGAACTGTTACATTTTTTATTATATTTAATTTTTAGTTAATTTTTTTTTAATTTTATAACATTTAAAATAATGACTTTAAATAATTGTTCGGGTGGAATTTGGTCTGATTTGTGATACCTCGGCTGGAATGGACACACTCGAAATACTTAATTTGTGTATGTGGGTTTGAAGATTACGTTAGATCAGTATTTACAGTTGCCTATTTAATTTAATTGACTATAATTTTAGAAAATAAAGAGTTTATAATTTAATAATAACATCAGAGTTGAAATTATTTATAAATATAATCAACGTTAAGCTGTTGCAACCCTTCAGGTGCGACTTGTAAAACTTAAATATAAATTATAGTGTATATATAGAAAGATTTTGTCTATATATAGAAAGATTTTGTCAATAATTGAGGGCTAAATCTCATTTATATTTTGTTAGCCTATTGAGTTAATATTATGTGTGGCGAGCTTGTATCAAACCGCGATATTTCTCGATGGGAGCTGCGTGCTAGTGGAAATTAAATTTTAGTGTCGACAGGCCTGTCGCTTGAGGAAAATGTTTATGTATTCAATGGGTGATTGCGAACAACTACTTTGTCTTTTCAAAACAATGAAAATAATGAATTTCGTGTGTTGATTAAACACTATATTTTGATGAGAAAAATACCGTACAAGCAAAGCAATGGCTTGATAAGGATTATAGAGACTCGGTTCCTTCGAAAGCAACCATCGAACGTCGGTTTTCTGAGTTTAAACGACCACCGCTTGTATGGATCAAAAACAGCAATGCGTCGATTCAAAGCGCTGAAAAATCGTCAATCAGCTGATTGAACAGCAGCCGGTTGAGAAAACCAAAACCTTCGTATTTTGTTATGTGCAAGGTATTTTATTCGTCGACTATCATAAGAAAGGAAAGACCATCAACAGTGGATATTTGTGGCTCCCAGCGACTACTACCTGCTCACACATCTCCAAAAATGGTCCAGGAAAAGAAATTATGCTGAAACAAAAGAATACTTTGAGGCCAAAGATAAATCGTACTGCTAAAGTCGCATTTCGTGAGAAAAAAAATTGTTTTTAGTATGGTCTAGACTTGTTTACCGACGAGTAAAATAGCCTAAAATTAGCGTTTAATTTCCTAATTGTTTTAAAATCATATTTTGGATAACCTTTTCTAAAGCTAGCAGAACCCAGCATAAAGTTGGAATGGACGGAGCTCACAATTTTTTAATAGAACAATGTCAACCACTGGGATTTTAGTGACGATTTTTTTTCGTTTGAGATTTTTTCATGACGGCAGGCTTTTCGATGGAGGGAAATGTTTATGGTTGTATGAATTCGTGAACAATTTAATACTTGTGGATTGTCAAATTATATCGTGTGCGTTGCGAAACGAACACAAGAACATACCAGTGTATAAACCGAAAGGGACGAGTTGTGGGTGAAGGTCAACATCTGTCAACGATGTTTTTAAGTTTTATGTTTTTATTTACAAAAAATGAACACGAACTTTTGTAAAATTTAATTTAATTAAAGTTTATTTAAAATAATTTACACGTTAAAATCTTTCTTTATATGGTATATATCTTATCTTGAATGGAGGCTTTAGTTAAATCAGAATTGAAGAAGGGACGCAACGATTCTGAAACCGGCCTTCTATTAAAGGTAAGATATATGTATACCACATAAAGAAAGATTTTAATGTGTAAATTATTTTAGATAAACTTTAATTAAATTAAATTTTACAAAAGTTTGTGTTCATTTTTTGTAAATAAAAATTGAAAACATAATTCTGTGATAAAAGAGCAGCACTCACATAAATGGAAAACATTAAAAAATATAGATGTCAAAGAATCTGTCACACCGACGTGAAAACGTGGGTATTTAAACGACATTATATTTATGAACTGTACGTCCTCCAGAATACCCAAATACGTGAAATTAATTAGCAGCCCAAAACGAGGGCGCGAATTTAACGAATGCTTTGTGTAATACCTATATAATCGTTGGTGTAACCTTAGACAATCAAATTAGATTTTTCATTTGAACTATAAAATGAAAACAAAACAAACTTCTGATAATTCCAATGTCATCGTTGTATCTGTGATTTTTCGATAAACTGTGTATACGTATACGCAAAAAACAAAATATTTTTGATTGTATACGGCTATTTACAGAAAATGAAATCACAGTTTAAATTTTTACGTTTACATAGGATGAAATATCTGTTTTAGGTTGTCTCAGGTGTAACCATCGTATGTTACTCCGCCTAAAGGCCGGCTTAGGGATCCAGGTTAACCACAGCAACCGAGATATTCGCAGAGATCATAAAAGAATGTATAACACCAAACCTCAACGCCTAACTATGTGCATATGTTAAATAGAGTAATAATTGTAGAGGTTAAACAATTTTTCTTATATTTATCAAATTTCGTTTTTGATAAATTTTTGTTCCCAGCGCAGGTTAAATCAGGGCAATATCTTTTTCTATCCTTCCATATCAAACGCCAGCTCGGATTGAATTCAGTATACAAAAAGAGCGTCACTTTGTATTTTTTTAAGTTAAATATTTGATGGTTCAAATATAGGAATATCAGGGAAATAATGCACGGTACAATGTAAGACTTTTAATGTAATTTGATTTGTATTTTCTTTATAATGTTTGGTGGTATGCAAATAGTGTCATAATAATTTAGAGAGGGATATACGAGATGAGTAGTTTCGTTATGGGACGTGTGAGTGAATTAGGTAAGGTATACAAAAGTCCAGGCAGCTTATTAAGTCTCGTGGAACATCAACTATTCCACCACATCCCATACTGAGCATTAACTGGCAAAAGCTGATGGTGGTGCTAAACCCTTATGCTAATTAATATGTGCAATAATTAAAAATTTATGGTGAACAACTAAGGAAAGGAGGGTGCATATCAGAGACAACATCATCAGCATCAACGTCAAGTAACCGTTGCAACTTTGAGTGACCACATTATGGAACAGTATAAAAGATAATTGTAAAATGGAAGGAAAAACGAGAACATCCCCCGGCATTCCAGTATGCCTCATCCAGCACCAGTGTACCCCTTCCAGCAGCTCTGAGACCAGGCTAGAATACAATGAACTGACCAACCATTACTCTAAAAATAAATTTGATAATGTAACCTAATTGAGGCGTTTTTTTTAATAAAATAAAAAAAATACGATTTTGTCAATTAGCTCCCAATCAAATAGAGTTATTATGGCATAAAGGCAAGAAGCTTTTTGATTTTTGGGGATAATTTGCAAATTCTATATTTTTCGTACTCTTAAGTGATAAACATCTGGTGACTTCTTAATTTGTATTGTCTTAAGATTAGCAAAATTGAAAGTCTTGAGAGATAATTAGCAAAATCTTTTGAAAATAAAACGTCTGTTCCAGGCTAGCAACATACCAAGGACAATCAACTCAGCTAACATACCTGACTGAAAATAATGGACTGATACCAATAAAAAAGGGATCCGTACAGATATAAACATCCAAAATTACTACATATAATAGAACTCAACCATAGGCTGATATAATTAATTCACTGGACGTTCAAACAAAACAACTGTCACAACTAACATCTTCCAAAAACGATTATACTGTAATAATAAATGACAAGAAAATCATCACAAAACACAAACTAGGACCACTAATAGAAACATATAACTCCCTAAAACCGAAACGATTCAAACAAGGATTAGTAAACGAATTGGGTTCTTTAATAAAAGGCTTAACTGGAAATCTTGACAATCAGGACCTCATAGATATACAGAATGCCATTAATACTGCCTCCATCAACCAAGAATCCTTAAACCGACAACTAAACACACAAATTCACATAAACGGACAAATTATTCAAAGGCTCACCGACATACAAAATTTTACAACTACAAATATAAACAGGCTTCAATACAAAGTAAGCCGTACTTTAACCATAGCCAACTCAGTTTCATCGGTCTTGTTAGGTTAGGTTAGGTTTTAGTGGCTGCTATCGCACAATTAGGCCAGTTATGGCCTATCGGGATACCACAGGATCTAGGGTTACCACCTGTCCATATTTCATATTGACTGTCAATATTTGAAGAGTTTTGTCAATATGATAATATAGAATGATATGAACATATTGATTGTCCAGAAATTTCTTTATTTAATAAAATAATAATACAATTTCGTAAAAAACGTGCTAAAGATTTTTATATTTATTTTAATAAAAAGGTACTATAATTTTCTCTGATTTTAAAGTGTAAATGCATAAAATCTAAAATTACTATAGTTTACTGTGTTTAGTTTTTGCACTGAACTGAAATTTACCGGTAGCAAAATGTCAGTTTTATATTTTTTATTTAAGAAAGTTTGCGATTTCCTACTATAAGGTTTTCTCGTTCTCCGTATATTCAAAAACAAATAGTTGTTGTATGGTTGGTATAGGTAAAAGAGATAATTTTGCAAATAAATTGGTATGTGTATATATTTTAATGAATACGTAATTTATAAAAAAAACTAAAATTGTTATTTCAATAAATGAAAAAAATAGTTATTCCATGGCTTCTACAAACAAAAATCCAATTGCTCAATCAGAACATGCCGAAGAATATTCAACTCGAACTAAAAAACAGAAAACCCTAAAAAGACAGTGCAAATTTCGAGATGAATATCTGGACGATGAGAATTTTAAGAAGTGGATAATAAAAGTTCCTTCAGACGATACAAAAGCTAAATGTCGATATTGTGGTTTAATTTTCTCGATCAAACACGAAGGTATTTCAAATTTAAATAAACATGCAGCATCCTCCAAACATAAAAATAACGAAAAGCAAGCTACCACAAGCCAAACAATTTCCTCATTTTACACTAAGCCAAATTGTGATCAAGAATTTGCAGTTTTAGCTACAGAGATTGGTTTTATCTACCATGGGGTTATGCATCACCACAGTTTTTTATCACAAGAATGTGGAATTAGAATAGCATGCAAGTTATTTTCTGATTCAAGCTTAAGTCCGAAAGTTCATTGTGGCAGAACAAAAATAACGGCAATAATTGAAAATGTTTTGTCACCATATTCTGTTGGTATTTTATTAAAACAGCTAGTTAATGAAAAGCCATACTCATTAGCAACAGACGCCTCCAACAAAGGCAACATTAAATGCTGGCCACTAGTTATAACGTATTTTTCTAAAACTGAGGGATGTAGAGAAGGATTATTAGATTTTTATGATGAAGCGAAAGAAACCTCGGCGGCGGTTACTAGTCGAATTGAAAAGAAATTATCGTCGAATTATTTAAAAATTCAAAATATGGTATCATATAGTGCGGACAATGCTTCTGTGAATTATGGATGCCATAATTCAATTTTCCAAAAGCTTTGTGACAAAAACAAAAACATCATTAAAGCAAATTGTAATTGCCACATTTTACATAACGTCGCGAAACATGGACGTAAAAAATTAAAATATGATGTTGAAACTCTCGTTATTAAAGTTTTTAACGAATTTTCATCGTCTGGGAAAAATTTAGAAGAGCTTAAAGGAATTTTTGAGTTTTTGGAACATGATTATTCAGCTTTACTTCGTCATATCCCAATAAGATGGCTTAGTTTGCTGCCTGCATTGGATCGTTTAATTGTTAATTGGATGCCTATTAAATCTTACTTTCTTTCTCAAGGAAAGTGTAATCCAGTGTTGATCCAGTTATTTGGTCTTTTATAAAAGAACAAGAAGATGGTTTATTAGACGGAACCGACCTTACTTTTCCAGAACTCTATTTACATTTTATGCAAAATTATATGCATATTATACATACGTCAGTAAAACTCTTGGAAAGCAAGGATACATCTGTAACACAAATTTACGACATTATGCTTATTCGAGCAAATATAGCCATGAACTGTACGGAATTCAGTGATTTCATAAAAAATGAACGGAGTTTACTTGAAGCAGCAAAAAGTAATAAAAAATACCAATTCAAAAATTTAGAATAATTCGATATTTTTTATTTTTATATTGCAAAATAGGATTTGCGTTAATTTTTATTATCTTGAATTATTTCTAGTCATAGTTTTTTAAATATATTTTATTTATTGTTTTTTGTTTTTGATTAAAAATGAATTATTTATGTTTATTATATGAAAAAAAAATAAAAATCTAAATTTTCATAACAGAAATTCGGTTACTATTTAAGTTTTTTTTTACAAATATTTTGTGTCCATATTTGTCCATATTAATTTGTTGAATTTTTGTTTTTGTCCATATTTCACATTTTGGAAAGGTGGCAACCCTAACAGGATCCGACATCATAAACTCCCTTAAACCCATTTAGTACTATTAATATAGCTTAAAAGATCTCGCACATTACAGCTTTCCAGATCACAAAGGCTATCCATGTTGTATTTGCCCAAGTGATCATGTCTTCTGCAAGCTAGCGCGGGACACAAGCAAAGGAAGTGAACAACAGTCTTCTCCTCCTCCTCGTCCCTGCAGCTTCTGCACAAGTCATTTGCATCTAGACCCAGCCTTCTCGCATGATCTCCGAAAAGACAGTGCTCGGTAATTATCCTTACAATTCTACCTAAATCACGCTTACTCAGTGTGATAAGGATCTTGGATCGATTCAAGTTCAGCTCAGGCCATACTTGTTGTGCTACCCTGCCAGTTGGACTGGCGCTCCACCTGGCAGTTGCCAAGGCAACTGCTTTCCTATGGCTTGCTGCTTTCAGCACACACATAGGCCTTCCTACACATTCCCTCCCTGATGCCAGTTGGAAAGTCGTACCGCACCTTGCTAACTCGTCTGCCCTGCAATTTCCCTCAACATCAGAATGGCCCGGAACCCAGACCAACTGGATATTGAAATGTTCACCCATCTCGTTAACAAATGTGTGACAATCCAACGCCATCCTTGACACCAGGGAAACTGAATCCAGCGAAAGAATGGCCACCCGACTGTCCACATAGATAGTGATATCAGTTAACGATATTACATTATGCTTCAACCAGTTCATGACCTCTTCAGTTGCTATAACTTCAGCCTGGTACACACTGCAGTACTCGGGCAGACGAAAGGATAAAGTAACATTTAATTCCCCACAGAATACGCCAGTTCCCACTCTACCATCGAGCTTGGAGCCGTCGGTGAAGAATTTAACTGTCCCGGTCTCCATAACGAGACCACTATTCCAATCCTTCCAGAGGGTAGGATCACCTAGAAAAACTTGTCGAAGCACAAACGAGGTGTTTTGTAGTCAAGATTTACCAGTTCATGCCTCACTGAATTAATTATAGTTGAGTGCCCTTTTTGCAAGCACTACCAACTCGAATTCGCTGAAAGCCGGGCGGCCGTGTTAACCGCCATTTGCTTGCCGATAATATCCAACGGGAGAAGGTTCAGCAAAACCTCTAGGGCACTAGTGGGGGTCGTTTTCAGCGCCCCACGAATGAGCAAACAGACTGCCCTCTATACCTTTGCCATCATATTTCTATATGATACTTTCTCCAGAGCAGGCCACCATATACTCACACTATACAGCAATATGGGCTTTACAACTGCCTTGTAAAGCCAGTGCACCAGCTTCCGGCTTCAAGCCCTATTTCCTTCCAATGGCATTTTTACAAGAGTAGAGCGCCACAGTGGCCTTCTTTACTCTTTCAATCGTGTTTGGTTTCCAGCTGAGCTTACTATCCAGAACAATATATATGAATCTCGCCTTATCAGTAAGGACAAGCATAGTACCATTCAGGCTTGGTAAAACCATTTCCGGAATGTTATACCTCCTAGTGATGAGGACCAGTTATTTTTTAGATGGTTTAATCCTCAATTCACATCTGCTGGCCCACTCCACAGGTTTTGATAACGCATTTTGCATCATATCCCTGATTGTACCCAGGTGCTTACCCGAGACAGCTATCGCCACGTCATCGGCATAAGCAACCACACCTATTCCTTCCCCCTCCAATTCCAATAGTAGTCTATTGTTTATTACATTCCATAGGAGGGGAGAGAGGACCCCTGCCTGGATAGTTCTCCGAGCAACCCGTCTTATGAGGGAGGCTTCCCCCATGGCTACCTTCCCCCCGAGGCTACCTAGCAAATGAATTATTAGCTTGATTACTGGGTTTTCAAACATCACCAACGAGAATTTCTGAAAATCCAGTGACTTCTCAAATCCACGAACTAGAGTATGTATAATGCCGTATCCACGGACTTACCCTTATGGTACGCATGTTATGACTGAGCTCATTTACTGGGTTTAATTCTTGAGCGAATATATACATCCAGCTTCCTTTCCATGGTTTTCAGCAGAAAACATGACAAGGATATTGGTCTAAAATCCTTAGGGTTGCTATGCAAGCTTCTTCCCGCTTTCGGGATGAAGATCACCCTAGCAGCCCTCCATCTTTCAGGGATGTACCCCAGCTTCAGACACTCTTTGAAGAAAACTTCCAGGCAGGGAAGCAAAACCTCCAGGTTCTTCTGAATTTCCGCTGGTGTAATCCCATCTGGACCAGCTTACTTAAAAGACTTGAAATCTTTAATAGCCTATTTTATTCTCCGTGTGCTCAGAATATCCTCTGTACACAACAGTTGGACCCCGCAGTCATCCCTAGACCCACAACCATCCAAAGGCTCCGTAGTCGACACGTCCTCACTACCCGTGAAGTGAGTTTCCATCAAGAGATCAAGAGTCCCTTCACTAAAAACCGTCCATTCGCCATCCGTTTTTAACAGATAGCCTGGAACAGCTGGATTGGTAGAGAGAATTTACCTTAAGCGCGAGGTTTCCGAGACCCCTTCCATTCTATCACAGAAGTGCCTCCACGAATTCTTTTGCGCCTTCCTTAACTCCCTTTTGTATACTCTGAGGCATTCCTTATAGAAGTCCCAGTCCTGACTATCTTTAGATCTTTTCGCTCTATTGAAAGCAGACCCAGCTTTGTTAAAGGACAGGCTACTCTCATATAAGTGTTGCAAGCCTTTGTCAGAGTGTCCACCATTGAATCCAGTTCACCACCCGTGTCGGGAGTCCTGGAACTCTAGATGGAATAATGCTCTCCAATAAATTCCTATATATATATATATATGCCATACTGTCCTCCTTGGGTTTCTGAACACGTATTGTTTTATAACATTGAGATTAAGTTTAAACGTTATGTAACGATGGTCGGATAAGGAATGCTCCTTCGCCACCCTCCATTCCCTGGTCATCGGTGAGATAAATTCGGAGACCAGAGTGATATCCAGAACCTCCTGTCTATTACTAATAATAAAGTTGAGTTCCTAGCCTATATTACTAATAGTGAGGTTAGTTCTTAAGAGAAAATCAAAAAGTAACTCACCCCTGTCATTTATATCTGAGCTACCCCAGATGGTGTAGTGCGCGTTGGCGTCGCACCCCAGGATAACTCCCACCTTCCTTCTTTCTGCATCTGAAACCATTGTCCCCAGTATATTTGGCGGCACTGGCATCCCCCGCTCTATGTATGCGGCTGCTAGCCAGAATTTTCTCCTTTCCGTCTCTAGACATACCGCAGTAATGTCCCCATTGCTATACTGTGAAAGTAGAAAAACATTTATGTTATTTCCCACTAATATACAAGATCTGCTCTTTTCAGTCCCACAAGCGTGAAAAAGGGTGTAACTCTTCGATCGCAGACCGCAGATCTTGTTATTGCTGATTCAAGGTTCTTGGATCAGAATTTCCTCGCCTGACTTAGCCAGTCTGAGAAGTAGCGCCACCAAAGCAACCTTGATGTGATGTAAGTTTATCTGCACAAACCTAATCATTGATAACAGTCTTCACTTACCTTAATTGCAACAGCAGTGCTACGTCCCACTCCCACTGCAGTCACTGAAGTTAAAGAGGTCCTCCCATCCCCTCTCGGAATCCAATGTATCCCTTTTGTCAAGGGATAGTCGGTCCCTAAGGTCGCTAAATAACCCCTCACTTGGGTTCGCAACTAGCTGCAGTGTCTCCCCTGGAGAGATACCACTCCTCGCGCTTCCCACAGCTAACTGCACTTCTACCTCCCCCTTCTCAGGCTGCCAAGTAATCCGTTTCGCTCCGACCTCGTCCTTCCTGAACACTTTCAGTGTAACGGAGCCGAAGTCTAAGTTGATGACCCCTTTGGTTTTTGACAGGGGAGCCAGGGATTCCTTATTGATCACCATAATTGATGATCTGAAATTGTCCTTAGGCTCCTCCTGCTTGACAATTTTCCAGTTCCCTGTCGGGAGATCCGGATTGCAAACCTGGATAATTCTCAAGAATTCATCCGTGTTAGCCGGCTCCGTAGGGAGACCATTGCCCTCGGTCTGATGGGTATTTCCTCTTTGGGAATTGCCTTGAGCTTAGCTCCCGGCCATACCTCGCCTACTTCTTGATCAGGTTGCATATCCTTCGTTGATCAGCGCACGCAGTCAGCATCAGCCATCGCTGATAACAACTGGTGGTGGTCCCGGATGTTGTCCAAGGACCCTGAGGAAAACAAGGTTAAGTGCATTGAACACCGAAATCCATTATTCCCCGGTGACGCTCCCATCTTCATGGCTCTCGTCCATGACGGCTAGCACCACCTCACCCTCCTTCACCACGTCGCTGAAGAGCTTAGGCCGCTTCCCCGACTGTTCCACTTCAAACTTGACCCGTTTATTTTCGGAATCCAACTCCTCCTCGCCAGACCTCTGTCTTTTCGATCCAAGATCCTCCTTCCGAACTTTACTAACATCGGCAATGCAGCTCTTCGCCCACTCAGCCTTTTGCCGTCTTTCCTCAGTCCACTGCTCCTTCGGGACTGTGGCCAGTCTATCTATCTAGTTTACCGCTACCACTAGTTCCTGGCTTGCAAGCCTCAGAACCAGTTTTAACCCCACTGACGGCTGGGGTAGCAGACCCCCCGTCCCCACCAGCATTTGAGAAGTGCTGGTCACTAGGGAATCCAAGTCGGTTCTACCCGACTTCGTGTAGTTGGGCAATTACTCACCCCCAGAGACACCCGAAACCATCGGGCATCGCCGCAAACAACCGAAACCGACAACCCTCCTAGGCATCTCAACGAAAATGGAAAAAACATAAACATATGTACTAGGGAATCCAATTACCCGACTAGGGAATACAATTACCCGAATTTCGGGTACCCGACTTTCGGTTCCGTTTTTTTACCATTACCCCACCGATTTCTACAAACATACGTTTCTATTTTTTTTCATTTTCGTTAAGATGCATAGGAGGGTTGTCGGTTTCGGTTGTTTGCAGCATTTTCCGAAGGTTTCGGGTGTCTCTGGGGGTAAGTAATTGCCCAACTACACGAAGTCGGGTAGAACCGACTTGGATTCCCTACTGGCCACTTCTTTTGTTTTTTATTTTCTTGTTTCCTGTTTTTTTGTTTTTTCTTTACCATACATATAAGTATATAAGTTCACTGCGGTTCACTTGATTAGACACACTTCCAATTTTATTTTTAAATGTAAATTTTATTGTAATTTGTAGCGGAACCCAAAATTTGTTTTTTTTTATCGAGAAGAGAGAGAGAAATCTCTTTTTCATAAATCCATAGTCGACAGTTATCCTGAGAAAGCAAATTAACTTGCTTTTCAATTTTTTAAAGATAAGTTCAAATTTAATGTTATTGTTTCAATTCAGTTGATTAGACTCAACTTAAAAATATAATGAAAACACAGTTATTTATAATTTTATGTTAATATTTTTTGTTATTAAGAAATTCTTTAATCTTTCTAGCTACTTTTAGTAACGTGTGATACCCACATTCTCTAAATTACTTCAAAGATCCTGTCCTTGGACAGCAACCATATAAAGATTTTAAGTAGTCCAACGAAATCTCTGCCACAGGTGGCCATGGAAATAGCTCAATGTATTGCATTGCACTCGCAATCCACCACTTTACAGCACAGACATTATGTGCGGGCGCATTATCTGAATTTTAAGCATATCCTTATATGAATATCCAGTAATTTTATTTGAAACAAAATTAAATTTAATAGTGCCTCAAAATGAAATTGCACCCCATACCATTATTCCTCCTTTTCTGACATGATGGCGAGTTAAAAATTGTTCTTCTTTGCGAATGTCATGAAATTAATAATTATATCCATCTGATCCATCTAGGTAAATTTTTTTTTCATACGAAAAAACAAATTTTCTCCAATTATTATTCATTGTTTGTGGATGCACATCCCAAGTCATGTGCTCCAGCATATTCACTGCAGTCAAATTTACGAACACAGTGCGGTTGGAAAATCCCCCCAAGTGGTAGGCATTGATTTTTGCCTTTTGTACCGTATTTAAAATATTTTTTTTATCCATTTTATTTCTTAATCAGCAACTGAATACTAATATTAAAAATCTAGAAAAATTTTTTAGCAACTTTCACCGAGATTTACTCACAAATACTTAAATTTTACAATGCGTTTAGGTGTGCAAGTAGAAACTCGGCTCTGAAGTTGGTTGCATTAAAATATACTTGAACGCATCGAAATCGCTCGCCATTTTGGATATATAACTTAGTCATTTCTGTTTTTATGACATAAGTTTTAGTTATTTACAAGCTATCTTTCCATGTGCATCAATTTTAAGAGACGGATTTCGATAAGCAACATTTACTTTTTTGCATTCTGTTCAGTTTTCAAACGCTAAAAAATGCTGCTCAAGCTATGGAATTGATTAATTCGACTTTGAGTAAACATTCTGTAAGTCATTAAGCAGTAAGAAAGTGGTTTGCAAGATTTCGTGATAGCCAATTTAGTCTTGAGAACAATCTACGTCCAGGTGCAGTAAAACAATTTGAAAACTAAGAACTTAAAGTTTTACTGGATAAAAATCCGTGTCAAACTCAAATGGAGCACATAAACATTTACATCTACTTTTTCATGTTGTTCAAACGTAGGCAGAAAAAATAATTTCTATTAAAAATTTATCTCGTAAAACTGACCCAGGCCTTCGACTAATAAATTGCTTGCTTGCTAAACATCTACTCCAATATTTTGTAAACTTTGTTTAGTACATTTCGTTTCAGTCCTTTATGTTTAGTGCAATTTGTTTAATGAACTTTGTGTTAATGTACTTTGTGGTTACTTAGAAGAGTCAACACGTTTTGAACTTAACAAAGTAAGTTTGGCACGAAAACAAATTAGAGAGGAACACACCCTTACAAGGTTACATTGGAGTTATTCCGTAAGATTTATCGCTTCCGTCTGAACCGTTTGCACATCGCATTTTCAAAAGAGAATGCTAACGAGTAGTATCATCATGATAAAACAATTTACAATTGGCCCTTTAAAAATTTAATGTAGAAAGCAATAGTTTGTATTTTCCAAGTTCAGTTTGCAAATTTCAAGTTTTCATTATAAAACCTACTCGGATTTTATGTTGGAGTTGAAATTCTAAACATAATTTTAAGAGCTTAGCCTTAAAAATAAATTAAGTACTTATTTTAGAAATGTAACATAAGTTTCACTCAAATGTTCAATTCATATACGAGTATGTATATACAAAAGCAAGCAAGCAAAATATGAACGTTCATAATCAATCAAATTCGGTTGGATTCAAAGCCTTTATATTTATTCATAAAATATTTCCTCGACAAAAATAATGTTAACATTACTCTTAAATATTAATTTTAATTTTCTTTCGGAGAATATATTACAAATACACTTTTAATAAAACGTAAAACAACTTTAAAAACTATTTCCTTCTAACCATCATGAGTGAAGGAAGGGTGGTGGGTTCGGCATACATGTGACATGAATTTTAAAACGCAACAACAAAACTTCAAAGACTTACTACTAAACTATTAATTTATAAAATAATCAAATCAATTTAATTTAATTTATTACATCAACAAAAAATAAAACTTACAATTTTATAATTAATTAATTAAATTATTTTTTGTTGTTCTGGTTATTACTAGTTAGTTGTGTGTATGTCTCGTGTGTATTGTATACCTGTTTAGGTTTGTGTCGTACGAAAAGTAGTAGGTACATCAGCAAAATTAAACAGAACTGTAAATATTGAATTGTTGGTTTTGTAGAGTATTTATTCTTCGTGGTGCCATTATGCTGTTGAAGTAAAAACTTTATTTTTTGTTTAGTTTTGATTTAATTAAATTTTAAAATTTACTTAATCCTATTAAATACAACATACAACTTGTATTCTATGTTACCATTATTTTTGTTTTAGTATAACATTTACAATAAGCGTTGTGTAGCCACAGATTCTTTAATTTAATTCAAGAGGTTATACTAAGTAAACTTTTAGAAATCACGCCTATTTGCGTATATTGCTTTATATTGCAGAAAATAAATATAAACTGTACGTTCACATTTAACATGTTTACGTAAATTGTGATGTTCCAGTATTTATTTGTTTTTAATCTTTGCAATCTGTTCTGGGGCCGAAGCAATGCCAACTTTTTCGCAGTTTGCTTTTTACGTCCGCTAGTAGCCAAATCGAGGATGTACACGGCTATTTTACGTAAAACCATCTGCATACTGCTCTATGCCAGCACAGCTCCATAGTACTGATATGGAAAATGAGTCTGGCCATGAGTTCTACCCTGTGACAGGGGGTCATACATAGTTGTATTCATTTCATCACCGATCGTAATCAAATGATGAAAAATCTCTTTGCATCCTGCCCCTATCAGGATTCGAACCCGGTACCTCCCGATCGAAACGCCAAAGCTATAACCACTGTACCAGTCCCAGTAGTTTCGGTGATTCATTCCAGTAATTGCTTATAATGAGTTCACCGTTTGAAAAATAACGTAATTGTCATATAAAGTTTATACAAATAATTTCTTAATTATATCTTTGGCAAACATGGCCCTTATAATGTTCCTTCCTAATTGTTTAATAGAAATGATATATTGATAAATAAAGTTTTGATTTTTCTGAACAAGTAACATTTATTTTATGCAGACTACAATAACTTCTTTTGAATTGATTCAGTAAGGACTGTCGGCGGTCTACTGTTCGTGTACGATAGTGTAAAGCTACCAGCAAATTCTTCAGCGTCAGTATTATATCAGGTATATCGTTTTTATTTGCAAATCCCAAAATATAAGCAAACCAAAAAAGTTGGATAAATAAACATCTGATTAAAAATAAAAAAACAGATGCTTTATATTTTTTAATTAGCCACCTGGTGACACCAAAATCGATCCCTCATCTCCACCCCCTGAGGAAAGGGCAAGGCAACTATAAAATTTTAAATGAGAACTTCCTGTTCCATGCCACCAAGTTACGTAAGTTTTGTAACGCTTATGTTATTTATTATATTTAAATTATTTATTAAATTATTATTTAATTAAAATATTCTTAATTTCTTATTTAATTTTAATATTATTAACTTTATAATTATCTTTATTTAAATTAAGTTTAATTTATTTTTTAATTTATAATTTTATGTTATTATCCACCATGTTTAATGGCGGAGTGGTTTGATGTGCGGCATGGTGTAGATGAGCGCAAATGTTGTGCACTTGTTGCTGCGGCGATATTGTGAGACGAACTGGGTGATTACCAAAATAAGTTAGATTATGTCGCGTACATGACATAGGAAATTAATATTTCCTTACTCGCTAACTCGCTAACAAATCAAATTATTTATTGCTTTTGCTCAATATAATGGGCAATTCTGTAAGTCATTGTATGTGTCAAAAAATTGTATTCGATTTTCACTTGGTTTTGCTGTCTATCAGAATTTTTTATGGTTTTGTGCTTCTGTGATTTAATATTTTTGTCAATTTCATATTAATAACGTTTCTATTACCTAGCTAGTTAATTGTGTATTTTTTTCCGTAACTTTTTAATATTTGTGCTACTTTTCAATCGGTTTTTTTTCAGTTTTAGTTTTCATTTATAATTATTCCCCAAAATGTCTTTTTCAAGACAAATCGCCATTACTATAGTAAAAAATAACATTGCTATGCTAAATTTGTTATTAGCAACCCATTTAAAAAGAAAAGTGTTAAATAAAAACCGTCGTCGTCGATTTAGTGTTAATCCAGTTAATCGCCGTAGAGTAGCACAAGGGTTTTACAATAACCTTGTCGATGAAATGAGATTAACAGACACCGAAACGTTCACAAATTTTCATCGTATGAAATTAGAAATATTTGATGAACTGTTAACAATGGTTGGTCCATTAATTCAAAGAATTGATGTAGGTGAAAGATCTGTCACTGCGGGTCAACGTCTATCACTAACCCTTCGGTAAGTATGACGAATAGTTAAATATTTAGGTATTTTAGTTTTAGTTGATATGTTAATCGAAAACTTTAGTTATCTAGCTAGTGGTGATAGCATGATTTCAATTGGACGGTATGGCTATCGAGTAGGTAAAAGTACGGCATCGCTTATCATAAGAGAAACGAGCAAAGCATTGTGGGATGTTTTAAAGGACAAAGTCTTTCCTAAACCATGTGCAAGCACTTGGAAGAGAATAAGCGACGAATTTGAAGAACGGTGGAATTTTCCGCATTGTTTAGGAGCAATGGATGGAAAACACGTCCTTATTCAAGTAAGTATTAATTTCAAATATTCCAAATATTATATGTTTAACATATTTTTATTGATTAGGCATTTGGAAATTGCGGCTCTCTCTACAGAAACTACAAACACAGTCATAGTGTTGTACTGTTTGCCATATGTGACGCCGCGTATAAATTTGTGCTAGTCGACATCGGAGCACCAGGTCACGTTGGTGACAGTAACATTTTCCGACGAAGCGTTTTTGGGCGAGATATCATATGTGGAGGAAGAGAATTGGATTTGCCACCACCAGAAATTTTAAAGGACAGAAAGGAATATCCATTTGTATTTATTGCAGATGAGGCATTTCCGTTAATGCCAAATCTCTTACGCCCGTATCCTGGTCGAAACACTTTGCTCCTCCCGGTGGATAAAAGCGTTTTTAATTACAGATTATCTCGTGCAAGAAGAGTGGTCGAGAATGCGTTCGGCATACTTGCAAATAGATGGCGGATATACCGGCGTCCTATTTTGGCTAGCAAAACGACAGTGCTGGAAATTATAAAGGCAACTGTAGTGTTACACAACTTTCTTCGGGAAAAGAGTGATACAAGCTATGATAATACAAGTTTGTCGGATACCTTTACCGATGCGACGTGTGTACCGGGAACGTGGCGTAATGACGAGACAAATGGTATGCAACAGATCCGAAGAGTAGGCTCCAACAACTCTACTGCAAATGCATACGAAATTAGAGACCAATTTAAAAATTATTTTAATTCGGTGGATGTGTTACCATGGCAACAAGAAAGTATATATTAAAACATAGTAAATTAAGTTTTCTTTTATCAAATTTAATAATCTCACCAAAAATTATATCAATTCATTTATAAAAGTTCAAAAATTCATCATTATCTAATCTTAAAATAAATAACAGTATGTATATAAAAAACAACGTATATAATTAAAAATCAAAATAAAAGCTATAAACTGTAATCAAAATTATTGTCGTGTTGTGTAGCTATTTGATTATTTTCTTCTTCTATTAAGATTGTTATCTTATGAACAAATCCTGTTTGCATTGATCTCGGCCACTTTCGAAAATCAGCGGACCACGTTTCCGCGAACAATTTTAACATGCAGTTGTTTTGTTCTGGAGGCGCTGCTGGTTGTACGAGGGTTTGCAATAATTGTTGTTGTTGCAATATGGTATCGCAAATCCTTATTACATTGGGATTCTCCGGCTCCTTTTCTCTTTTCGAATTTGGATGACGGCGAGCTGACCGCTGGGATGGTATTGCTGGCGAGGTGGGTTCTGCAGAGTTGGATGGGCCTGGTGTTGGTTCAACCATTCTTTGCGTTGATGTTGTTGGTATTCGTGTTGGTTCTGGGGACGTAGCTGTTGTATGTGGTGGTGTCTCATCAATGATCAAATCTGTTGAACAAAAATCTTCGATTATTTCGTCAGCTGTGATATCAAACAGATCCTGGAACAATGTTGGCCTATTCACATTTGACCCAAAACTGCTGACAGTAGGTCTACAAATAAAAAAAATTAATTAGTACGATTTATAGAAAATAATATATTTATTTAATTAAAATCGATATCCTTTGTATCATCTCCCATATCACTTTGTCCTTAAATATTTTTTTGCAATAAAACAGAGCTTTTGGACCACAGAAGCCAAGAACTGATCCGATGTAAATTAATATCAGAGATACTGATACACCTTACGATGACCACGGACTCAATAAGAAGCAAATGGTCCAACTATTTGTAATGCATCTAGTCACAAAATAGATAGAAGAGAGAACATAAAATTTCATCGTTGCTAACACCAATCAAAATATCTCAATTTTTTGGAATTGCTGCACATTTAGGAATCATCTAGGCATATATACGATATTTAAATACAATTAAAACAAACTTACTCAGTAATAATTTCATTTTTTAAAAAATCTAACTCCTTCATCAACCATTTGTCTCGTGAATTCCTGGGTAAGGCAGCACTGCCACTTTTTAATTGCTTATGCAATTTCACGTATCGGGTACGTAGTGCTTTCCATCGTCTCATGGTTTCTATTGGTGTTGAACCCACTAATGAACCAATTGTACGCCATGTATTTTGCTTGAGGCAGGTGTTACGGTAGCTCGCATGGGACAGCATATATAAATATTCCCTGCCTTCCTTTCGGACTTCTTCGACAATTTTCATGTCCAGATCTAAAAACGATAAAAAATTAGTTCATATGATTTGTTCGAAGTATTAGTTACATTTGTGTAATATAAAATTAATGTTCATAACACGATTATTTAATGTAAAAAATTCGTATTTCGTAACCTATTTTACTGATTATTCATATTTTATATACGGAATGAAACTCCATATAAAATAAATATAAACAATCAGTATTTAGTTTCGGACAAGCGAATCTATTTTAAAAACTAATTTCTTGATTAATACTTACCATTCATATTCATTTTTTTGTTTAAAATATCCGATAGGTAAGGAAAAGTTATATGGATGTATTGAAGCGAGATAAACTAAAATTTAATTATAAAAACATAAACAATTGGACACAGTTATAATCAAATAATATTTTTATGTAAATATTTCTATTATATCACGAAAACTTTCGTATAAATTTATAAAACCACAGATACTTTAATAACACAACGCAAACAGCATCACAAATGAAAAAAAAAAACAAAAAATATTGACATTTCAAATGAGCTATAAATTTATTTTTCATGCAATATGAGCAATAAATTTATTTTTATTTGTAGTTATGGTTGGTAACCCTGCGTTAATTGTTTGCTCAAAGATAAAACAATTTCAACTCGAGTTCGTAACTAGTAGGCGTGGTATAAAGCATTTCAAATAATTTGATTGGTTTTGAGTTAGTTAGCGAGTAAGGAAATATTTATTTCCTATGTCATGTACGCGACATTAATTTGCTCGTTCTTCTTTGGTTGATATTCGTCGTTTTGCTTTCGTTTGGAAAGCTCGTCGTGCTGCTTCCGCCTTGCATGTATATGTGCATCTGTTGATGCATTTACTCTGTTTAGACGTACAGAGTGATGATGAGTTAGCGATGAGTTTGCGAGGTGTTATGTTTGTAATATGTAAGATTAGAATATTGGTTAGCAATATTCTAACCGCTACAGTTTTGTACAAAACTTTATTGATTAGTCACATTATATCAATTATTATTGATTCATCACACCAAATTGGGTTTAGAGAAAATCACTTCACTTTGAACATGTTCATAGAATAACGGAGTCATGGAGAATAAGAAGATATGCTCCAGTATTTTCTTAGATGTAGCTCAAGCTTTCGATAAAGTTTTGCACTAACAGCTTGAAATTCAACTGCATCGAGCCTAACCTAAGCAATTTTATCAAATTCTTAAAGCCTACATTGCAAATCGTCATTTTCTAAAAACTACTAACTTTAGCAAACCAGTTTTTTTTTTGCAAAACCAGGATTTTGGAGCAAAGATTTTGAAAATTAGGATTTTCGAAACCAGCATTTCAAAAAACTAGGCTTTTGAAAAACCAGGCATTTGATACAACCAGGTTTTTGTAAACCAGAATTTTGAGAGGAACCCATTTTCATGTTGAATTTTTTTTTCTTTTATTTAAAGTATGTTATGGTTGTTCTGAAAAGATCATTTCATAACTGAAGGTTAGATCAAAAAAAAAAATAATAATAATAATATTCCATATATTCCAAAACACTACAAGTTAATCATAAACAAAAAAGCTATATGTTCGTACATATACTCGGATATTGACATTCACAGACATTCATTTACAAAGATGAACATTAAAAGCAATCAAAAAATTCGGCTTTTCGAACAAAATGTAAGTTGTTTGTGTATCTTAACACAAAAACCCTGGGGTTTAAAAATGGGGGGGGGGGGGTGATTTTTGTTTTTGTTTTTTGTGCTAGACATATAAAGCAGAGTAATAATGATCTCTTTATTTTATGACTAGAAATGTCGTAAACATTGTATAAATGCCATTAAAAATAATATTTTGTAAGCAATGTTTTGAAGATATGGTCAAATTATCTCATGAGTTTATGATATTCCAAATTTATTTTTATGGCAGTTTTTGTTTTTTTATTGTATGATGATCTTGCTCTTATTGGCGCAATTCGGGTTTTACTCATCATTAATTCCTGCTTAAACTCCGAAATTAGTTGGTAAATGCCGACGTGTGCTTTCAGGGCTATTACCTTTAGTATTCGATCGTATATGGATTATTTTAGCATTATCCCACACAGATCAAACATTTGGTGAGCACTGTGGTTTTAGTTTTCTGTTTATTATTCTATTTGGGGTTGTCCGTTAAATATTTTTTCTCGAACCATTTGTCGATCAGCCGAGCATCAGGTTTTATTTTTTTAGTTCCTGGTAATATACAACTATATCTCCCGCTGGTAAAAAAGCTGAACATTTTAACATCCTCATTGGCAGGCTAAATCCTCTTTACCATAGTTTCCAGCACACCCTTCTGCTTGCTCCTTTATCCAGGTTATTTGGCCGAAATGAATCAAACACCCCCTATAAGCCGTTTCTGGAAAGAAATGTTTAATCGCTTTTACATTAGCCTTTTCGGAATCGGAGATTACCATTTTTGGATTTAAATGTATTCCCCAATTGCATGCAAATTTCCAAACTTTAAAAAAATTCGAAGTAAGCTGCTGCACTTTTGAACCCGGGAGTCCGAAACATTAAAGGAAAAGTGACATTTCCAATTTTGCCATGGTACACAATAGATGGATGAACGGTGAAACCACCTAATGTGCCGTCCATTAGCCAACATTCTGCATCGGCCAATAGTTTTAGACTGGACGGTGTTGCTAATATTATGCTTTTATCTTTAAAATTTTAACAGGAAAAAAAACTGTTCTCCTTCAAGGTAATTGTGCTCTTTTGGAATTTTTATATTTTTAATACTGTTATGTTCATTTATATTGGTACGTCTTGCGCACTTTATTTTGCATCGTTTATTTTGCATTATGGATTGCAAACGCGTGTCTCTGTCATACATTCAACAACACTGTTCCGAATAATTTGCGAAGGCAAATAGTGTTGGTTTTTTCAGTGCCGCTTTTAAATTTATATTGGTTTCGGAAATGGATTTCTCATGTGCCGAGGGGTTATGGCTATGTGTAATTACACAAAACAGATTTTCTTTCGGCACACCCCCATTGGAAGGTTTCGATGCTTCTCTCAAGGTGATACGCATAACCAATTGAAATTAATTTGGATTTCCCTTTATTTGTCGAATATTAATTTTAAAATATTGGCACCTATTTCACGATTTTAGTGACCAATTCACGTCACGTCTGCTACACGTCACCCTACTCTCAAAATGTTCTTGCATAATATCTATCGTTGTGTCTGCTGTGTGGCACGTATCCCCATCCTGCTGGAAACACATGTCGTCTACCTCCATACCGTTCAATTTGGGCCATAGTAAATCGGTTAGCGTCGTTCTGTAGCGCTCTTCGTTGATGGTGATGGCCTCACCAATGCTATTTTCAAAAAGTGGGAACCAATGACGCCGCCGGCCTAAAATCCGCACCAAACAGTAACTTTTGGTGGATGCATTGCCACCAGGTGAACCTCAACATTTATTTCGAGTTTCACAAATGACAAGGATTACCACAATATGGCAGTAATTCGAAATACGAATAGCAATGAACCGCATATAAAATTAATATGCAGTACTTTTATTGTCTGATTAAATAAATTAAAATTTTCATTCACTGACAAAAGAGTCGAATCTACCATTTCTAGCATATTATTTTTAACCCTAAATGTTCGTTTAAATAATCGATAAAGGATTAGACAAGGCTTGCTATACAAATTTCGTTCAGTCATCTATCTATGGTCATAAATGATTTTTCAGACGAAACCGAGTTCCTCTTTATCTAACCAATACTGTTATTTTATCATTCATAAAGTGATTCTGTAAAATTAATTGTTTGTCCCTAAAACAATTCAGGGTACTGTTACTAACAGATTTATTTTAAACAAAAACTTTTTTTTACACAAAACCAAATAACGGACTAATTACCCGTATTTCACCATTAAGCTTAAATCTAAATGCCGTAAACAATTTCGGTTGAGGAACGAGTATGATATTCCGATGAACTTTCACATATAACGGTCATCCCATGTCAAACAATATTATTTCATGTCATGCCCACATCATCAACTTGGGCAATCCATCATTTAATAAAAATGAGAGACCATATATTTAATTTTGCTTTCCCATAATCATCAGGTCGTTGATATATTTTTCAGGTTTCCTCGTGTGTCGGTCGCAGTTATTTGCTCTGGAATATACATACCAAAATTGTTTTTCGAAACCAAATTGAAATCATTTTATTCTGAGAGAGACAGATAATTTATCCGATTACAGCTCATTGAATCTCCATTTTCGTATAACACACAAGATTTATGGCGAAAGTGATTATAAAATTAATTCTTATATAATTCAAGCGTCTCCTCTATGTATGTATATTCTCGCATCACATAATATGATATTGTAAATTTCCCCTTTCCCACTTCGTTTTTCGATATTTTGCTATGCGAGCTGTGTGCAAAAGGTGTACGCGTGTAGGTGGTAGATTGATATATACTATATATTATCCAATTTAAAGCTTATGGAGTTTTATTGGATAATAGAAGATAAAATGGTTTAACGACCTCGTAAAATTATATTTCCAAATTATTTTAAGATATTGCCTTTTGAGGTTTATGTGATTTTAGACAAGAAAAGCACTGTATAGCTATAGGAGTATGTAGTTAAGACGACCTTATGGTGGATCGAATAAGCAGAAATTTTAGCAAAGCATTGTATTTGTGTATCAAGTTTTTGTTTTTCAATGTAGCAGAGCCATCTGTCGATAGCATTTTCTTAGATAAGGTGTATTTTGCCTCCCTAAAACAATAAAATATAATAGTTCTCTATTTATAGCATATCAAAAAAACACTTTACGTAACTTTTCATTCTTCCGTTTTTTAATATTAATTTCCTTTACACGTAATCCAATTCTCACGCATCCAAAAACGAAACGAACACGGGTACCGGTGTCGTATGTAATATAGAGTCAAAATATGATTGTCATCTTTGTTTCGTAAAAAAAGCACGAAGAAGGTGGAAAACGTAGAAAAGTTTTTTAATGACTGTATTATCTTTTCATAAATTGGATTTTTTAATTTTAACTTTCTTGTTTTGTTTCGAAGATTTTTTTTCTGTTTTTTTAGAGACAAAGCAGTGTGAGGCAGATTGACAGGTTGGATTAGGGAATGATATAAATTTGAATTTATTGTACGTATACATTCTATCGTAGGGGAGATATTCAAATTTATTCAGTAGATTTAAAAAACATTATACATGTTTGAGCTACTTGTTGCAAGAATCGTTTTCGGGAAGAAAGTGTAACTGTATTAAGAAACGTATAATCAATATGGAAGCTTTGGAAGCTTTCACGCGATAATTAATTTAAAAATAAATTATCTCACAAAATCTGGTATATTCATTTGTTTTTAATTCTTAATTAATTTTGAAACTCAGACATATTTTAGCTGTCACGAATTACAAAATATCATTTATCACTTTGTGTTAAGAAATGGTGAAAAGAAAATAAAGTGGATGGATTATTGCACAAAACGCGGCATACAATTTCCTTTCATCATCATCGTAGTACAGTAACAAAACTTCATTAACAACGAATCACTCAATTTTAATCAATCCATCCCTCATTTAACACAGGCGAAGGAATATGAAATATCATGATTGTCAGTCATATGTAGAATATTTTTCTTTATTAAAAAATAGATTCTTGTACATATAGTCAAAAGCGGTTTGAGGTATTATAATATTATTAAACGTTCAAACGTCTTTCATATTCTATTGTGGCAATTTTCTAGAAGAGGACGGCTCGATAAATGGCGTATCATTTTATTTAGTTGTTAGACTTACCAGACTATTTGCAGCACAAGTTTAACAAACTTGACAAAAATTTACTACTCCTCTCAGTCTATGTATTGGTAAAACCATTGCCGTACCTAAATTATTTATTTCAATTTTTTATTTTTTGTTAAAGAAAACTTCAGCTACAAAAGATTAAAATAATTTGATTTTCTTTCAACATGTTCGTCAACCTTTAAACCGGTATTCCAACCGCTCTACACACACAAATAAATTTGATATTTAAAGCAATAAAGATGATTAAAATGCTAATTTGTGGGCGGGGGTTAATGTTTTCGAAGGTTAAATAATTTATTCGCTTTACCAGACAACTGGCAGATCGTATATGGACAAAAAACCAACAAGGACAAAAGACCGACATGAATAAAATCGCGAAAATGTCAACCGCTGTAGGGTTTTTTTTTTTTTATTGGTGCGAACTGTTTTGGGGCTCAAGGCTCACCCTGCTCTTCCGCGGTTATGCTTTTACGTCCTTACTTTACGCCTTCCGGCCAACTCGAGGACGTACGGCTATAGGACCGATTTAAGACCATCTGCACATTGCAAGCTCCATGCCAGCCTATACCGGCATGGAAGATGGGTCGGCCCATGGGTTTTGCACACCGACAGGGGGACATAGATGTTTTACATTTCACCACAGATCGAAATCTGTTGATGAAATTTCACTTTGCATCCTGCCCCTATCGGGATTCGAACCCGGTACCTCCCGATCCAAACGCCAAAGCTGTTTAATTTCAAATGATAGCGAGCTTACCGCTGGTGAGGGCTCACTATTTCTGGATTAAAATTATTTTTGAAAACAAAACTAAAACGTTACTGATATAATTTCGTTCTGCTTTATTATTGAGAATTTAGTTCTTTATATACAAAAATAAGTGCTCATCATTACAATTTATGTTAGTGCAAAAAATGTTGTATTATATGTCACTAGACAATTCACACGATAATTTGATGAGTAAGCTTATACATTATGTATGCTACAAGCCTGCTTACTTATATACTCGTACATATTACATTACAATTATAATATTTGTGCAGATCGATGCCCTGTTGATGTTGAACTCAACATAATCCGGCTCGAAGGACTAATGTTTAATTTCAAATGATAGCGAGCTTACCGCTGGTGAGGGCTTGGCTACGTTTCCATTTAGTTCGTTGTTGTAATTGATGGAGATATTCACAGGACCATCTTTTCCAAAAGCCTTGCACCATTTTCTCAACAAGGTGCCATCTTGTTTTTAAAGAGATGTTATCTGTATCAGCGACCAGCAGTGACTTGAGAGAATCACCTATCAAAAAATGTCCTGGTGTTAAAGCTGATAAATCTGTTGGATTATTGGTCAGTGGAGTTAGCGGTCGAGAATTTAGACACGCCTCGATTTGTGTAACTACTGTGTAAAGCTCCTCAAAGGTGAGGGTTGCTTCTCCTATGATTCGTTTTAAATGGAACTTGATAGATTTAATGCCCGCCTCCCATATGCCACCGAAATGGGGTGTCATGGGCGGTATGAAATGCCAATTGGTTTCGTCGTTGGCTATCATAGTGGCGATCTCGTCCGGTAATGTGGTTATTGCGCGATGGTGTTCTTTTAACATTACCTTGTTCGCTCCAACAAAGTATGTCCCATTGTCAGAGTAGATATCCGTGCATAATCCTCTCCTGGATGTAAATCGCTTGTAAGCAGCAATAAATGATTCGGTTGTTAAATCGCTTACAATTTCAATATGTATAGCTTTTGTTACCATGCAGATGAACAGTGCAATGTAACCTTTGTGAGTTTTGTGACCTCTTCCCTTGGTTGTTCTCACTTGAATGGGGCCAGCATAATCGATACCCGTTTTTGCGAACGGTCTTCCCGGCCGTACTCTAGCAGATGGTAAGTTTCCCATTTGTTGTTGTGCAAGATGCTTTTTGTTACGAAAGCAAATAATGCATTTTTGAATTACTCGACGTACGGCACGTTTACCGTCAATAATCCAATATTTATTTCTCAAATGCGACAGTGTTAGTTGGGCACCCCCATGTAAGGTACTGACATGAGCATTTTCTATAATTCTTTGTGTTACAAGGTTGTGTTTATCGAGGATGATGGGGTTTTTGCTGGACCTTGATAATGTTGAATTTTGAAGTCGTCCATTTAGTCGTAACAAGCCATTTTCATCTAAAGTTGGATTCAATGATAGTAGCTTGCTTCTTTTGCTAATTTGTTTAGCCTGGTTAAGACAGCTAATTTCATTAGAAAAATATTGCTTTTGTAGTGCCTTGAGAATTGTTGTTTCCGCATCCCGGAGTTCTATACCTGTTAGCTGCTTATGATTATTGTTGCCATGCTTGGCATTGTTGATAAATCGTTTACAGTACGCAACTATGCGTTTTAATCTGTTGTAATTCGAACATCGCTCAAATAATTCATTAAATACGTGCTCTTCTCTGCTTATTGTCATTAGTTTTGAATGTTTTTCTTCTAATTCTTCACGATGATGTGTATGAGTAAGTGAGGAACTATAGATTTCCTTCCAACTAGTTATATTTTGTCCCAGAAAGTCCGGTCCTTCCCACCATAATTTGTTGTTTGTTAATGCGGATGGTGGTATGCCTCGTGAAGCTATATCAGCTGGGTTGTCGCCAGATTTTACGTGATGCCATGTTGTGGTCGGTATGAAGGATTTTATAGCAGAAATTCTGTTTGCCACGAATGCCTTAAATTTGTTTGGCTCGCCTGTGATCCAACATAGTGCAATGGTTGAGTCTGACCACGCATACATCCTGCAGTTGTTTAGATTTAAGGCTTTTTGGACGTGTTTGAGCAGTTTTGATAATAATAAAGCTGCACTTAGCTCTAGTCGAGGAATTGACAACCTCACTTTAGTTGGAGCGACTCTTGTCTTCGATGTTAAAAGTTGTGTTGTAATTGTTCCATCTTCGTTTACTGTTCGACAGTATATAGCAGCGGCATATGCGTATTCCGAAGCATCAGCGAAACCGTGAAGCTCTATGTCGGTATTTTCAGTTGTATTGATCCACCTTTGAATCTTTATGTTTTGGATATCACTTAATTCTGCCTTATATTTTATCCATTTTGTGTTGATATGTTCTGGTAGATGTTCATCCCATTTTATTTCGCTTAGCCATAATTGTTTATTCATAATTTTTGCTGTAATTGTTAGTGGAGAGAGCCATCCAACTGGATCAAATAGTTTCGATGATTCGGATAATAATGAACGCTTTGTATGTAGCTTGGTTGCTGGATAACTGCAGTTTTGCAACATCAAATTTAAAGTTGTCTTCTTGTGGATCGTACAAAATGCCTAGGGTCTTGATGCAATCGTTTAACTTGATTTCCATATTACCCTTACCGTGCAACTCTCTTGGTATATGTTTTAATAATTCACTTGAGTTAGAAAACCATTTTCGTAAGTTAAATCCACCTCGATCTGTTAGCAATTTTAATTCGCGAACTGATTGACATGCCTCCCTTATATTGTGGCATCCGGTCAGCAAATCGTCTACATAAAAATCTTTCAATATGATGTGTGCTGCTATTGGATACTCATTGGCTCCATCAAGAGCTAACTGTCTCAATGCTCTTATCGCCAAGAAACTGGCTGCTGTTGTCCCATATGTGACTGTCTTGAGTTTATAAGTTGTCATTGGTTTAGACGGTTGAGTTCTCCATAATATTCGTTGGTAATTCTGGTCTTGTTCGTTTATCCAGATTTGGCGATACATTTTCTCTATGTCCGCCGTCATTACGATTTTGTATTTTCGCCATCGCAATAATATATCCGTTAGGTCATCTTGTAATTTGGGACCATTCATCATGCAATCGTTTAAAGATACTCCTGTCGTAGTTTTAGCCGAAGCATCAAACACTACTCTAAGTTTTGTAGTGGTGCTATCCTGTTTGATTACACCATGATGCGGTATGTAATAGGTGTTACTTGCTATATTGTGATCTTCAACCTCTTCCTGCACAAGTTCCATGTGCTTTAGATTTATGTATTCCTGCATAAATTGATGATATAACTGTTTGAAAGACGGATCTCTCTTGTACCGATTTTCAATTTGTATTAGCCTGGCAGCGGCTTTTTTCTTGGATTCTCCTAATTTGATATGGTTATCCTTGAATGGAATTCTTACCACATATCTTCCATCTGATCCCTTTCCTGAGGTTAACTGGAAATGTTGTTCAACCATGTCTTCCTCTTCCGTATTAATTCTGTTTTCTGGTATCGAATCTACCTCTATGAGTAATTTCAATTGATCTTCTATGCCTTTAGTAGCTATCATTGTTGTTGGCTGGTTTGTTCTGGTGCCGCCTCTGCTGCCTATTATTATCCATCCGATTTCAGTTTGTTGTGCCATTGGTTCTAATTCACTTCCTTTTATGATGTTGTTGTTTATGATTGCTGGATAATAGTCGGCACCAAGTATGAGATCAATTGGTTGTGACTTGTTATAATAAGGATCGGCGAGTTGTATTTGTTTGAGATGGGTCCAACATCTTGCATCAAAGTCCACCTCCGGTAACTGTTGGTTGAGTTTATCAAATATCAACGCTTCGATATTTAGTTGAAAATCGGTTTCGAATCTTGGCAAGATTTGTATATTGATTGTATGTTTACAATCACCTGCTTTCCCTCCTCCTATACCGGAGATAGAAACGTTGACCTTCTTCTTCTTAAGGTTGAGTAGGTTAGCGGCTTTTGATGAGATTAATGTCACCTGTGATCCAGGATCTACTAATGCTCTTAGCAAGGTCTGATTTCCCGTGCAAGTTATGGCTTTAACTACTGCGGTTGGTAACAATACTTGTCCCTGTTGATTTACTGTAAGGTTTTTCGCGTTTTTAACTCCAGTTCCGCCATTTGATAATGCGTTATTGCAGTGTAGTAAGGTGTTATGTGACTCTTTACATACGACGCATGGTTCTGACTGACAATATTTACTTTGGTGATGGTTTAGGCAACGTACACAAAGGCTTGCTGCATTTATTAGCCTTGATCTATCTAATGTTGACATACTTTTGAACTGTTGACATTGATCCAAGTTGTGTCGTTCCTTGCAACTATTTACCCAACATGTTCTGCTTGCTGTGGTTGTATAGGCCCGTTTTAGCGGTGGTATATACTGTGGTCGGCTTGTCGTTTGTTTGTTGCTGCCCATGGCTTCCAGTGATTGAAATCTTTTTTCAAGGAATTTGAAAACTTCTTCTAGTTGTGGAATATCTCTGGGTTTATCTATGGATGATTCATAGAGCCTGATGGATTCTGGGTCCAGTTTTTTCATTAATATGAAGCTTACGAATGCTTCAAAAGATGAACTTATGTTGAGCCGATTTATGTTATGCAAAATTTCTTTTGCTGTATCGTGCAAATTCCTTACCGCTTGTGCGGACGCCATTTGAATTGTTGTTAGTGATAATAACGCACTGAATTGATGGTTGGCGAGTAATCTCGCGTTGTTATATCTATTTTGTATTATGCTCCAGGCTGTTTGGTAATTGTCACCTGTTGTTGTTAGATGACTTATGAGTTGAGCTGCTCCTTTTTGTAGGTGTGATTTTAAATATGCCATCTTCACCGTGTCAGATATTTTGTTGTTTTGATGAATCATTTCAGTGAATATATCGTTAAATGTTTCCCATCGGTCATATTCACCGTAAAAGTTTGGTAGTTCTATTTTTGGCAGTTTCATCTGGACTGATTCTGCCGTAGTTATATTATCGCCGTGAAATCGTTGTAACTCGATCATTGTGGTTTCTACTTTTTCTTGTAGCTGGCCAAAATAATCTTTTTTGAAGTAGTCAGACGTTTGCTCGTCTTCTTCTGTTTCTATTAAGATTGCAGTGTGTTGGTTTGCTACTTCTTAGATGTCTTTTTCTAGTTGTTTTAATTTTATATTTATGTATTCCTTGGATATGTTGTTAGTCTCCAATGAATGATTGACTGACGCCAATTTTTGATACATTTGGCGCATGAGGACATCTTGCCGTTTGAATAACTTTTTGTTGTTGATTTCTTTTGAACTAGTTTCTTGCTGCGCAGTTTGCCCTGTTGAACTCGTTGATGCGGTATTTAGGCGTTCACGCATATCCGTTATTAATTTTTGGTATGCGTCTGTGACTTTCTTCCGTCTTTCCAGATATGCATGGCCCTTTTCTAAAGGTGGGGTCATGTTCAAGATTTTCGTATCATTATCGACGTAGTCGTTATAAATCGCCTTTAGAGTTGCCAACCTTTTTTCCAAATATATCTTCGTTTTCCTATCCTCCCCGTCTTTGCGGTAGTTTGTTTCCATTTGGACGATTTTGTCACCTGCTTCATCTTGTTGCTGGAGTATGCTTTCCATTTTTGTTGTTATTTTGATGTGTACAGGTGCCTTAACTTATCTTCAGATTTGTTGTTATTCTTAAGTTTTCGTTTTTTTACTGTTTTTAATGTAAACTTATCGCGTTTAACTTAGCGATGCCAGTTGTTTTAATGGCTCGAAGGACCAATGTGGTTATTGCGCGATGGTGTTCTTTTAACATTACCTTGTTCGCTCCAACAAAGTATGTCCCATTGTCAGAGTAGATATCCGTGCATAATCCTCTCCTGGATGTAAATCGCTTGTAAGCAGCAATAAATGATTCGGTAATCGGTTGTTAAATCGCTTACAATTTCAATATGTATAGCTTTTGTTACCATGCAGATGAACAGTGCAATGTAACCTTTGTGAGTTTTGTGACCTCTTCCCTTGGTTGTTCTCACTTGAATGGGGCCAGCATAATCGATACCCGTTTTTGCGAACGGTCAAAAAACGGTTTAACCACTGTGCCATTTGGTCGCTGTAGGGTTTGATCCCATCACGACCATAGAAAATGCAAGTTTTATCGGGAATGGGAGCTGCTTCAATTGAAAAGGGTTTCATTTTGTTCTATATTATAGAAATGCGTGGTACTAGGATGTTCTCTCCCTTGGCCACGCATCTGGTTATGCCATTTCAAAATTTCGATACATCCAGGTAGAGCATTAGCAAAACCGACACGCTAACTGTTAGTTATTGTTTGCCAGACGGCACACCGGGCAGCTCCAAAGAGTTGAAAAACTCGACTGAATAACTCGTTGCGTCTCAAGGCGTCTAGAATATGTAAGTGTGACATGTTAATGATGAAAAGTTACAGATTCTTTTTTTTCTCATTCTGATATGATCATGTGGAACATCGTTTTTAAGATTGATTTATCATCAATTTATTTCTCAAATTCGGCGTATTGGCGCTGGTGGCAAATTATTTCTTTGGTATAGAATATATCTCTTTTTCTACAAAAAAAAAAAATTTAGCCCAATTTAAGTCCAAATACAAATGTGAGTAAAAATCATAATATGTAATGGCGTTTCTGATAAAAAATTTCGCTGTATTTGAAGTACAACAAACACAATTGTGTGTATAGTTAGTGTCTTTTCGGACGAAAATAAGTTAAACAGGAATGCATAAATGTTTAAGTTGGTTCGAAACAACAAAAATACAAAAAATACAAAAATAAATTTTGACATGATTCTTTTGCCTTACCCACACAATTGGCAGGAAAAAAGATATACGTACCTCTTATAATTAAAAAGAGGCTGAAGAATGTAACAAAATAATTCAAAGTACGTTAATATTCTAAACTACCGTTGTGGCGCTAGAAGCGGTTCCATTTAGCTCATTCCAATCAAATTATGTGGCATATAAATCAAGCATGGCTGAAAGGTCTTGGAAAAGCAACAATTTTATTACCAGAACTTTAGTTCACAAATACGCCGATTTGGCGTCGGTGACAAATTAATCCTTGGGTGTAGAGTATGTTATAATGCTATAACATATTCTACACCCAAACATTAATTTCTAGATTGGTGCAATGTACCAAATTTAAGCATTTTGGGGTGGTCATTTTATGGCGGTTATATCACATTTCGTGATATAAAGTGTGATATAAGGTAATTGTCGTAACAAACTTGAGATGAATTTAGATTCCCAATCGTCGAATATCGATGATGTTTTCGTTACCCTCCACACGCCCACAATGCTTGCATTCCACGGGGCATAGCCTTCTTGATAATGCGTCGGCATTTCCATGTGCGCTTTCCTTCCGATGTTCAATTTGGAAATCATAGCTTTGCAAATGTTCGATCCAATGTGCTACTTGTCCTTCTGGATTTTTGAATTGTAACAACCAGCGCAAAGCTCCATGATCCGTCCGTAGAAGAAATTTTTGGCCATAGAGGTACTTATGGAAGTGCTTAACACATTCCACTATAGCCAATAACTCTTTCCGTGTCACACAATAATTTCGTTCCGGTTTTGATAACTTCTTGGAGTAATATGCCATAACTTGCTCCTCACCATTTGTTGCCTGTGATAATACTCGTTCTATACCAGCATTACTTGCATCGGTGTCCAAAATGAATTTAACGTTGGGTGTAGGGTATGCGAGGGTTGGTACTTTGTATAATGGTCGTCTGAGTTTTACGAATGCCTCTTCTTGATCATCCTTCCATTCGAATTCGTTGTTCTTCCTGGTTAATTAGTGTAAACTCTTTGCGATGCTGGCGAATCATCTATAATAGGTGCACAATCCAAGGAAGCTCCGTAATTAATGTAAATTTTCAGGTCGTGGCCTATCCTTCATCGGTGTAAATTCCATTGGTTGTTATCTTATGACCCAAATATTTTACTTCCTTCCTAAATAGTTTACACTTCTTTCAGCTTAGCTTTAATCTAGCGGCCTGTATCCGATCCAAAACTTCTGCCAAATTCCGTAAATGCTCATCGAAATCCTTGCTCATGACGATGATGTCGTCCAAATATACGAGGCACGTTCTCCAGTGTAATCCTTTTAGTACGCGCTCCATCAGCCGTTCAAAAGTCACAGGGGCGTTACATAATCCGAATGGCATAATGTTAAATTGCCACACTCCGTTACCCACACTGAATGCCGTTTTCTCACGATCTTCCTCCTGGACTTCCACTTGCCGCTTTGCAAATCTAATATCGAAAGTTTTTGAGCACCCGATAATGTGACTAATGTGTCTTCGATCTTTGGCAATGGGTCACTATCCTTTTTCGTCACAGCATTTAATTTTCGGTAATCCACGCAGAAACTCATGTTACCATCCTTTTTCTCTACCAACACCACTGGTGAACTCCATGGACTGCTTGATGTTTCGATCACCCCTGCTGCTTGCATATCTCTTACCATTCGATCCACTTCTCCTTGCTTTGCCAATGGTCTCCTGGGTGCTTGGCGAATCGGCGTTTCTGCTCCTGTATCTATTCGATGTTTTAAGAAAATGGGCATGAACCGCTCGAGCAATTGTTTTTCCAAATTTTTCTGTTCCATGGTAAGATCTTCGGTCCATTTCTCCATGAGTTGTTCTACAACCTCTTCCTGCCCTTGCGAGTTAGCCGTCTTAATCGGATTTTTCTGCTCGCACTTCACTATCGCAGATATTTCTTCACATTTTCCGATTATTGTCCCTTTCTTGATGGTTTTCGTTTTATCCGAGTGATTTAATCCTAATTGGTACTATATTATCGCTGTCTGGTTTCACTAAAGCTTTCCTGATTATAATTTCTCTGGCTCCTCTCTTCACTTCATTGGTTTCCACAACCCAAAACCTGGGTTACTCAGAACCTCCCTCCAATCTTGCCCATACTGTTGTCTCTGAGTTCGGTGGCAGCTTCTCCCGATGATCCATTAAATTTGCCTGGTCGTTACTCCTGTAGCGCTAACGTGAAGTGGCAACTCAATATTATCGTAGGTTAATAGTCCAACATCCACCACGAAACCATTCGTTCTCATGAAAATCATTCCCAAGATGACTTCGTCTACAATATATGCAACCAGCACCTCGTGTTGAAAGTGATTCCGCCCAATCCTTATTTTTACGACCTTATTAGCTTTTATTGCTGAATTTTCTTCAGTCACCGTTCGTAATTTCATTCTATTAGCTAGTTCTATAATTCCATCGATAATATCGTCACGAATAAGCTTCCGTATCCAGCGTATTCATGTAGTTCTTCCCATCAATATCGGCTTCAATTATCAAGCTGTCACCGCCTCTTGCTACTCCCAAAACTTGGATGGAGGTTATGGGGCAATTGGTTGTGGGAGTCAGCTTCTGCCCCTGCAAGCTGACTCTTTTTAGTTCAACGACTCCGCTGTCGTCTGACAATCCTTTCTGGCCTCTGTCTGCTCTTCATTTGGTCTACGCTTCATAGGAGATAGCGATCTTCCTCGTTTCTTTTTAATCTCCCAGCGTCCCGTGAGATGTGACCCATCCTATCACACATCCAGCATTTAATCATGCCACTCCCACTCGGCGAATTTTCATTGCTGGTTTGATGCTGGCCGAAGCAGTTTTGTTTGTTAACGGACAAGCGATGGTTTCCGTGAAAGTTGCGTTAGGTGACAACATCACCAGCGCGAGCCGCTCAATTGCCGATGAATATTTATGTAGTGATTCTTCTCTTCTTTGATATCGACCCTTCAATTCCATGCGATAGATTTCTGTCTTGTGGTCATTTCCATATTTTTGATCCAGCGCCTTCATAATTCCAATGTAAACGTTGCATTCTTGCTCGGGAATCATTTGTAGTGGTTCCGCCGCTTCGCATTTAAGAACCAGAATTAATGCTCCAACACGATGTTATTTATTCCATTGGTTTTGCTTAATCGCCGTTTTGAATTGGAACTTAAAAATACTGAAGGATGTTGTTTCATCAAATGTTGGTGGTTTTAACCTAACTGCGTTCACTGACTGGATCACTTGATGTGTTGTTACATTCGCCCTGACATCTTGAAGCTCCTTCTCGAGACGATGAACTTCCGTTTGTAGATTTTGTTTAACCTTTCAAATTTTTGTTGAACCTCCCCTTTAACATTTTGAATTTCTGTGTGTAATTCTGTTTGCAGTTTTTCTACTTTGCTGTGTAGTGTAGAAGATAACTCCAAAAACCTTTCGTCCATTTTCTTTTGGCCATCTTCTATTTGGTTTAAATGTCCGCCCTTGTTGCTCCATCTGCTGTTTCATTTCCTGGTTCGATTGTTTTATTTCCTCGTTCAATTCTTTTATTTCCTGGGTCGATTGGTTTATTTCCTCGTTTGATTATTTCATTTCCTCGTTCGATTGTTTTATTTGTAGTTTAATTTCCGGTTGATGTCCCATCATGTGATTTATAGCAGCCATCAACTGTGGTAAATCGAAACTTCCAGATGGATTTTGTGTTGTGTCGACCCAAACGGTGGTCTTCTTCTTGTTTCTTGTCTACATTAATCTCATCCATTTTTTCCTCCTCGAAATCATACACGTCTGGATTTAAACCTTCCTTCTCCAAAACCTCACGTAGTCGCTCCACTAAACTAGCTTTTAAACCTTCACTGGATAAACCTCGCTGTTTCAGTTCCTTCTTTAATCGCTGTCACCAATTGTTACGTTTTCCTCTTGTCACTCAAGGTTCAAATCTCTGGAATGTGAATAAAATCAACTGCTTCAAATTTGAAAACACAAATTTATTTCCACAACAGAAAATTAACAAGATATTCCAATTATGACACACTATTTAATTATCACTATAATAATCGCTTTAATAATCACTTTAATAATCACTCTATTTAAACTTCACTACATCGCATTTGAAATAAGACTCATCATTCAACATCAATTTACGTCTTTATATACCAAAATATTTGTTTCTAGAATAATCCTGAATGCTCTCCAAAAATTATACGAGAACATTCGAGCAAATACTTAAGTATACAAATAACGCGTAAATGTGGAACCAAAACACATATAAAATAGAGCAATCATCGAAATATCTAATTCTAATCTAATCTAGGTGTCACGGTAACAATATCCTTTTCAATTGTCAGAAACGTCATAACCGTTAAAATATTTATTTTCAAATTATGTACAAACATCAATAGCTTTACGTTTAAAGAGTGTTTAAACGTAAAGCTTATTTCCAAAAAGCATGCATTAAACAATATTAGAAGTGTAAATCACTAATATTCTTTAATAAGTAAGAAATTCACAACAAAAACACATACAAATATATGCAATCAATTACTTATATTCATTAATTCATTTTATTGATTTAATACGGGTCTAGTGGATAAGAAATTCCATTAAATTTACGCTTATTAAGTCACCTAAAAGTAATAAAATTAAACAAAAAAAAAAAAATGGAAAACGGAAAATTGATTTTCTCAACATGTACTCCATGGCTGTTTTACTGCTTTCATTTATTTCGTATTTTTAATTAATTTACGTTTAGTTTGTGTATGTTTAAGTGTTTTCTATTGTATACAAAATACAAAGTTCTAATTCAATTAGAAATTCTGCGGTTTATTGGTTTGTTAATGCTGTTTCTGTTTCCCTGTTACTGTCAGATAGACAACGTTTCATGCAATTATTGTGTTTGTGTAGAAGAGATAACTACTTATTTCGTGTCAATCGTACTTGTTCTATCTTGTAATTTTATATGTACGAACAGTTTATTTGTAGTGCATCATTTTCAATTTCAATCAGTGGTAAATATTTCGATTGACTTATTACAATACTTTTTGATTGTGCCATAAAAAATTATCATCCGTCCATAATCTTGTATAAATATTTAATATAGAAAATAAAAATTATAGAGCTGGTACTTGAACAATACGTGTAGCGCCTCAATCTACCTACAGACGACAATAATACCGATAAAATTTTATTTACGAATATAACTACTCGTACTGTTATGGGTTTTTTTTATTTCGATCTGTATCTATAAAATAAAATCCACCTACCTAAATCCAATCAATAAAACAATGTCGACATAAATATTTAAATATGTGTCTCAAGGCGTATTTAAGGATTTTATTTAGAAGTGGTTCCTTTTATAAAAGGCTCCTTTAAAAAGAAACTTTATGAACCGATAGCTTCACATTATTATTATCGGTATAATAAAGAAGATGACGGTAAAGTTAGATCAATGCATAATAACTAAATATTTTGTAAATACGTATATAAAAAGTTGGAGGATTTATTTTTTTATTACGAAATAGATAATTTCATAACCATGAATATTTTTTATTATCTAACATGCTTATTGATAAGATACAGTTAAACTTAAAAGTTTATTTTTAAGTTTTGAAATAAATCTTAGTTTAGTTGAAGTAAGATAATCTGCTTGTATGTCTGTTTTAATTTTGAAAGTTTTATGGTAGTTCCAATCTTAACCTTAGCAAATCTTCCGTAATACAACCTTATGTCACAGTTGGTTCTTGCAATTTAATATTTTTTTTTTGTAAGACAATCGAATAACGAAATCAATAAATCATAATATATTTAAACTGCTAATGTTATACATAAGTCAGCAATTCGAAATTATTTGGTGTAAAATAATATACATCAGATGGCAGCATAATAAATGCACAAAAATGTCATGAAACTGATGATACAGACCCTTTTATTTTTCTGCCAATTGACCGCCCCGCTTTATTAAAATAAACTACGTACAGATATTACTACTTCCCTGCAGAGAAGTCATTGACGATACTCTAATGACCCATTAGCAACCGACTACCGAAACACTTATATAGACATTTATTAGCAAATTGGACGTCTGTGACATCTCTGAGAGGTATCGTTTATGGCATTTCTACGGTGAGTCGTATCTAAGAGTCCTTAAGTATCATACGCGACATATCGGAAACGAATTGTATTTGTATGGGATGTATGTGAAATGGATCGTATATGATATGACTGAGATAAATTAATGTACGTATGTGGGTATACGTTTGTAAGTCAAGACTAATATGATAATTTATTGTAATTCACGGATTAATGTATACGGGTTGCCGCCTTAAAATATTACTATTATCTCTCCGGCACGTATGTTATTTGCATTTATGTCGAATAAAAAAATAAAAACCATGGGTATGTTAAAATTGTCCGAATAAAACAGGTACGAAAAATGGTCGTGTGAATATATTGTGGCCAACACCCGACTTTTCTTCACCATGAATGTGTACATAGATCTCTAATGGCTTCAGGTCTAAAGCGAAAATTTAAACCTCCCCAAATTTTGGTAAAACTGTATTTTATAATCAAAAATCATTATTCCTGCTTAAATTTCAGGAAACCAACAAGGTCACTCTTTGTTGAAAATTTAATCGTTAAATCTATTTGTATCTTTTAATTCTTTGTCGTTTCTTGTAGATATTTAAATTTCAACATTATTTCGTTCGAAAAACCTCCTATGAAAGCTGTTACTTTCTGTGGAGCGATTTCAGCCATAAATCACCGAAATATAATTTGTAAGAAAACCTTAAGTATGAAGCTGGACTGTATAGAACCTAGAAATATTTATTTTCCACACACACATACACATATATGTTTAAAAACTATTTTTTCTAATTTCGGCAATATAGAAAATGGTACATCTGCAAAAATCTCAAGGCCAACATTTTTTTTACAGTTTTTTGTCAAAAATCATCAGTTCCGCTTAAATTTTATAACGCTGTCCTGGACCGATATTATTTTAAATTTAATTTAGAATCTTTTAGTTCATATTCGTTTTTCTCGTAAACGTAAATGATATACTTTGCAAAATAGTTCCAAAAAATGAGAAAGCCAAAAATCATTCAGATCTCCATCCAAATTTAAGAGAAAACTTAAGTAAGATGTTTTATCCCGATCAGCCCAGATGGATTGGACTGTAGAAAAGCTACAGATATTAAGTCAGCCCGGCACCACATGCATACATTCACACAAAGATATTTAAAAACTACTTTTTTGACACTAGCGATAAATTGAATGGTAAATCTGCAAAAATCTCAAGGTCAAAATTGTTCATGATTACTATACTTTATATTATCCGTTAAAGAAAGAAGTAAAATAGTTTATTGTCAAAAAAAGTCATTTCTGTTAAAATTTTGGAAACAGAATTTTGGAACTGACTGGGATTGTTGTAAATTTTATATAGAATCTTTTAGTTTTTAGTAGTTTTTTCATGAATTACATACTTTTCTAAATATTTGCAAAAAGCAAAAAAGTTGTTATGTAAGCTATCATTTCCGGTGAACCAAATTCGGCCAAAATTCATTGAGATCTCCGAGTTTGTGGAAAAATCGTATGGAGGAAAATGGAGGGGTGTAATTGATGTGGTTAACACAAACATTTTCTTTACGACAAATGTACATAGACTCGAATACACCTTACTAAATTTCTAAAACGAAAAATTTAACTAACCAGATTTATGATAAAAATTATCTTGTTTAATCAAATATCAATATTTGTGCTAAAATTTCAGAAAACAACCCTCGCTAAAAAATTTAATTTTTATCGCAAAAACTAGAAAACTTCAATGGAAGCTGCCACTGCCGTTAAACCGATCTCGACCAAAAGTCACTGGGTTTTCCATTTTATGGAAAAAGCTTAAGTATGAAGTTTCATCCCGATCAATCAATCCGTATGGGGCTGTATAGGGACCAAATTTTTACTGAACAACTGTTTTGGACCAGTGTTGTTGCAAAATTAATTTACAATCTGTTAGTTAATAACCGATCTTCTCGTAAATGATATACTTTTCAAAATACATGCAAAAAACAAAAGAGCTCCTATTGAATCTGACACCACCAGGAGTGATTTGAATGATTTAGAAATTTGTAGAAAAAACTAAGGTAGAAAGTTTCATTTCGATCAATCTGTGTCCACCTGGGCTGTATAGAGATCGAATTAATGATGATTATCGCCATTCCCGCCTAAATTTTGGTAAATTGTTTTACAACAATATTGTTGTCAATACCAATATAATCTATCAAATCCAAATCTTGTATTATATATTAGCATTGGGTTTTATTTTATTTGTATACTTACACATTTATTAATATTTCATTATTATTATTTCAATGAAACCGTCATTATTAACACGTATGTAAAATAAACAAGAAATTGAAGTGACGCGTGACAACTGACGAATGCCATGTTGCCAATATAGATTTCGTTTGTTTTAGAATATTTTTTTTACGTATTCGCGTTTAATACGCCGCCATATAGTACGCGCTACTTCCTAGTTACATACATAACTTTGTGTGGTTAAATATTTAACAGAGATGGCATATAATAATTTGTACGTTTTATATTTGAAAAAACAAAAGAACTACCAGTAAAATATAATTTTAAAAATTGTTTTGAAACAAATGGTTTATTCAAAACTTTTACTATAAAAGGAGAACCGATTTTGTGTTATGTTCAATAGTAAACGGATAATCATGTTGTTAGTTCGAATTAAATAGTAAATGACTAGGTAGTGTTATGCAGTAGTAATGGTCAAGCCTTCACTAGAAGACAATACGCTGTCTTCTGGTGAAGGCTTGAATTCAAAACTTTTACTATAAAAGGAGAACCGATTTTGTGTTATGTTCAATAGTAAACGGATAATCATGTTGTTAGTTCGAATTAAATAGTAAATGACTAGGTAGTGTTATGCAGTAGTAATGGTCAAGCCTTCACTAGAAGACAATACGCTGTCTTCTGGTGAAGGCTTGAATTCTATGGTCGTTTTTAAGACCATTCTTGGAAATATAATATTTGTATACAATATCGTTCGATATAACATTCGTTTATTTTCTATATAAAATTCGTTTTATATAGAGTCTAATCGTTTTTCTGCGGTATTTTTTTTTTAAATGTTAAAAACTGTGAATAAAGGGTATACCAGCTGCTCTATTAGGAGCGGAAATCTAGGAAGTTGCGTAAGTACGCGGGTTTCCTTCTTGCTGGTAGTACTTTACCATTCACAATTCTATCGTTTTTAATATTTCCTTTTTGTTGGTAGCATTACTTTACCATTCACAATTCTATCGTTTTTAACATTCACGTACACTATTCTATTGTTTAATATTCAAAAGTGAAGAAACTTTTTTCGTGTGTGTGTCGCTGCGTCATGCCTGACCAAATACAATGTTGGGTTGCACATACACGCAAAAAGTGTCGTAATTGTTGAGTTGCAGTGCTGGATCCTCGTCTGATAAGTTCATTTGTCACATGTCCACACTCGCGCTCCGGGGAATGAATTACAGAATCTAAAAATGACTGACAGAGGTGGGGAGACCTTTGGCAAAAGAAGTGGGAAGGAGTTGCGAATTAGATTGGAGATTGCAGAAATTAAAAGAATTTTAGAACTGCCTATGGCATCAAAATTCAATAATAATAAAATAAAAATAGGGAGAGACTTCAAGCACAAATGAAGGTGCTAATATAACAGCAGAAGTTACTGTTCCAGAAAAAGAAAATTAAAAAGGCGGGAAAGAAATAGCGGAGTTAAACTCGCACTCCGGGGAATGAACTAGTATTCGATGAGCCATTATTATTATATTTAATTACAGAATCTAAATATGACTGACAAGAATAAAAAAGTGATTTCTTTATGGGAATACTTGAGTAGGAGGCCGATCGTTCATCAAGCTGAACCTCCCAAAGGTGCGGAGACCCTTGGCAAAATAGGTGGGAAGGAGTTGCGAATTAGACGTGAGATTGTAGAAATTAAAACTATTTTAGAACTGTCTATGGCATCAAAATTGAATGTAATCAATATCAAAATTCAATAAAATAAAAAATAAGGAGCGACTTCAAGCACAAATGAAGGTGCTAAAGAAACAGCAAAAGTTGCTGTTCCAGAAAAATGAAATAAAAAAGCCAAGAAGGAAATAGCGGAGTTAAAAAAAGGAGCGGAGTTAATAAAATTAATAAATTTCAAATTATATTATAAAATGTATTATGGCTCTCATTTAATTTTTATAAGAAAAAAACTTTGGTTCCTCGTTGTTAATTTTTCATAAAATTTTGAATGCACAAAATCTTGACTAAACCAAATCCCGACCGACCCCACACAATCTCAAGCTAGGGAAACTGAAATTTAGTGAAGAATTAAATAACAAATCATGACAATTTATTTTTTCGATTGAAAAAATTATATTATATTACTATTTAAAAATTTCCTTCAACAAACATGAAAACAATAAAATAAAAATTATGAAATTAGTCCAATCGCGTATTACAGGCAAGCTCCTTAAGCAAATTTTATTTTGATCTTTCATTTTTTTCTTTTAAAACTAAGTGCAATCGTTTAGTTCTACGAACATATTCACTTTTGCTGGCACGCTCTTCACCAGCATTTACACGAGTAGTGCGAGTCTTTAACACAATATGCTATTTTCAACTTTATCAACTCATAAGGCTTGATCAACTCGTGAGGCTTAAAATTAATTAATTATTAAGAAAATCTATTACTGATATCAGATATGCGAATGATAAGAAGGTTCTATAATTTTTTAATGGATTTTAATATTTCTTTTTCGATTAGTTCCAATTTTTTTTTTGAAACCATATGAAAATTTCTAATCGTCTACTGTAGTACAGTAAGGTAATAACGAAAATCTCGAAAAAAATCCCGACTTTTAAAAATAAAATCTCGCGCGAGATTTTAGTTTTAAAAGTCGGAATTTTCTCGAGATTTTGTGCTGTCAGGATTTGTTTGCTTTGGGATTTTATCGAGTCAGGATTTTACTTGAACGAGTATTTATTGGATCGAGATATCGTTAAGTCGGGATTTTGTGGCGTGAGATTTTATTACTTTGTATTTTATGAATTGGGATTAACCACCATACCCAAAATTTACAAATAACTAAATGTTTGTTTAATAAGATAGGTCTTTTATTTGTATATTTTTTTGTTTGATTTCATTGTATGTTCCGTGGTCTTCAAAAATAGATATAGACTATAGTCAAAATAGAAAAAAAAAAATATGTACCATATTACGAACAGGAACAATACAATCAAGAACCGTAACAAACAGGAGGGACATCACGAGTGTTAGTACGACAACAATCACCACAACAAAGTCATCAACAATCAGTTCAAGAAATGCCCAAGCGAAAGGATGAAGATGTGGGATTAGTAGAAAAAAATTATTAAAATATAAAATGTGGACTAAAAACAAAGTGTTATGAGACTGTTTTCAATAAAATCCAAAAAGATGTAGAAGAGATTTCCTCTCTTACTGTGGAATGTTTTAGATACATATACTTTTCGTTAGAGATGGGAAAATGGACATTTTGAAGAAGTAACATTTAATGATTTTTATTATCATCTTTTCGAAGAAAAAAAATATCAAAATATGAGTTCAAGCCTGTATATCAGGATATTCGCAATAAATTTCATTTAAAATTGTACGACAAGTCGTATAAATCAAATCTAGTCATTGATGCCGCAAACCGATATTCTATATGATGCATGGCTACTCTAGAGTAAAAAAATTTTTAAACCGTTTCGATAAAAACAATTATGAAACGATGGATTATTTATTTAAAAAAGAGAGCGACAAAATTCCAAATTACGAATTATTAAAAGCATTAAAAGAACATTTAGATTGGGATGAGGAAAAATTTAACGATTTAACAAATAAAAAAAATAGTATATTAAATACTTATATTAAATTTTTTTTTACAAATTACAACGGTATAAAATTTCACATTATTTCCAATTTTGAAATTTGGTCGTCACCATGTTCGGGATGACTCCTTTGCTTTTTGGCAACTATTACGTTCTCTAGGATTATCATGGAAGGATTTTGATCAAAATTTGCAATGGAGAAATTATTTTAAACTATTAGAAACAAAAAATTTGAGAATTCGATAATGACAGATATCTGTTTCTTTTTAAATTGCAAAAAAAGAACGTAAAATAGAAAAGATGCAAAAAAGAGAAAATATACTGAGGAAGATACTTGTAATATGGATGGAAATATAAATAAAATTCGTGAAAATTTTCAAAATTATAATCTAAAGATTGGTTTAGACCCAGGTCTAAAGTTAATTTTTGGAGGAATAAAAATTGATAAACCGATCAAAATTAGTTTCTCTTTGTGCAAAACCGTAAACGTAAGTGATATACTTTTCAAATTATTTGCCAAAAAACGAAAAGCTCATGTGGAAGCTGTCACTTTCGGTTAACAGACTTCGACCAAAATTGAGAAGCATCTCCGAATTTTTGAAACAAGATTGGATGAAGGTCCATTTCGTCTGGGCTGTATAAGACCAAATTTATGTTAAAATGGTTTTTGAAAAAAAATATCATTTCCTCTTAAATTTTGGAAAAATGATCCACAATGTTGCAAATGTAATTTAAAATCTTTCTCGAAAATGAAATATGTTTTAAAATATTTGCCAAAAGCAGACAAGCTCTTACGGAGACTACCACTTCCGGTGGATCGGAATCTTCCGGTTTGTGAGAAAAGTTTATCAGGTGCGCAACTAAATTTCCGGGTTTCACACATATGTATATGGTGCTAACGACACATCTAGTTGTCATTTATGTCAGAAGTCGTGTATTATTCATAGCATAGATAACAAGTTGTAATATCAGCACATATCGCAACGCAAAAATATTTTTTCTAAGAACGAAAACGTCGAGTTTTGTGCCAAACAAACAGCATTTGCGGGAAGTTTTGTTTTGAAAAAAAAAATGCAGCTGAGGCACTTTATTTGTTTAAGGAGGTCTACGGCGAACATGCACTATCGAAAACTATCTGTGAAGATTGGCTTAAACGCTTCAAAAGTGGCGATTTAGACATTGATGACAAGAAGCCCAAAAACATTTTAAGACACCGACCTGCAAGCGTTATTGGATGAAGATGATATGCAAACTCCAGATCAACTTGAGAGGCATTAAAAACGACTCGACAAGGTATTTGCAAACGTTTACACGCTACGGGGAAAATTCAAAAGGAGGAAAAATGGGTGCCGAATAAGTTGATTCCGAGACAAATGGAAAATCGAAAAGTCACTTGAGAAATTTTGCATTCACGGCATGAAAAAAAGTGCTTCCTGTGTCGAATTGTTACAGGAGATGAGAAGTGGATCTTTTCTAAGAATACCAAATGCAAAAAGTCGGGGAATTCAACTGGCAAAGCATCAACATTGACGGAACGGTCAAATCGCTTCGGAAGTAAGACAGTGCTCTGCGTTTGGTGGGACCGGAAAGAAATTGTGTGCTATGGTGAGCTGCTGAAACAGGGCGAAACTGCCAAAGGGCAATTCTACTGATAACAACTCATCAATCTGAACCATGCATTGCTCGAAAAACGCCAGAATAAACGAGACGTGAACGAGTGATATTGCAGAATACAAAGTTAAACATAAACAAAATACATTTTCTGGCAAGGTGATAGATTTGAAAGAAACCAGGTTAGCTGATTTTCTTGGATTTTTTTGTAATTTCGCCTTCTAAATTAATTTTAACAATTTTCTTCATGTTTTAAGTATATGAAGAAAAGAGAACAGACGTCTTTATAAAACATAAACAAATTTTAAATTGAGATTCGTTAGGAATAGGTTATGGAGCTGATACTGCAGCAAATATTCGATAGGCGTTATAGCAGTTTAATAAAAATATGTCTGTATTTAGAAATTGTATCTGGTCCGAACAAAATGGTTTAAAGTTTTTTGAGTAGCATCCAGTTCCTGACAAAATAACAAAAAGGCTTACAATAGTCCATATGAAACCACTACATTTATCACAAAACCGAATAGGAAAATATCAAAGTCGTATTTTGCTATATTTTACCAAAATTATGTAAAACAAAGGAAACATTTTCTACTAAAAATATACTTACATACCAATATTTTATTTTATTTTTATCAAATATTGACATGTTCAAGACAATTGACAGTGCCTTCTATAGTACTCTTCTGTGACAACATTCATTTTTTGCTGATGACATCAATGTAAGTCGACAACTAGAGGGCAGCATAATTAAGTAAAAATAGTTCACCTTGCCTCCTTATTACGACGGCAATAAATTTCACAAAGTTAACAACAACCTTAATTATTATTTAATATATTAATAAATTATGAACAATTTAAGTCTAATTGATTTCTTAATTCATAAATTGAATTTTTCGTATCCATATTCAAAAAAATTTAGTGCGAATTTATAGAAATGCGCCGTTTAGATAATGTAATACGAAAGTTTAATGTATTCCACTACAAAAATATAAATACAACCGTGAGAGATCAGAGAATCAAAAATAAAATATGTATTCAATTCTATTTAGTGTCACACAATTGATCGAAACCGTATGACGCATTTTTTCTGAAATTACATGATATTCGAGCTTTTTTAATTGAATTACAATAATTTCGAATTGGATGATATTAAAAATCGACTTCTGTTAAATAAAAATGACAAAAATATGCCAAAAACAAAAATGTACACGCACTACTGAAAAAATTAGAAAACGCATATCTTTCGGCTTCAACAGTTTGTACGACACTGACAAAATTACAAAACAACTAGGAAAATAAATATTATTTTTATTGTTTTGTAATTTTCTATGACGAAATTTAAGGTACAATGGCTGTTACATCAAAATCAAGTCATCCTCTGACGCAGAAACTGCTACGGCACAAGCCAAACAACTTAGTACAAAATGTCTTCAATGCAAGTAACCATTTTGCTTGCCATGGTTCAATGCAATTCATCAAGCCATTAATTAAAAAAACAATACATGCACCTTCCTGTAAAATCAAACTACATATGAATAAGTAGTTTTCATAATTTTCGTAAGATTATATTTACTTTTTATCGTTTGAATTAAACAATAAATATGCGGAAAACACTATCATTTATTCATACGCCTGTGCATCATATGTGATACATATCAAAAAACACTGCACCCATGTGTTGATACATTACTACCTAACACGCTTAACATGAAACAAGCATTCCTATTTGTCCACTCGAGCTAAAATTGTTGAATTAAACACTTAGATTATGTATCAAATATGATACAAAAGCGTCTCGGTTAATCGTCTATGTATCATATGTGATACATAAGACTGGTAAAGGGTTAAGAGAACGATGCGGAGCAGAGAGAGAGACAAAAACTAGAAAAAACTGGAAAACGAATAACACCAATTCGATTTTGTAATTCAGTTTTGTTTTTTTAAAAATGTATCTGCCACCTGGATAATATATTATGTTGAACCGTCGACTTAGCCTTTAGTCATCATTTGGTGTAAGCGGCTAGTAGTTAAGAAAGCATTGCTATTAATATCTATCAAAGAAAATTTATTGCAATACAGGTCCACCATATCCTCTCCGCCTCTGTGTATATTGATCACATAAAATGAAAAAGTCAAAAATGCGTATTTGAACAGCGCATTCGGTAAGAAAACAACAATCTATCTACAAACATTACTAGGTTCAATCGTTTTTTCATATATAAAAACATTTACACACACAAGCACAAAAAGTAAATATACAACAATTATGTAATGATATAAATAAAACAAAATGAAAACAAAAACCCCTTTCTGATCTTATTTTTTGTTCGTTCAAAATCAATACACACATTCCCAATCTTAGTAGGCACAGCCAAAAGCATATAACAAGCTATGTACATACGTCGCAAAACCACATTTTCGGTGATTATTGAAATGTATATCCCGCTATACACCTCTAATACTAATCTCCATGCAAAATATAATGTACATACATACGTCACAATTACAAGTAAATAAGTATATAAAAGAAAACATAGGTTACAATAGTCAGAAAAAAAGAAAAAATAATCGTCGAACATCAAACATGCTTACTCGCAAAAACAACAACAAAAATTGCTAACGAGTGGTGCAAAACAGAATTGAAAAAACCCTTTCTCGCCCAAAGCAATGACCTACTACATGAAAATACTAGTATTTTACACCTTTATGTGTTATAGAATACAGTTACCTAGGGTCATATCGACAGACGCAACTACCAGTTGTAGTTGTAGTCGTGATTTTTCGAAATTGATGTTCGAATTCCGTATTTTTAAACCACACTATAACTGCAAATTAATTCACGAATTTATTGTAATTTTTAAACATAACTAAAAGTGTCAATTTTTACGTAATACAAAATTAGACTCAAATTACAAAACAAAATACAAAATTCCTTTTTTCTTTCAATATGTCCAGACGAATATATAAAAACAAATAAATAATATTTTGATGATTAATAAATTAAAAACTTTTCGAAATTCAAAGTTTAAATTATGTATTAAAACATTGTTTTAATACATAAATATGTATTAAAACATTGAAAAATGAAAAAACACTTATCTGAGCATCCTCTGGAATCAAAAAAGTTCTATAACCAATGGAAAATTACATACAATGCGTATGATGCATTCAAACAACGGTATCTAAATACATATAAACGAAATTGTTATATACACATTGTGTGTCATTGCAAGCGCATCACAGAAAAACTATTTTAACTCTTCAATATGTATAATTTTTCACTTTACTTAAAACGCACAGTTTATTATTAATATTATTATTATTTATTTATATATGTACATATGTATATTAGTAATTAATTATTTAATTTAAACACATTTTAAATTATTTACTTATTTATATAGAGGAGAGACAAAAACACGTCTTTCATCTATGACGTTCAATCGCCTCAAAATGAGAACACATTTTATACGTGTTTACATATTTTACACAATTTAGAATGCATAATTTTATAATAATATTATGAATTATTACTTTTACCAATAGCTTTTTATTGAATTTTAAAACATATTATTAAAACATTTTTTTTTGTTTGTTTACAATTTTTTCTTATCAATATGACAGCAAACACAAAAAAAATCAAAACAATCTTTTTAATTTTAGTGCTGCCTATAACAGCCAAAGAGAGAACAGTCTACATAAATTGACGTCATATAGCAAAATTTTTAAAGCAGTGTGGCCTGTAGTATTCTAGGTGCACTGGTCTACACTATGGAAATTTCCTGATATTTTCTCTCATGAGATTAAATTTATCAAAGTATGTGTAAGTATATTATACAGATTTTGCAATTCTCAGCAAATTATCAGGAAGCTATTTCACGAAAAAATTATCATGAAATTTGTACAAAATGTCAAATTAAAATGCACTTTTAAGGTTATGTCTTTCATTTTTTCCTACTGTTGAGATGTAGGTTTATAGTTGAAGAAAACAAAAAAAAATTTTAATGGCATTTAATACTGAAAATGCCGTAATATTAATTAATATGTACAGAAATTACGAATCTTTATGGACAATCTTTTTTATAAATTTTTTGACAGTATTCACCGAATTTTATTTGACAATTGAAGAAAATTATCATGAGAGTAAAATGCCCAGTTATGATAATTTTTTAACAAATATTTATCAATACATTGAAAAAAACACACACATACATACAATTTCATGAGAGAAAATATCAGCAAATTTGCATAGTGTAGACGCCGTGTTAGGTAGTTCTAAGTTGGAGAAGAATTGATTTTATTTCTAGTTACCTAAATTAGTTTGATGTAATGCAAATACATTTTTGCTGATATCTCTGAAATATATTAAATTTTGTTATTGTTTCTATAAAGTTTTATTTTTTATATTTAAATACTTTACCTTGTTGTTTGTTTGTTGTTGTGGTTTGTTATGACATCTTGGCAGTAGAGAAATGTCTAATTCATGACATTTCGTAAAGGTATAATGGATACGTTTTGTGGAGAAATATAATTGGTACAATAGTTATAACTGGTATACAGTCTGGCCTTAGTTGAACTGCTGAATCATAGAGTCCTTAGCCAGGTTGTATACCAAAAAAATGTATATCAGTTTTGTTTTTAATTTTCCCCAAGAGAGTTATTCATTAGAAATTGTATTAAAAAGTACCAAGAAAAATTTATTGAATAAATGAATTAATTGATTTAATGAATAAGAGAGTTATTCATTAGAAATTGTATTAAAAAGTACCAAGAAAAATTTATATTAGCAAAAACACACCTTTTATGTGCTCATTTTTTCAGTTAATTTAAATGAGTTTTGTCTTATATAAAATTGTGTAAATAGTATGTGAATATAAATAAAAATCATTTTATCTTATTTAATTAAAATATTTATATTAATTTATTAATATAATATATAAGTGTATTTAAATGTTTTTACAACTTAGAATTGCTGCTTATTAAATATATCAGCAATAGGAGGGCTGCTGTGGAACTAAAACATAAATATAAATAGTATATGCTAATAGTAAATATATACTTCAAACAAACACCTCCTAAAAACCTACACTTTAAAACAAATTTTGTATGGAAAAAACTATTTGTTTCTTTATTTCAACCTTTTCGAACGCCATTTTTAAACAATATAGCAACAAATGGTGGGATTTTTTGGATTACTTGATTAATTTTGAATCATTCTTAAAGAATACTAAAAATAATAGAGAGTGCATAAGGAAAAAGGATTATACACACATTTTTGAAGCAAAAAAATATATTAAGCTATGTGCGCAGTCGATGTACAATATATTGTACAAGGCGTTCAAATGGGATTCTAATATAAAAAAAATCTAATTTGCTTCAATATCTCCCAAGCTAATGAGTTTCAAGGTCAATTAAGATCATCACTAAGCGTCCCCTTTACTGCTGAACCATTTTCGTTACCAAAATATTCTCCTATCTTGAACCGTTTCCCAGATAAAGTCCGGCAATTATTGACAACCTCACCCAGAATAATTTGAGATATTTTTCTTACTTCCTATAATTGGCTTGTTCATAAAAATCATCATATTTTACTCTAAATGTATTTTGAACAATTGAAAAGTTGATCCTTATAAAATAAAAAAGAAAATACATTAAATTACTTAGATTCTCTTCTATGATTAAAGCGCTTTGTACAAGAAAACCTATTATTTTACGTTTTACTTCAAGAAACAGCAATTATCTTCATAAATAAAATTCATTGTAAAAAAATTATTGTAACGTAAAGGAGAGAGTCTAAAATATCATCTATTGGGAAACATTGGGGAAAGTTCATTTTCACGCTGGAATAAAAGCACTTATGAATATCTCTCAAATACGAACTAACTAGGAGAAAACAAAAAATAAAATAACCGTCGGATACCGTTTTATAATTCGGTATAATCCATACATTTCCCAATGCTATTTTCCAAAAATAGGTGTTTATAACAGCTCTAAATATAAAACATAAAATTCACGGTAATTACTTTTGAAACTACTTAATTTACAATGTTTTCTACCACCATTTCTCTCATACTATGACGTCTGCTGTTTCAAACACAGCAATCCGCTTTAAAGGTTGTAAATAATAAGAAATTTACCAACGATACCTTGGAGAATGGGAAATGGCAAAAAATACAGAAAATGTTTGAATTTTATTCTTTTATTCATGGTATACTTCAGGTTTTATTTTTACCATAATCGTTTTCTTTTTATGTTTGGGTTTTGCTGTTGTTGAAAAATTAAAAACGTTGTTTAAGAAAATTTTTGTTTTACCTTAACACGCTTTTACCGTTACTTCCTTTGTCTGTATATACTGTGTTGTTTTATTTGCTTTTTGATCTCTTTAACAGATAATACTCGTATTATTAAAAAATTAGAATGTTGAAGATTTTTTTTTACGGTTTTAATTACGATACATCATACCTATATGCCTGTATTGACAGAAGGTACCGCTCGCTCGAGCAAAATATCGTTCTTGTCGAGCAAAATGTCGCTCGAGCAAAATGCGTTAGGGTGATTCATATTGCCAGTATTTTCAGGTGGCATTACGTTTAATTCGTTTTTACGTTTTTCTTATATCCAACATTTTAAAATGTTAATAGCGCTTATTAGTTTTCGGGTTATTAGGCTACCGTGTCCAAGGATAATTCCTAAACTGGTTATTACTATTTATCCGTAGATTTGAACACTTGGATACCATCAGTTTCCGTGTGAGGTCTAAATTCAACATGTTTTCTCTTCGCAGAAAGCATCGTTGCTTTACGTTAGTCGATATTTTTGGGTCGGAATTTTAGTTCATTCGTTTAGCTACTCAATTAAGAATTGGCCACGTTGAATCTAAATTCCAAGGGAGATATAATTTTTAGATTTGAAATTCCCCGATTAACATGTGATTTCGTATTCCATTCAAAAATGGGAACAAGCAAACTTCTCAAAACGTTTAGTTACTCTTAATTGTAATTTTTTTGAATACACGATAATATCCTATGAGCTAATCAACAGATTTATTCCACGTCTATATGTAGTATATTTTATTAACCTGCGGTTGAGGAATTATGCGTATTTTTTCCAACGGTACACATCTTCCTAGTGTTCTGGTTCCGAATGCAATATGCACCGACTTGATACTTATGCCCCTATTATGATTTTCACCTATTCCTCACCAGGCGACGTACCATCACCATATTTAAATTTTGGTATTATGATTCTCACAGTGAGTGAGTCTAATGTCACATATACTCACCTATAATATGATGGTGAGAATCTAGTGACACAGAGTATTTTTTTTTGTTAAAATCATCATGGACGGCAAGAGCTCTTAAGTATTTTTGATTTTAGAAATATAATATTTTATTAACATTCAACAATAATATAATTAATTTATATAATTCATAGCCGCCCCGGTGGCAAAGTGGTCAGCATGCTTGCTCCAGCAACTGGAGGTCTCGGGTTCGATTCCCGGCGGTGACAAGGAAAAAATTTCACGGCTGGTTTAGGATCAATGAATTAATCACTCATTATCCGAAATGAAATTATGATTATGAAACCTCATTTGAGGCGGCCAAATCCCTTTATGGGATGTATAGTGCCAGAGAGAGAGAAAAATTCATAGCAAGAAATAAACCAAAAATTACCACACAAGTTAACAATTTAATAAATTTGTTGAAGAAATGGAAAAAAATCCCGGATAGTGCCCGTGGATTTCCAGATGTTGGAAAAAACAAACTGTTAATAAATTTTGGAAAAATTTGTCAGTAGTACTGAGCGGATTGGGGCTGCCAATTAAAGAGAGAATGGAATGGAGAAAGGCAAGTATTAATTATACATATACCTGTGGGCAGTATTTACATATACCTTTATTTATAATTAGGTTTGGAACGAGTTTAAAAGAAACATAAAGTAAAATAAACAGAAATAATACAGAAGTTAGAGCAACCGGAGGTGGCCGTTACTCGCAAAATTGTTTAAGCCCACTGGGAACAAGAGGATGTTATAATCAATTTAAGGAAATCAGGTGCTCCCAGTGGGTCAACATTTAGAATGAAAAGAAAGGATGATATACCCAAATACAGTAAAATTCAGTATTAGAAAACCATACACATTTTTCACCATTACCATCAACCAGCTGTTTTCAAATTTTATTTTCAATTCAATTTTGATTTTTTTTTTTCGATTTTAAGAATAATAACCGGCTAATAGCACTATAATCATTTTAATTCGCGCGTTCGAGTATTTATTTTATAATTAGAAACTATGGCGTCAAATAGCTGTATGACGTGTTGTGTTTCTGGTGGAAATGAAAACTTTTTAATGTGCAGTGGGTTGTATAACTTAGTTGCTCATTACAAATGTGCTGGTGTCAGAAAAAATGCGTTTCAATTGATTTGCAACTTCAAAAACATTTTCTGGTTTTGTGATAATTGTAAAGACATTTACAATGTCCATGTGAATAGTTTGATTGTACAGGTTGGTAAAATTTAAAATATTGACAATTACGTAAAAAAAATTGAAGTGTATGCTCAAATGCTAACCAGTTACCTCCCAGTGCATTAATGTTGTTCCTGATCACAACTTCGCTGTTGATTTTCCAGATTCTTTTAAATCTGTTTTGCCAGACACCTTAGCTCAAATTTATAGTACAAAGATTGTTATTGAAGAGCCGTGTGCGGAATATTTTGTGTCTGTGATAAACAATTCGTTTGTATCTGGGAGCACATTTGTTGAAGTTTTATCTTCTGCAAATATTTCGAGTGTGGTGAGTACATCTGCAAATACGGACAACAATGATATACTCTGCTGTCCAACTGTTAATAAAAAATCAGTACCAGCATTACGAACTAGCCAACAAAATATGCATACGTAATTTTAATATTTAGTCATTTACCCAAATTTAATACTCAAACAACTGAGGATGATATTTTGGCTCTGGCTAACATATGTTTAGGTACTAGTTTGTACAAAGTGGTTAAACTGATTCTAAAAACGAAAGATAGGTGGAATACGTTTGTTTAAAATTGGAGATTATTGTTGGGCTCATAATAAGGCTCTAAATTCGGACACGTGACCAACCGGTGTATTTATTAGATCATTTCATAACCGAACTTTTCGGACAGGAGCCTCAAATGTATAATTGCGGATACCGGCAGTAGCAGTGAACTCTTCCAAAATTTAAGTAATGCAGATTCTATGACGATGTTTCGGCCCAAAAACTCCAGACAAATTACTTTTACTTCGATGTACTATCACAACGCCTCTAGTATTCACAAAGCTAAATTATTCTTTCTTGGCGTTCTTGACAATGACTACGATGTGTCCTTCAAATTAAAACAAACCTCGGTTTCGTGAGCCGTGGTGCAATAAGCAACTGCTTCGTCTTGAAAAAAAAACCGGAATAAGTTCAATTCTTTCAGTTACATAACTCAAGGAGTTCAAAACTTTAAATTGGTTCTTTTATAATAATTACATTTTGCATACAGAAGATGATCGGACTTCTAATCCAAAGAATTTCTGGAACTTCATAAATGGTAAAAAGAAGGTTGTTGGATTTCCTACTCCAATGACTTTTCAGAACTCTTCCGCAATTCAACCTTCTGATATTTCTAATTTGTTTGCCAAATTTTTTGAGTCCGTCTTTGCAATATCTGTGGATTCACGTAGCTCTGATTTTGAAGTATACTAGGCGTAAACTTCTTGAAATCCACTGATATTCCCGCATGCTGTATATAATTTGTATTAAAATTCTTTATGTTATTTGAATTTCTTGCCGTTTTTTTCAAATTTGCTTGCAAGTTTTCTTTTATTTATTTCACGACTAAACAAAAATCGGTGGATATTTGTTTAGTCGTGAAATAAATAAAAGAAAACTTCCAAGCAAATTTGAAAGAAACGATTAAAGTAGCCGGGGAAAAATTCGAATAATATAAAGAATTTTAATACAAATTATAATCCACATGTGGAAATATTGGTGGGTTTCAATAATACGCGCCTTGAAGAAGAAGTTTATGCTAGCTTATCTCAACTTGATGGTAATAAGATGGCTGGACATGATGGTTTTCCACCTATCCTTATTAAGAATTACGCAGAGAGTTTAGCCCACCCGCAGTGACTCTAATCTTTAACAAGAGCCTACGTATTGGATTTTTCCTGATCCCTGGAAACTATCTTTCTTCCGACCGATTTTTAAATCTGGCAAAAGATGATATCAATAATTATCGCGGGATCGCTAAATTTCGAATCCATGGTACAGAAATTCTTGTAGTTTCATGTGAAAACTTTTATTTCTCCTGCAACAACACGGATTTTACCAGGTAGGACTACCGTTACTAACCTAGTTTCTTTTTGTGGACATTTATATGGTAGATGAGAACATCGGTAACAAGTGGATGCAGTATATAAATCGATTTGTCAAAGGCTTTCGATAAAATTTATCACTTGACCTTATCGATAAGCTGAATAAACTAAATTTTTAGTTCATCCCTATCAGGTGGCCGCATTCGTTCCTTTCTGATCGTTACCAATTTTTTAAGATTAATGATTTTAGTTCTCGCTTATTTCGAGTCACCTAAGAAGTTTCTCAAGGTAGCCACATTGGTTCTCTTTCATTCTCATTATTTGTCAATGATGTTGTTGATTGTTTTAAATTCGCACAATGTTTGCCTTACGCAGATGATATGAAAATATTTGCTCCAATTACTAGTGTCTCTGATTACATTAAAGTGCAAAGTGACTTGAATTACTTTTTCAGTTGTTCGTTTTTAAACAAATTATTGTTGAATGTGTATAAATGTAAAGTTTGTCATTCTATCGGATGCACTCACCAGTTATTCAGCAATATTTTCTATATAATACTGCTGTTGAAAGAGTTGAGTTAATTATCGACTTAGGTATAACCTTTTCTTATGATCTTACTTTTACCAAACACATTGATTCTGTCATTTCGAAAGCTTACCTTATGCTAGGCTTCATTAAACGCAATTGAAAGGACTTCGGCGACCCACTTACATTGACAGCTCTGTTTGTGTCCTTCGTTCCATTCTTCAGCATTCAATATGCTTCTCAGATATGGTCACCATTTTATCATTGCCATTCAGACAGAATTGAGAGCGTTCAGAAGCCGTTTCACCGACGAGACATTACATCTGCTATCTTCATTCATGATGTGCTGACTTCGCGAATAGATTGTGACGATATACTTGCTCATTTCAACTTTTACGCTCCTACACGTTGTCTGAGCCGTCGTCATTTGTTACATATTGATCCTGTTTCTACAAACTTTGCACTCACACAACTGTCTTGAGATTATCGCGACGCTTTAATTCTTTTAACGATGTATTTAATTTTAACATGACAAGAAATTCGTTTAGAAATGAGTTGTTTAAGTTTTTGTCTTAATTGTTAAATTTTATTTTTACGAGGAAAAATCATTATATTCGTAGTATTGGTATATAATTATATGGAGTGAAAAAGAAAACCATATTTTTTTTTGTTTATTTTTCATCTACAAGAAACATCTAGAAACAACTTTTGTTTTATTTTGTTTAATTTATTTCTGGACGTCAATTTTCCAACACGTGTTTAGATAAAAATAGAAAATGAATAAAATTGAATATCGTGCGGTAATTAAACTTTTTTGTAAAGATGAAAAAACCGCTAAATTTATTTTTGATTATACGTCAAAAGTTTATGGTGAATGTGGACCAAAATATTCTACAGTAACGAAGTGGGTTAAATTATTCAAAAGTGGTAGAGAATCGCTAGAAGATGATGAGCGCCAGGGAAAACCAAAGGACGCCATCACGCATGAAAACGTTATTTTGGCAGAAAATTTTGTATTAGAGGACCGCCGTGTAAATATTGCAGAATTATCGAGAAATCTCAGGCTTTCTTTTGGTACCACATTTACAATTCTGCATGATCATCTTCATCTTTCAAAAGTTAGTGCAAGATGGGTTCCCCGTTTGCTAACTCCGGAACAGAAAAAAAAATCGTGTCGAAACTTCAAGCAATATTTTAAATATGAAAGAAAATGATCCTGATAATTTCATAAATCGTGACGGGCGATGAAACATGGATTCATCATTGGGATCCGGAATCCAAACAAGAATCTATGCAATGGAAAAAATGTGATGAACCTCCCCCTAAGAAGTTTAAAACTCAACAGTCAGCTGGGAAGGTTATGGCCACAATTTTCTGGGACGCAGAAGGAATTTTGTTAATTGATTATGCGCCACAAAAGACCACTATCACAGGCAACTATTATGCGGAAATTTTATACAAATTGAAGGCTGCCATCCGGGAGAAACGGCATGGTAAAGTTCGAAGTAAGATTTTACTTCTCCACGGCAACGCGCCTGTTCATAAGGCTAAAATTGCATAAACTGCTCTGCATGAATGCGGTTTTGAAGAAATCCCTCACCCGTCCTATAGTCCAGATTTGGCCCTTAGTGATTTTCTTCTGTTTCCAAATTTAAAAAAATAATTAAGAGGCCGAAAATTTTCAAATAATGGTGAATTCATGTCCGTTACTGAAGGTTATTTTGAAGACCAAAACAAAACTTTTTTTCCGCCGGTTTAAATAAATTATTTGAAAGATGTAATGTAATAAATGTATTAATGTTGGAGGAGATTACGTGGAAAAATAAAAATAAAATTCTCTCTTTTGTATTGATGCTAATAAAATATTGATTTGCCCTCGTATACTGAAATATTGTAAGTAACTACTAATATGTTTGAAGTTTATTCTATTTTTTATTGCATACCAATTGTGTTTACTCACTGTAGGTTAAATACATAAATAATATGTTTAAAAAAAATAGAAAATAACACCAATAATATCCAATATTATTATAAAAAGACATACGAATTAAAAGTAAAAATTAAACTTTTGGAATAACAATTTCAGAAATAGCAGCAACATGAGCCCAATACGTACAAATTACATTTATAGCAATTAAAATTAAAAAATAAAAACCTGGAAATCGAAGAGACATGCAAATTAGGCATGCAAAATTAAAGCGATTCTGAAGACTGAATCAATTTTAAACTACTTAAAGTAATAATGGCTAAAAAGAGATAATGAAAACTAACTAACTGATCTACATCTACATATGTATATATTATATTGAAACAATTATTATATTTTATTTTTTACATCTTAAAATTTAAAATTTTTATTTAATGGTACATTGTGATAACGTTGTAAAACATGAAAAATTGATTTTTTATATTAATATGTTTTTACGTAGTCATGAAATGAAATAAATTTTATAATCTGTTAAGAATTTCATCTCGAACTCGTTTTCCTTCCTGTAACATGTTTACGTTTATTTCACGTTGTTCAGCTTCGCAATTAGTTTCTGAAATACTTTCTTCAGTATATACTTCGATGTCCTCTGTATCGACTTTATAAAATCTACATGTTATGTAAAACGCAAGGCTATAATGTGGCTCCATTGCAGTCAATAAACAAAATTTCAATACTCTAATGTTCCGCTCTACAATCTTCCGAGCAGAACAGTGCACTTTGTTAAATAGAGATTTTCGATTTTCTAGCACTACTTGTTTAAATAGCGTTATGAGGTAAGACAGTAATTGATATCCGAAATCGCCAGTAATTTTAATTTATATATATGTAATTGCATACAGTATACGAGTAAAATATAATTATACTTACTAAACCTAAAAGCAAACTGTTGACATCTATTTTTTTATTGTTAATTATGCGATCCGTTTTAGGGCTCTAGGCTCATCCTGTTCTTCCGCGGGTATGCTTTTTACGTCCTTACTGTACGCCAACCGGCCAACTCGAGAACGTACGGCTATAGAACTGATTTAAGACCATCTGCACATTGCAAGCATGTTCGGCCCATGGATTTTGCACACCAACAGGGAGTCATAGATGTGATACATTTCACCACAGATCGTAATATGTTGATGAAATTTCACTTTGTACCCTGCCCCTATCGGGATTCGAACCCGGTACCTCCCGATCCAAACGCCAAAGCTTTAACCACTGTGCCATTTGGTCGGTAAAAATGTTGCGATCTCTGTTTTCATAATTCTCAGCCATTGAAAAATTAATATGTTATTCCAAACAATTGAATTAAGATTCGATCCAGGATGTCTTAAATCTACGTATTTTATATACAGATTACGGTCATATGCCTAGAGGATATAAATTAAACGGATATTAAATAAATTTTGCAATGCAGCTTATCCGCTTCAGTGGTGTCGACATTGTATCCGTTCATTACAAAAAAGATGCTCAAGACATACCAATATTGAAATCATCTCCAGTATTTTGTTGGTAGCTCCCAGATGCAAAAAAACCATAACGGAACAATTTCAATATCGGTGGAATACATGATGGTTAACTAGATGGCTTAAATTTTCCTTCGAGTTTAACCGGAAAATACGATAACCCATCCTTATCTATTCGAAAAATACCGGAAAAATCTACAAATTATATAATCATTCATTAAAAATGTGTTAGGAAAAATATATTTAAAAAATCAATGTTACACGTACTTGTCATTGGCATTGGGGAGTGTAAATGGATCAGATTTATTTCGGATCGATTTTCTGATCTGGGTCACTCTAGTATTTTGTTCCTCCTCCATTTCATCTTCTAAAAACAAATCTGTACTCGTTATCATTATAATTTTTATTATATTTCGTACACAATCGTTGACATAACAATATCTCTTTAAAATAATTATTTAAAATTTATTTGTAAACACAAAAACACTTATATAAAAACACAGAATAAAGGCGGTGATGCATGTACAGAGTTTGCCTTTAAGGCATAAAAATTATGCGCGCTGATTGGTTAAAAGTCGGCCATCTTGAATCGCCTTATAGGCAAAAATTTTAAATTGAACATTTCTCAATTTTGTATAAGGTAAATTTTTTTGCCTTAAAGGCAAAAACTGTACATGTACCATCGCCTTAAACATTCATCAAATATCAGAATTCCCCAAATTATAACAAAAAAAAATTGGCTATCAACTTGACGAAATTAAAAATACAATAACACCTAGTGCGCGCACTCTTTTGCCAATACATATTTTTGACAGTTTGATTGTCAAAAGTTTCATTATTTTTCAATTAGTGTTTAAATTTAATCAATAACATAAAATAAATATCAATAAAATAAATATTTCATGAAGTATTTCTTTCTGTGTTTTAAATTAAAGTTATAAACTTTTATTTATCGTAAAAAATATGTGTATGTCAAGACAAGACAAGAGTCGATTGGCATTTTAACGAGGGATATTGATATTCTAAATTGTGTTTTTAATTTATATTTAGAATATGCAAATCGCCATCTTCGCAATAGAAGATGATTTAGTGTTAATGCAGTTAGCCGTAACAGGCGGCGACAACGATTCTATCAAAACCTTGTCGCTGAAATAAGGTTAAGTGACCATGAAACCTTTGCAAATTTTCATCGAATGACACCGGCAGTATTCGATGAATTGCTTTCTATTATCGTCCCGTAATTAAACGGCTTGATGTTGGAGAACGATCGATTAGTGCAGGCGAACGATTGTCGTTAACCATACGGTAATGATCGTTACAATGACATACTTTAATTGTCTAAAGATTTATATTTCAGTTACCTTTCCAGTGGAGACAGCATGGTTTCGATTGGAAAATATGGATATTGTGTGAGTCAAAGTACCACTTATTACATTTATTATAAGAGAAGTATGTTTGAGGTTGTGGGATGTATTAAAAGATTCGGTTTTTTCTAAACCTAGTAATCAAATGTGGAGAGGTATTGCTAAGAAATTCGAAGATCAGTGGAATTTTCCTCATTGCTTAGGGGCAATGGACGGAAAATACGTTATTGTACAAGTAAGTATTTAATTTGATTTTCATTGTTAGTACATATTAGAACAATGCATTTTATTTATAGGCATTTTCAAATTCCGGTTCAACTTACTATAATTACAAGCACAGTCATAGTATCGTACTATTTGCTATATAAGATGCAAATTATAAATTCACAATGGTAGAAATTGGGGCCCCGAGTCATATAGGAGATAGTACGATTTTTCGGCATAGTAGATTTGGCATAGCGGTTATATCTGGTGGTGCTGATTTACTCTTTCTCTCACTCTTAGGGATAGCCATGACTATCCCTACGTATTTATTGGAGACGAGGTATTTACTCCACTTACTAATTTTTATGCGACCATATCCGGGTGGAAACGCGTCAGTCATTCCTAGAGATAAAAGTGACTATAATTATTAACTCTCTCGAGCTCGAAGATTGGAACAAAATGCCTTAGGAATTTTGGCGAGCCGATGGCAAATATATCTTAGACCAATCCTGGCTAGTAAAATTACCGTATTGGCTATAATAAAAGCGACAATTCTATTACACTATTGGGTACGAAATAAAAATATTAAGGAATATGTATCTGTCGATTTAGTAGACTGTGAACATCAGCCTGGTACATGGTGCAACGAAGAAACAATCGGATCAAATAATCCCAGCAGAAATGCTGCAGAAATTAGGGATACATTTAAAAAATATTTCAACGAAACTGATGTACTACCGTGACAATATACATTTATTTAAAAAAGTAATAACAGTACAAGGAAAATTCAGAATTCATTATAAATATAAATAACTTAAAATAAAAAAATTATTGCATTTTTATTAAATCACATTATGGTCTTTTAAGAAATTGCTTCGTATATATGGCTAACGTCATTAACAAATTTTGTTTGTTCCGTTATAGGCCAAGTACGGAAATCTGGATAAGAACCAAGCGCAAAATTTATCTACATAAAAAATCTATAAAAAAAATAATTTTCTTTATAGAAAACCGTTTGCAACCAAAACTACTACACATTTTTTTGAGGATGAAACAAAAAAGTCTATATAAAGATTTTTTTTTTACCAGGACGTTGATAGGTCTCAATAAAATAAATTTTTCTCACATATAAATAAAAAAAATTTGGTAATTTGGAAATGAATTTAATGAAATTAATTTTCGCAATATCCTTATATGGTGAGTATTTTTATAATGTAAAGCAGTTAGTCATATGTTTTTCTAGCAGACTGTTAGAAATTATGTCGATTTTTTTTATAGATAAATTTTGTGCTTGGTTCCTATCCTGGACTCACTGCTGAGCGAATGTTGTTAGTAAATCCGGTTCGATTTGCAACTTCTTTAACCATCGGGTCTATTGCATTTCCCAGTTTACGTTATTTTCGTTGTGATGGTATTGATGGTGGTGGGTCTTCCACTGCTGTAAATACATTCACTTTCGTTAACAGTGATATCGAATAAAGATACGTTAGCGCATTTATAATACAAATCTTTACATGCATTTTCCGACGTAGATTGCTCAGAGGTCAAACTGCTTTAGGCTGGTCTAAAATAAAAATAGTTTAATTCACAAATTGTTTATTTGAATTTATAAAATATGTATTGTGTATCCTTGATAGCACTATACAAAATGTAGTTGAACATTTCAAAAACAGGTTTGCCAGTTTAACGTCATTTTTGGCTACCGATAAAACTTGAACAATTCTCTGATGGCCCACGATTGAAACTAATGGATCACATAATGGGTGATTCAAAACCAGAAATATTATAACTTACAGTTCAAAAATTAAAAAAATGGACATACTCATCTAGCTGGTCCCTTAAAAAATCTAATTTTCTTATCAATGGATCATTTTTCTTGCTTTACCGCGTTCGAGTATTTTGTTCTTAGAAGTTTCCATCGTTTCATACATGACTCACTAGTTGAATCCATTTCTTTCCCTATTTCCGCCCAAACAATCCTTTTCAATGCATTATTTTTGTAATTTTTGTCATTTTTTTATATAGAAACTCTCTACCCTCTTTCTGCACCGCCTCAATTAGTTCGTGTTCTTTTTCATCGTTCATCGTATCTAACAATTACAGTGCAATTCGCTTATAACGACATTCAAAATGTGAGTAGAATCCGTCGTTATAACCGAACATCGCAATAAACGAAATTATGTATATTGGAACCCATTCAAAAATCGTATTTTTTATATTATTTGGGTATATCTATGCTTTTATTAAGAATAATATAGTAAAATTGTTGAAATTGACTTTTTATTTTAATTCAAAATAGTCAATCAGGAAATTGAACTCGTTGAGTCCGATATCACATAATATACTAAAGGAGACAATTGGATTAATTCACTAAGTGGAATTTCATCATTTTCGTCGTATAAATCAGACTCTATGTCAGGATCACGCTCTAAAAGTAATCCGGCATGTCTAAAGCAGTTAGCTACAGTTTGGCTACTAACCCGATCCCATGCTGTAGCAACCATTTTCACAGCATCTATTAATGTCACAACTGTATTTTGACCGCTATCTAAATTTCTGACCAATTTTAACAAAAGATTACGTTTATAAAGATTACGACCTTTAAGGATTTTTATAACATCTTGGTCCAATCGGCTGTAAAACGGATGATGTGTTTAGTGGTAAAAATGTTAACTTAATTGCTTTTAAATTTTTAACGTGAGAAAATTTTTAACACCTCGCATCCCATTTTCGTAAATAACCCTCGAAAATCTCCTACGTCATCCTAGCCTTTTTATTACCTGTATATTCAATAGGCAAAGATTTAATATTTTTAAAACATCTGGGTGATTTACTTTTTGATTAAAAAAGCAGTTATTTTTTGTCCCTACCATCCATGTTAGCTCCCACCAACAAAGTCATCTCCTTAGACAATTTGTCTTCTACACATTTTTCACCTGTAAACTTGAATGTTTTTTCTGGAGTCATTTTATAAAACAAGCCCGTTTCATCGATATTATAAATTTCACTTGCCGTATACCCCACTCGTATCTTTTGCCAAACTGAAGCTATCCACTCATCAAGTACCCCTTGCTGAACATCTGCTGACTCGCCCGAAATTTTACTCAATACAATATTGTGTCGCCGTCGAAAAATCGGCCTTTCTGTACATTCGAACTATTTATTCAATAATTTTCCTATTTCGCCTGTCTTTGTTTTTAGGATTGGACCAGATATTGGTACATTTTTATTCCTCTGTATTTTTTTTGTTTCAAACGCTTTTTGTATTACACTTTTATTTTTACAAATTGTACTAATCGTTGAATGTGACACTTTATATTCTTTGGCTAGGCTGGAATTTGTACTGCCACTTTCAAATTTATTAGTTATAATAGCCTTTTCTTCGATAGCAAATGCTTTCCGCTTTTTGGTGTTTGATGATTCCATATTTTATGTGGGCACGAACTAGAAATAATGTTATGTGTGCATTTTATTAAATCTACATACACATTACACAAAACTGTACATTAAACACAATTAAAAATTTAATTTACGTAAACCAAATCGTTATCCTTTAAAAATGACACAACAAATAGGTTTTCACGAAAATAAATACGTACACCATATGATACAAAATAATGTTACCCCCCGAGGGTATGTACTAAAACATAGTATAGTACATAGAGGAAAACAAAATAAAATAAAAATTTATCAAAAGTCAAGGAATACAGAATTTTTTTTTTACTACAGACAAATTTTAGGTCGTAATAAACGAAAAATGTTGGCAATTTGTAGTGCAATGTAGGTAGACGTTTCGACTAAAGAATTCGTAGCTATTTTAGCAAAGGGAAATTTGTGTTGTTTTGTATGTGTGAGTATGTTGATTTGATATCCTTCTGTAAGTATAAGAATCAGTTTGACGTTTAATACAATTGTTTGTGGTTCTAAAATATTCAAAAATTTCATACAATTATAATATACTAGCTGACCCGATGAACTTTGTCTCGCCCCAAATTACTTCGTCCGAGCAAACACTTTTGACCTTCACAAAAATTGAATTTAATGAGAGAAAAATCAAACAACTCAACTCAATTCTCAATAGACGTTTGAGTTAGACGATGGAGTGGCCATTCCATTCGCTTTTTTTACCGAATTCAACACTAAAAGTAATTTTATGGTTGCGTTCGTTCATTCGGTCATTTGTTCGACCAATCATCTTTTGTACAAAAATCCAGAATCGTCAATTTTGAGCAATATGATTGGTGGAAAAAATTGTCAGAATGAGCGAACGAACGCAACCATAAAGGCGGCATAATGTATTGAAAAGTGAATAAAAGGTCGATTCAAACTTAGGCATCTATCGAAAATTTAGTTGTTTTTTGCAAATAGACTTTAATTATTAATCGTCATAGCGAACGCCAAAAGAACCGGGAACTGAATGCACTTGTTTTTATATATATAGAAAATAAGATTGTCAAAATTCCACACAACTTAAATTTATAGTAGTATGCAACCAACGCCATCATTGAAAATAATCCAAAGTGGCTATTTAAATGAATGCTCATTGTCAAAATACAATTTTCATCGGTGGTGTTAAGTGTATTTCCTTACAAAATTCCTCTACAAATCCGCAATTTTCGATTTTCCGATTTTTTTTTTTTTTTGATTTTTTGGTTTTCTGGTTTTCCATTTGGTTTCGATTTTTTCGTGTTTACGGATTTTGAATTTTGGATAAAAAAAGAAAGTAGCAGTTTGGATGTAGCCTTCGCTGGGAATTGAATTCAGTACCTCCCAATCCAAGCGCCGATGCTTTAACCACTGCACCACCTGTCTCATAAAAAATGTACACACAAAATTCATATGAAAATGGCTTTTTATTCGATTTTTCGGCTTTTTAAACTTTTCCGGTGAATTTTTTCAAAATTTTCTTTCGTAAGAACCATTTCCTGGCAATTGCAAACACAATAAAAAAAGATTGAGCAAAATCGGTTCAGCCGTTCTCAACTGATGCGCGCACATACATTTTTTGCACCATTTTTATAGATATAGATAGTATTTAATTATTAAAAAAAAAATTCCTTCTATTTCAAAACAAGAAAGCTACAACTCAACTTTAACAGCTATTAAAGTGTGAAGTGAGCTAGCTGAATATTTTATGACCGATGGGTCGGTCAATAGTCAATACCGTAGCGATGGGGCTGTCTAAAACTTTATAAAAATAAAAATAAAAAAACAAAAATTACAAAATGATTTTTGAATTATTTATTTTGAATCACTTTATTCATATAACTCATAAAATATAGTTGGGCTTGGTACTTCTTTTTTTCGTCAAGTTCCCGTAAAAATATGACCACCTACTGATCATCAAAATGTTGTTCCATGTCATTCACCACCACAGGTCTGCTACCTATTCCTTATCCACTAATTTGCTAAGCGGTTCTACGAAATCTAATTAAATTAAAATTATTAATTATTATATTAATATATGTGTATATATATTAATTTTATTAATTAACAAATGATTTTTGTGTGCAAAATTAAGTATGCATGCAACACGAGAGCTGTCATTCATGTGTGAAGGAATGTACAAATATTAAATTTCCTATATGAAATTTTATGTTTTAGTACTAATGTAAAAATAGCAACCAAAAAACATCTTGGCATTAGTACTTTTTGGTTGCTATTTTTTTTTAATATGTGTTTATAAAAAAAAATGTGTTTGAATTTTTTTTTTGTATGTATATTATCCGTGTGAGCTGTTTTGCTAAAAGAGCAACGAATTTCGACGCTATAAACGAGGATTTACTGTCAATTTATCGTGAACCCAGTATGCAATTATTCCACTGTGTGGAAAAAACTGCTCAAATGTCGTACAAAATTCCGTACTACAAAATATTCAAATACACAAAAATATTGATTTTGGAGAAAAATAATTGTTTTTCTCTTTCTATTTCGCGGTAATATTATTTTCGTTTTATAAGTTTCGATTGTATCTTTTATTTTCAGTTTCTTCTGACAAGTAGACGTGCACGGTTGCACTACATAATTAGATTTTTTTTCTTTAAAGTGTTGTGTTTCATTATAATGTTTTCTATTTGTTAAAGTAAATAGTTTTAAATTTAAGTATACAATAATAATTATTAAGTTATTTAGTGATCGCGATGTACAAATTTGGACTAAAAAGGTAATAAAAATCTGTCTCACAATGGCGTCGTCGCGAAATACATTTACGTTGTAAATTTTCAATGCATTTTTTTCTTTTCAAGATCGGTTGTGCTTGTTGGGATGTTCAATTGGATGCGGGTATGGTGAACAAACAAGACGTATGGGGAACGTGCTTAAAATTTAATTTATAAAATTTGTGTTATAAAATTTAATGGTGTATTTTTGTACTAATAAAAAATTAATATTTATTTTATTATAAATGGAAAATTTTGTTTTATTTCAAATAGGAATTATTATTTATTCCAATTGGAAAATATGTGCTTTTTGTTTCTGTGGTTTTTTCTCTTTTTAGTTGGGATTCACACCGACACCGGAATTTTTGTGACACTTTTCTTTGGCGGGGAGTACGAATTTCTGCGTGATACACATGGTTCTTTCCATAGAAGCAGTGTGGTTTTAGAACGCGAATGTAAATGGAATTCCGTCGGCGTTGCATATTCGGAACAATTTATCGTGAGCAATTTATCGTAGAACAATTTATTGTAGAACAATTTATCGTGGAAGCAATTTATCCTGGAATCAATTTATCGTGGAACAATTTATCGTAGAACAACTTATCGTGGACAATTTATCGTAGAACAGTTTATCGTGGACCATTTATCGTAGACAATTTATCGTAGAACAGTTTATCGTGGACACAATTGATCGTAGAACAGGTTTTCGCATGGCGTATATCAAAATTAGTGGGCTTCTTAAATGGTTTTTGGAAGAAGTTCTGGAATATGGTCATGTAGGACGGAACTCGGTACTTTCTTAACCGATTATGATGGGATTGGGTATGTTGGATGGAAATGGGATTTTAAATGATTTTTGGAAGAAGTTCTGGAATTATGGCCATGTGGGACGGAACTCGGCAGTTTCTTAACCGATTATGATGGGATTGGGTATGTTGGATGGAAATAGGATTCTTAAATGATTTTTGGAAGAAGTTCTGGAATATGGTCATGTGGGACGGAGCTCGGTAGTTTCTTAACCCGATTATGATGGGATTGGGTATGTTGGATGGAAATTGGATTCTTAAATGATTTTTGGAAGAAGTTCTGGAATATGACCATGTGGGATGGAACTCGGTAGTTTCTTAACCGATTATGATGGGATTGGGTATGTTGGATGGAAATGGGATTATTGAATGATTTTTGGAAGAAGTTCTGGAATATGGCCATGTGGGACGGAACTCGGTAGTTTCTTAACCGATTATGATGGGATTGGGTATGTTGGATGGAAATAGGATTATTGAATGATTTTTGGAAGAAGTTCTGAAATATGGTCATGTGGGATGGAACTCGGTAGTTTCTTAACCGATTATAATGGGATTGGGTATGTTGGATGGAAATGGGATTATTGAATGATTTTAGGAAGAAGTTCTGGAATATGGTCATGTAGGACGGAACTCGGTAGTTTCTTAATAGATTATGATGGGATTGGTATGTTGGATGAAAATGGGATTATTGAATTATTTTTGGAAAAAGTTCTGGAATATGACCATGTGGGACGGAACTCAGTAGTTTCTTAACCGATTATGATGGAATTGGGTATGTTGGATGGAAATGGGATTATTGAATGATTATTGAAAGAAGTTCTGGAATATGGCCATGTGGGATGGAACTCGGCCGTTCCATGTAATTGAGATTCTTTAATGATTTGTATAACAAGTTCTGGAAAGTGGGCACCTGGAACGGACGATAGTCAATGCTAAATTACTGTACTCGCTTTTGGACGAAAACGTTAAATTCTATTTTTAATTTTTTCTTTTGAATTTTCTAGTAAAATGGGCAACCATCGGTGGAGTTACTTATCAAAATCTTGTAGTATAACTACGTCCAGAGTGCGAATTTACGCTTGCTTGGAAAGGTTCTGGAGATCTCAAGTCTTAAAAGGCTTTTTTCTCAGAGCAGATAGTTAGTTGGCTTGCCGCTCAATCCACTTATTGGATTGACACGTGTGTGCATTACGAAATATAGTGATATACATGTACATAGCAAGCTCCTTGCTATAAATCAAACGCCCACTTCCGTCATCTCTAGCCTAGAGACAATACGTTTATGTGGTATTGAATTTGTGGCGCCCATAACTCGCCCTGACATGTAATGTCTTCCTCTACGACGTACTCCGGCTGGTTGTTGATGGAACACTTTGTAAACCATTCGTTGTTGTGGAGATCTTGCAACGTGGCCGAGCCATCTCACTCGATTAGATTTGATGAAGCCGATAATATCGCTACCTCCGAGAAGTTGCTTTATTTCGTGGTTCATGCGAATCCGATATTCATTGTTCACAACTTTAATAGGACCAAAAATTGAACGGATGACCTTCCTTTCGAAGGTAGATAATAATCTACAGTCGTTAGAGGTCATGGTCCAGCTCTCGCTTCCGAAAGTCAGCACAGGTCTTATCAGTGCTTTATAAAGTGCTAGCTTGCACGACTGCGATAGGTGTTTAGATCGCAATAATTTTGATTGCGCGTAGAAAACTCGTTGTCCGGCAGCGATTCGGGATTTTATTTCTGCCTGCATGTCGTTTGATGATGTTATAAGTGACCCGCGGTATTTAAAATTTTTGACGCTATCAAAATTATGGTCGCTAATTTCGAGATTTGTCATAAGCAAAATTCCTCCTGCATCGCTTTTACTCACTCTCACTGTGCGCCCATATTTTATTGAAATTTATAATTTTGAAAAAAAAAAATAAAGAATTTGCACAATGCAATGCGATTGACGTCAAACATTCTCATTTTCAATAAAGTACGAAATTTTAATAACGAATAAAAAGTTTATTAGTTTATTGAATAGAATACTGAAGAATAAGTGAAAAATGAATATGAATATCTTAAACTGAAACAAACGAAATGAAACCTAATACTACCCTCTCTACTCAACTTCAATCGCACGGAAAGCATCCGAAAACTCTTTGAACAAGTGTTTTATTACAAATTAGATATTTAAACGATACAGGAAAAAATGTTAATTGAAAATAACATCGTATAATAGCATCACAATTGCTGATTATCGTCACTGATAACCACCTATACAACAAAGTATTTGTAAAGTATTTCTACTACCAAAAATCAATAAATAATCCTATTTCCATCCAACATACCCAATCCCATCATAATTGGTTAAAAAACTACCGCGTTCCGTCCCACAAGGCCATATTCCAGAACTTCTTCCAAAAATCATTTAATAATTCCATTTCCATCCAACATACCCAATCCCATCATAATCGGTTAAGAAACTACCGAGTTCCGTCCCACATGACCATATTCCAGAACTTCTTCCAAAAATCATTCAATAATCCCATTTCCATCCAACATACCCAATCCCATTATAATCGGTTAAGAAACTACTGAGTTCCGTCCCACATGGCCATATTCCAGAACTTCTTCCAAAAACCATTCAATAATCCCATTTCCATCCAACATACCCAATCCCATCATAATCGGTTAAGAAACTACCAAGTTCTGTCCCACATGGCCATATTCCAGAACTTCTTCCAAAAATCATTCAGTAATCCCATTTCCATCCAACATACCCAATCCCATTATAATCTATTAAGAAACTACCGAGTTCCGTCCCACATGGCCATATTCCAGAACTTCTTCCAAAAACCATTCAATAATCCCATTTCCATCCAACATACCCAATCCCATCATAATCGGTTAAGAAACTACCGAGTTCCGTCCCACATGGCCATATTCCAGAACTTCTTCCAAAAATCATTCAATAATCCCATTTCCATCCAACATACCCAATCCCATCATAATCGGTTAAGAACACGCATAAATCTGTTCTACGATAAGTTGTCCACGAAAAACTCTCTCTCTCTCTAGCATTTACATCCCATGAAGGGATTTTGCCGCCCGCACTATGGTCCTCCATCCTTCTCGGTCCATCGCTCTCGTCCTCCAATTTCGACATCCTAATACGAGTAGGTCTTGTTCGACGTCGTCACGCCAGCGCAGTCGGGGTCTTCCTCTACGACGTACTCCGGCTGGTTGTTGATGGAACACTTTGTAAACCATTTGTTGTTGTGGAGATCTTGCAACGTGGCCGAGCCATCTCACTCGATTAGATTTGATGAAGCCGATAATATCGCTACCTCCGAGAAGTTGCTTTATTTCGTGGTTCATGCGAATCCGATATTCATTGTTCACAACTTTAATAGGACCAAAAATTGAACGGATGACCTTCCTTTCGAAGGTAGATAATAATCTACAGTCGTTAGAGGTCATGGTCCAGCTCTCGCTTCCGAAAGTCAGCACAGGTCTTATCAGTGCTTTATAAAGTGCTAGCTTGCACGACTGCGATAGGTGTTTAGATCGCAATAATTTTGATTGCGCGTAGAAAACTCGTTGTCCGGCAGCGATTCGGGATTTTATTTCTGCCTGCATGTCGTTTGATGATGTTATAAGTGACCCGCGGTATTTAAAATTTTTGACGCTATCAAAATTATGGTCGCTAATTTCGAGATTTGCCATAGAGATGTTCCTGGGTGTTGTTAAAAATTTCGTTTTGGTACTGTTCACCTCCAAACCAAGTCTTCTTGCGCAGCGATTGAGCGGTATGAAACTGTCCTTGATGTCGCTAGGTCTTCGGCCAAGAAGCACGATATCATCTGCATATCCAAGAATTTGGCCTGATTTATTGAATATACAGCGCGAAGTGTCAATGTTGCTTTTCCTCACTCCACGAAAAACTGTTCTACGATAAATTGTCCCACGATAAATTGTGTCCACGGTAAATTGTGTCTACGAAAAACTGTTCTACGGTTAAATGTTCACGTTAAATTGAAGCACGATAAATTGTTTACGATAAAGAGACCGTCACCCATAAACGAGATGTCGTTATAAGCGAAAACCACTTGTATATGAATTTATAAAATCGATTAAACGACAACATCAATTTGAATAAAAATTTTAGATTCTAAAATAAAACTGTAACTGAAAACAAAAAAATGACATACAACACAACCTCAATTTCATTTATTATTGAATACAATTTTAATAATATGTAAATGTATTCAACTTACTTTTGCTGTTATACATGATCGTTAAGTATATGTATTTTATATTGAGAAATAATTATTTTCACAATATTTTTTATTGTTATAATCACGTCAATTATAGAATTCGTGGGAGCGAATCGAGTGCGTATCGAAAACTGCATATAAATAAATTGGAAAACAATTGCTATAAACCAAAGTTGCCAAGAAAATTTGTATTGATTATTATATTGATTATACAAATCATTTTTTATGATTCCCCGTACAAACTCTATAAAATAGTTGCCGATCTAAAACAAATTTCACTTTACTAATTGTATTAAAATCCAAAAGAATTTCTATGACAGTACGATTTAAAAATTTATTTTATGTTTTTTAAATGCAGTTTTGAATCCGCAATCGACTCGCTCCCGCGAATTCTATAATCTACTTGAATAGTTTTTTAATTAGTTTTTTTAGACAATTGATATACATATGTAAATATTGCACACATAAACAAATTATGAAAATAAAATGTCAAAAATAGCAACATTTAGATTTATTGGGCACAATGTAGCTCATAATTTCTTTTTTATGATTTTGGTTGGTCGTCTGCGAATATTTTGATTAAAGTTAAACATATTTTATCTTTTATGGGCGTATCTATTTGGTCAAATTAGTAATTTTATTGGTGGAAAAGTGTGATTCTAAATATTCGCACAAAAGTTTGCATTCGAACAGTCGCCTTCACTCATAATACCAAAGTATGACTCACACGACTATAGACGTCACGACGATATATGAGGAAAGTGAGCATCATACGAGGGTAATTAAATATAATGTAAAATATTTTAATGACTGGTGTATTATAGTCCACACACAGAGTAAACTTGCTTTTAAAATTTACTATCTTAGATAAATCGAGATTAAAAAATCGGTTGATTCTGACGGTAACATCAGTGTTGACATGTTCTACCATCACATTTTCGATACTTTATCGAAGATTATGTCTCGCTTTTCTAAACTAAAATGGACAACTGTTTCATTTATGAATTATTTCTTTTCTATTGTTATCACAACCTACTAGTATTTACAAATGCGAACAAATTGTCCTTCGCTAATTTCGTTCAAGTATCGAAAACAAATTATTTCGTGATAGAAATGGAGTAGAATATCACAATTTTTCAATCTAGTAACCTGGTAAATGATATAAAATGTGAAATAGTGTAACATTTTATTCTAAAGAAGCGAGACATAATCTTCGATAAAGTATCGAAAATGTGATGGTAGAACATGTCAGCACAGTATTGCTATACCATTTTTAAATCTCGAGCAAATAGAAACTATCGAAATAGTTGTCATAAAATAATTTATGCAACACTGTGAGGGCTGTGCACCTTATTCAGGATATTAGCAGCCTGGAATAAAATGAAATCATAGGGTTTCCCGACTTTCCACATAAAAGAAACATTTCAATATCTCACGGTTTCGGTGTGTTTGGTCGATAATCTTTCTTTAAATGGAATCATTTGTTGGAATCATCACACAGATTATCTTTCAAGTTTATTTGCAGACATTTTGACAGTATCGTCTTTCTTAAAGGTTTAAGTTTGTAATATATTATGTTGGAGTTGTTGTTTGGAATATACATATTAACGGAATGGAAATTTGTTCCAGACAATAGACGTCAGGTCCTCCATAGAAATTCTTTATTTTGAACCTAAACATAAATGAATGCTAATTAATCGTTTCATTTCGTTCGTGACTATATGTTTAAATGTATTTTATTGACATTGTATAGGCACTGTATGATATACATACTTCGTTCGTATAGTATTTTTAGAAATATGATATGGGTGATTTCACCTAATGAACTAGCACCGAACTAAACTATCTTCACACTGAATTGGGTTGCGCATATGGAAATTGTATTGAATGTAATATGACTTTTTCACCACTGTTTCATTTCAATTATACCTTCAATTTTCGATTATTACAGCTCCGTCCAGTGCAGCTTTCACAACTGTTATTTGATGGTTAATACAGTTTGCTTAAGGAAATGCTGAATATTGTACAAATTATTCTATTTGCAAATTTAAATTATCATATTGCTCCACATTTTACTGTTGCTGTATGGCATAACCGTTATTCTAAATCTAAAAGACAGAGGCTGTTTTGGATTAAATACTTCTGTATTACCAACAATGCATACATTTCTTCCCAGGTTTTTCCCATCGCGACGTTGTTCCTTATTATGGAAATGCTATTTTATACGACTCTCTCTCTCTGGCACTATATCCTATTAAGGGATTTGGCCGCCTCAAATGAGGTTTCATAATCATATTTTCATTTCGAATAATGAGTGATTAATTCATTGATCCTAAACCAGCCGTGAATTTTTTTCCTTGTCACCGCCGGGGATCGAACCCGGGACCTCCGGTCACTGGAGCAAGCATGCTAACCACTTTGCCACCGGGGCAATTTAATACGACTACCTATGACAATTAAGTAAGGAGTAATAAAGTACTTCAACTCGCACCGAATTGACAAAACCATTGTGTTTACTTAGTTATTTAGCCAGCTTGGTATAAAAAAAATTTATCTTTACGGGTCTAAAGTTTGAATGAAGATTAACTTACAACCGAGGATATACCATCGGTTTGGTAAGTTTAAATGTGGATTATTTGATTCATGGTTATTTTAAAAATTCACCGATTTCGATGGATTATTTTTATTTTCCTACGATTTTTCCGTCCGAATTTTATTTTGAATTTTCGAACTGTCAGAGTCAAATTGACTAGATGTGATTTTTTAATATAAAATAATAACAACATTACTTTATCTATTTAATTATATAAAGAAATAGAAATATTAGAAAAAACTGGCTTTTTCCTCTTCTTCATCTTCATCATCATCGATTCAGATTATCTGCTTATTTATTTATTTAAAGAAATCTATTTTGTAATTACATGTATGGTTTCAGATCATTTACAGTAGTTTAAACAAAAATTATATTAAAACAGAAAATTCAAACAAAACACTTTAAAACAGAAAAAAATATAAACCAAATTTTGGTTTAACAATTAAAAATTTTAAAATAGTTCTTCAAGATATTTTTAAAGTTGTCCTTTGATAAATTGAAGTCAAGTACATTGTCGATTATGTTGAATGATTTAGACATCCAATTAAAATAACGCTTTTATTTAAAAAAAAAACGAAAATAGAAGGAAAATCAGAACATTTAAAGAGCGAATGATTTTTACGACGAAATTTCGGATTTAAAGAAAGTATTTATTATATAGTATACTCAACTTAATAAACGAGGATATTATTCATAATTCATAAAATTAGGGTTATTCGCTTTCCCCGGAACAATAACTAATGGCGGCCCTTTGTTATTACGCTACTCATCATGTGTTATATTCTGTTCTATTGGAAAACAATTACAGGTAACTCCAAGAACATGGTATTCGAAGAACATGGATACCCATTTCCGGCAATTACCCGGTTTCAAACAACACGATTTTCGTTATTCTCTTTTATTTTGTTTTTGGTATAGCATAATAAAAAATAGAACGTAACAATTTTTCTATTTTCTTTTTTGTAGTCTCGAACAACACGGTTTTAAAGAATACGGAACGAATTAATCGTGTTCTTGTAGGGTTTCCAACCCGCGAATTTTTCGAAAAAAATTTCCTTGTTCAAAATTACTGGCCTTAGTTTTAATTTCTGCGGCCAAAATTTTGAAAATAAGTAAAACATTACCGACCAAACGGCTCAGTGGACCAAACGGCTCAGTGGACCAAACGGCCTCATAAACTGACCGAAGAAAACAAACACTGGAGAGTTGACATCAGCATGAACTTGGTTTCTCGGTACAAAAGAAAAAAAAATTTGCACAAAATTACTACGGGTGATGGAAATTGAACTTTTTACGATAATCCTAAGTGCATAAAGCCATGGGTTAATCCAGGCCAGCCATCAAAATCAGTTGCAAAAATAAATATGCATGCCAAAAAAGTGTTACTGTGTGTCTGGTGGGATTGGAAAGGTGTCATTTACTACAAGCCTCTGGAACCGAACCTGGTCAAACTTTTACAGCTCAACGTTACCAGGATCAATGGATCAAATTGTGTTCTCTCCAGCGAATAAGAACATTTACGGGGCAAGGAAAGCGGACGGTGATATTGCTGCATGATAACGGTCATCCACAAACAGCAAAATCAACCAAGGGACCCATCTTCTCCAAAGGCTGGGAAGTTTTACAGCGTGCGGTGTATTCTCCAGTCTGGCCTGATTACCACTTATTCAGATCGATGACATCATATTTGAAAGACCAACTGTTCAAGAAATTTGAAGATGTGCAAAAATGGCTCGATGACTATTTTGCTTCGAAACCATCAAGTTTCTATCGCGAAGGCATTCATCTTCTACCTGATAAATAGCAAAATACCATATATCGAAATGGCGAATATTTCGATAATTAATCTTTGTAACAATTTTATTTTCAATAAAGTTTAATTTGACCAAAATGGCCTAGTTTATATTTGCACTCCTAATATTAAATCTACTTTTTTAAAATATAAATTTAACTTTAGGTTCTTTAATGCAAAAGTTAGAACTCCGTAACATATGGCGAACTTTAGATTATTCTGAAATCAATTCTCAGTCGGATCTATTACGTAACAATGAAGGTAAATTTAATTGTGCACAGGCCTGATTAAAATATTAATAAACGTTATATACCAACAACAATGTTATCTCTTTGGGAAATTAAAATTGAAAAATATCATTTACAATAACGATGGAAAGAAAGCAAAATCAAGAGATTTTTCATTGTAATAAATCTTCAATGATGCTTGAGCCCATTGATAAATTGAGATAAATAATATTAATTTTATTATATGAATGGGTGGCATAGAGTGAGGATTCTAAATTATGAACTAATAATGTGCAGATTTATCAGTTTTAAAGATTGATACGGTTTTTTACATCCATTTTTTTACCTTTTTCCTTCTCGGTTTTAATATTTTTTCAAGGTAACGTGGCGTCGTAGACTGTTCGTTCGATTAAAATTAAAAAAACTTTTTAATTGCTTTATAACGATGATTTATTAAGGTTGATTGTGACTTTGCATAATTATAAGCGGTTTGTGTTTGAAAGTTTATTTTCTGGTACTCAACCCTCCAAATGTATTAAATTTTTATTTGAAAATGTTACGATGACGGTGAAGACGGTTATTAAATGAAATGATATTTTCACCATACACGCTCTTCCCCCTAACATTATTTATTAGTCTTTAATTTTTATTTAAACAAAAACTGTTCTGAGTGGAATTTGGTACATGAGCCGAAATAGCTCGAAGGGTGTAATTATTTACCTATATTTCAGCTGAATTTATACATATTTTAGGTGAAAGTTCACATTCTGTGAAAAAGCAGTATAAAACATTTTGTACAATTTATTTAAAATTAAAAATAAAATCGATTAATAAATGTTACTAAACGTACACGTTATTTTATTATTTCGTTTCAGAGTTTTACGGGAATCGGAGGAAAGTATTAGTTCATCAAATGTAAAACATAAAATTGTTGTAATGGGATCAGCTAAAGTTGGTAAAAGTTCGATAATATCACAATTTTTATACAATAGATATTCGCCGAAATATAAACGAACAGTAGAGGAAATGCATCAGGGTAATTTTTCGGTTGGCGGTGTTGATTTAACATTAGACATTTTGGATACTTCTGGCGCTTACGAGGTAAGCTAAATTTATTTAACGTTTCTTATAGTTTTACCAACAATTTTGTTGATACAAACCAGTTTGGACACATTATTTCAGCATTTAAATATCGACAACAAAGAGAAATTTTTTATTTGAATATTATCATACAGCCTTAATTTTCAAAACACTAACAAGGCCTCACTCTATCTATAAATTTATTTGAATCTCTTAAATTCCCTCTCTGTGCAAAAGCTGTTATAATGTAAAATTGTTCCAGGCGTAAACAAAAATATTGATTTTTCATAAATAATGAAGAAGTTATTATGTGGAGTTCTGCTGTGCGGTGATACATGAGTAAACCTCACATTGAAATTTAAAATATATATAAATAAAATAAGTCCAGTGACATTAATTAATTATTATAGTGTTGCTTAGAAATATTAAATATCCGGGGTAGGAGATACGTTAGGCTTTCCCTACTGCTTTCCGTATGTATAACTTTGAAGTGCCCAGTAAAACCAGAACAACCTGATTCGTGGCTTTTATATCGTGTCTTATACGTAGGTTAGGTTTCAGTGGTTGACACTTGTGCCATTTTTGGCCCATTGTGATACCACGCATTCACGCCACATCATTAACCCATTTACCTATTCACCTATTCACCTACTCACACAACTACAGTATACCACCTGCACATTGCAAGCTCCATGTCAACCTGTACATTGACATGGACGGTGGGTCGGCGCTGAATTTTGCACTCCATCATAGGGTCTTAGTTGTGTTTATTAACATCACCGATTGTAATCGATGATGAAAATTCGATTTGCATCTAACCTCTGATGGGATTCGAACCCAGTACCTCCCGGTCCAAGTGCCGAAGCTTTAACCACTGCACCACTTGTCCGGTCTTATACATAGCATCTAAACAACTTTCCTGGTTTGCAAGGCATGCATTTATTGCAGTTATCGTTTCTATACTTCTGAACATCTTTTTGAGTGGATTTGTTTTAGTAGCATTAATTAGCTGCTGTGTGATTTACGAGTAGCATCTCCACCCTGGTCCTGGGAAATATGATTGTGGCGGTATTCTTGCTGTAGTTGGAATCCTTTCTCTTGTAATGTTAGTATTTTGGACGATTGGGACGCTTACTTCATAATCGTTGCAGTTCTGTAGAGCTACTACGCTTCCTCTTTAGTGGATGGTGTTGTTCTTTACAGTTTATACATCTTGCTGGTTCGTTTCGACCGACAAGGTCGTCTTTCTCGTTGTGTCTGCCGGCTTATTTTACGCACCTAATATTTCGTCCACAATATCTTTGTGTATGGTGGCATTTCTTGCATTGCGATATTAATCTCGAGGTTTCTTCGGTGGTTCTACTTTATCCCATCTTGAGTATTTCTTTGACATTAAAAATATTTTCAGCTTTTTGTCTTTTGCTGAATTTGAGTAAAAATAGCAGGAACCCTCTTTTAATGATCTTGATTCCTTGACTATATTTAACTTCCATTTAAGGATCTGCATCCTAAATTTGCACTTCTTTCATCTTGAATTCTTCTATTATATCCTACTACGTGTATGGGAGATGAATACCTCTGGCCATAATCTTATGTCACTCTTTACCTTCTTCAGTGACTTTTGTGGCTAAAGCTCTATATGCATCGGGATCTTTTGTATTTATCGTCCAAACATTATTGTTTAGTGCCACTACTCTATACTCGTTGATGGACACCAATTTCATTATTTATTTGTTATTTATAAATGGTGTCCACAGTAACTACAATCGGCACAACAAAACAATTGGTAAAAAATACATTACATAAGCTCGACTACAAAAGATTATATAAAGCTTTCTTAAATGAATCTCTCGATAAGTTATAATCAAAAGCTTTGTAGACTTTATTAAATACCTGCGGGTCGCGATACTCTCGGAATTGGATCAGAAAGACCGTAGTTCGTTACCGCTCGGTCGATGAATAAAGCTCCATCGCGTTGACGCATCCGACGTTCGGGAGCATACAAGCTGATACGTGCTAGTAATTCAATACAATCGACACGGGAGTTAATGACATCACGCACAAACAGTGCGGAAGCTACATCTCGGCGATTATCTAGACGGTGCAGTTTTAGAAGATTGCATCGATTCCGATAAGGCGGAAAAACGTAAACCACAGCACGCATGGATGGTAAACGTCGTAGCGCGAACAAAATAAACTGTTTCTGTATACTCTGAATCTTCTCGGAATGACATTGGTAGAAGCGTTACCAAACAGGAGACGCATACTCAAAAATAGAGCGATCAAAGCATACGTATAATGATGTCAAAGTTAACTGGTCACTAAAGTCCTTGCAGATTCGTTTAATGAAACCAAGCATAATATACGACTTTGAAATAATGGCGTTAACATGTCTGGTAAATGTAGCGTCAGATTCAAAGATTACGCCAAGATCCGAGATGAACTCCACTCGATCAATGGTTTCGTTGTACAGTTGATATTGATAAAAAACAGGCGAGCGGATACGGAAGAAAGAAAGAGTTTTGCATTTTCTCACGTTTAAAGGGAGTATGTTGTTAATTGACCAACTGCAGAACCGGTTTAAGGCATCTTGTAATAACTTGCAGTCTAACACGCTAGAGACCCGGGCGAAAATCTTCATGTCATCCGCGAATAGAGGCAGTTGGCAAACTTAAAACATTTTACAACGTCGTCGATAAATAAAGAAAATAACAATGGGCCGATATGACTATAACCCTGAGGCACACCGGATGGCGCCTGAAATAATGGGGAGAAAGAATCCATAAGCCTAACGGATTGCCAGTGATCTGAGAGGTAAGAACTCAACCAATCGATGGGAATGAAATGACAATCGAGACTCTCCAACTTGCTAATGAGAATAGAGTGATCAATCACATCGAAAGCCTTTGCGAAGTCAGTATAGACAACGTCAAGCTGCTGCTTGGAGTTTAGACTATCAAATGACCACAAAAAGAAGACAAATCAGTCACGGTAGACCTACCGGAATAAAATCCATGCTGAAAAGAAGAAATAAGTCTCTTGGTATGGAAGTGCAATACTTTGTGAACCATGGACTAAAATAGTTTGGGTAAGACATAGAGGATGGCGATCCCACGATAATTACTAACTTAACTTCTATTATCCGCCTTAAAAATTGGATGAATACATGAGATTTGGTGAGGGGAGAGGTCTGGTAAAATCCTTTTTCTTACTGTTAATAAAGTTTCAAATTTTTGGTTGAATGTCAAAACTTGATGTCAAAACTTGCTCGATTTGCACTACGTAGTTATTGTAAAGGAACCAATTGAGAGTCTTAAATTCCTTACGAGCTTTGACAAAATCGGGATAGTAATGTACGCCGTAACGCCCGTGTAGGGAATGAAACTTATTGCATCGTTTCTCGAGCACCACCAACTCGGTATTATACCATGGTTCACGACAGCCGGATTTATTATTGATAACCCGCGGAACGTGTCTCTCGATACCACTCCCGAGAAGTTCATTGAATCTGTGCACCGTGTCATTCAAATCCGCACCGCGCTGTAAAGTCCCAATCGGCAGTGCTGAGAAATTCATTCAAGGATGTATAGTCGGCCATTCTAAAATTAAAGTGAAAATCATTAGAAAAATAATTAGTTGTACATTTAGTATAAAAAATATTTATCGTAATTGGTTATCGTAAATGCTCTCACGTCCAGTGAAGTCCAAGCACGGAGCAATATAGGCATGCAAGATCATCGTTGGCAAATAGCAGGTCCAGGAATTTTCCTTGACTGTTGCTGAAACGGTTAAGCTGCGTTGTTGATATGGAAGCGAAGTAATCGATGATAGTTACAGCTTTCTCATCAGTTGGAGAGAATACACCGTCAACATCATTCCAAGATATACCAGGTAAGTTAAAGTCGCCCACGATGATAATTTGATCACAAGGACGAACTGAAAGTATAACGGCTGAGTCGATGTAATTGATAAACGTGTTGTAGACATCTCGGTCGGATCCGTAAGGAATGTAAACGGCGACGACAACAATCGAGGTATTGTAAGCTAGTCTGATGCGAACAGCACTGACGTCAAGGCAGGGATGGTAGGCGATCACTTAATTGGAGGCTGAATTGTTTACAGCAATTCAAAACACCACCGCATCTACAACTGGTGTCAAAATCATATCTGTCCTTTCTATGAACGACATAGTCAGATGGAAAATACTCTTCAGATAACATAATGATCGTAAGCCAGGTCTCGCTGATTATTATAATATCAAAATCATTGTCAAGTATGCCTAAGCGGAAATTCCTGGTTTTACCTCGGATACTGGAGGCATTGTGGTAGTAGATAGAAGTGAATGCGTTGGTGGTATTAGATGAAGCGAAGGTTGTTGATAAATTAAACTGATTGGTTAACGCAGTAACGTTAACGTAACGGTTTTTTGATATGCGTGAATAATTTGTAAATGGGCGGATTATAGCACGGCCAAACATCATAATTATTAAGCAGGTCAAAATCAGCTTCCTTCAAACCAATTTTAAATGAAACGAACGTTACAGCAAATTCGTTCGAAACAAAATTTTGAGCTTAGATCAAAAAAATAACTGACAATACAATAAATTTGATCGAAATGTCATTGAAATGCATTGCATTGCCAGTCATTTTTTTGATCTAAGATCAAAATTTTGTTTCGAACGAATTTGCTGTTAGTGAGCTGTCCAAAACGCAGTCATTGGGTAATAATAGCCTACAATTTACAGCTCCTGGCGAACAATTGTGAAGTTTGTCGCAGACGTAGCTAACGATCTGATCGGTTGAGACGGATGGGTCGATACGACTGATATATAAGTACTTTTTGACAGGCACTGAGACAGTTTTGATTGAGTTGATGGAAGGCCCCGACCCTACAATAACTTACGGCGGCGTCGATACATCATGGGTATTGGAGCTATACTTGACCACTTTAGCAGATGTTGTCGGGTTGGAATTATCATCGGCAAATTTGGTTGTCAATGCGTTAATTAATTTACGGTTTTCAGCAACCTCTGATTCAAAGTCCAAATTGTCAGCGGCTTTGTCCACTATCACATCAATTTTCCTCAAAATCTTGGACATGTTATTGTTTGTGATCAAGGATATGCAGCAGTTCAAAAAGCAAATGCTGGTGTACTTTTTAACTGAGTTAATAGCAGCATGGTCAAGCCCACTACAATCGTAACAAAATTGGCAATGACAAAGATTACATGAAACGATGTCCGTAAATGTAGCGGAAAAATGTTTTTTGCACGAGTTGCTAGACATTATATGTAATTGAATGGATAATCAGCTATGTATACAATTTATCACAGGTTGTTTGAATTGTCACAAAATAACCAAAAATATCACAGTTTACAGTTATTAATGTTTGAACTTACACTATTACGAATAAATTAAATTGTTAACGTAAAACAACGGTTCATTCAGAACGACACCCACGAGTATGTAAATTTAACACAGTTTCTATTTTGACCACACAATTATGCACGTAGAAACATCACAGTTTATAGTTTGAACTTGCTACAAAATTTCACAATACAAAATTTTATTCTGTTTTAGTTTTTTCACTTTTTTTTATTTTATTATATTTTATATTTTTTATTAATTTTAAACAAAACAAAACACGTCCAGTCCATACACTTCAACGACCGAAGAAGAATGATTAACGTTTGTATATTCGCAAACTCTGTAGTGCTTTTTACGACTGCTTTAAGGACTTTTTTTTTTTTTTTTAAATATTTATTTATTTAGTTATTCTTTGCTCTTTCCTCATTTTACAATACAATATATGTCGTTGAAAATAAAATTTAATCACATTAAGAAAGAGAAAAAGAAAAGAAATAAAGGAAACAGATCGGCTAATGAACTTTCAGTCCTTTTAAAGCCATACGGTTTCCCTTTAACAAAAATTATTACAATTTGTCAATATAAAAATAATATTATGTATTTGAAAACAATAAACTGACCATTTGTTTTTTCCCCTGTATATTAACACAGATTGTTGTGTTCTAACCAATAAATTCAGTTTTTCCGATTCATAGTCATTTAAACAAACTCACCCAATATTTGCCAAATATTTAATTAGCGTTACTTAAAAGCATACAAAAAGTAGAATACTTTGAAATTTTGATATACCAATACACTGGTGCAGCTTTGATTAAAGTAGGCTCGGTTTTCATTCGCCTAAAGCCCGAAACAGAACAAGAGCGACAACGACGAGAGCTCGACGAATAAATAAAAAATATCGCCGCAATATCGCTGTAGCTAACCTAGAGTCTACACTAGGCAAATTCACTGATATTTTCTATCAGGGTGGCAATGTATGTGTGAGTATTTTATATAAATTTTGACACTATCAGTAAATTATCAGGAGACTATTTCACGATAAATTATTATGAAATTATTATGAAATGTCATCCTTTTGAGGTTATGTTTCATCATTATAAATTTAATTTTCAGAGTGAAGACATACATTTTTGTTAGAGTATATTTATTTAACTTTGTATTCTGTGTTAATATATCGAAATTCCTGATTTTCTTAATTTTCTTTAATATATTTAATTTTTTCAATAGTTGTGTACATCTGTCCATTATTGTTTTCACTAATCGACACACGAATTTAGCACAGACTGATGCCTTCACTCTTTAAATCAAATTTATAATGATGAAACATAACCTCAAAAGGATGACATTTCGTAATAATTTCATGATAATTTATCGTGAAATAGTCTCCTGATAATTTGCTGATAGTGTCAAAATTTATATAAAATACTCACACATACATTGCTACCCTGATAGAAAATATCAGTGAAATTGCATAGTGTAGACTCTATGTCAGAACAAGACATAACGACGACATATTTTAGGTATGTCAAAATGGATTCTAAAAGTTAGCACACTCGGATAATAAAAGTTTTAAAAATTGTTTATCTTTTATGTTTTAGCACTTGACGTTGGGGAGTTACCAACTTATATATATATATATATATAAAACACCGTTGGCTACATTGTTTCGCCGGCGATAAAAATAGAAATAGACTCTAAATTTTTGTTAACGAAAAAGTCGTCGTCGCCAGCATCGTTGGTTGTGTTTGTATTGCATGTTTTCAGTGTTTTGCAATATGACAGACGATTTCACTCGCCGACTTCGCTCGCCGACTTCGCTCTTGTCCTGTTTTGAGCTTAATTTTGTCCTGACGCTAGAATATTATTTGTAATAAATCTGCTCAAGCGCATTTTAAAAATTTATTAAAATTGCTGATGTTTTTTCTTTACACTATGACAAAACCAGTAGAAAATTGTATTTTACTCTCAATTAAACAAAAACAGAGACCACAAAATGATTCTAGATACATTTTGGTGTTAATATTTGTGATTGATTGATTAGAATGTATGAGCTGATGACCAGGCAATTTAGCAAGTCTCCCGGGTGACAACGGGCCCACCGTGCACCCTTATTACACTAAACAAGATGGAAGGATAAGATGGGCATGCTAACCCTATTAGTTACAAGCTATTTTACTTACGCAAACCGCCAAGGTGTGACTCTTATTGTAGACACATATTAAAAATATGTTATAAATTTAACAAATTCATTAATTATTAATAACAAAAATTTCACTTATTTATTTCGAAGAAATTATAATTAATTAAAATTAAACTGTGATCCAAAGTCACATCTCAGCAGGAATAGGGTTAAATGTGACCGAATTGACCCGGTTACAGACACCTTAGTAGTTAATAGTTAATTGGTTAGCACAAGAGTGCAAAATAATTTTTGATTTTTATGGTATAAGTTTTCAGCAATTAGCAACATTAAAAAAAATATAATTAATTAAGTTGTCATTACAATGGAAAACTTCTTGAAATAAACCTCATTATTATGAGTTAAAATTTCATTATTTAGAATCTTATAATCATATAATTAAACAAATTAAATATAATGTAATGATTAGTAAACTAACTAAATGGTTTTTCTAAAACATATTAAATCAAATAAAATTAATCGAATCCAGAAACCACCAAATAACATTAAAGAGGAAACAAACAAACCAACTTTCTGTCCTCCACAGGTTTTATAAATCGGTTGATTAAATGAATTTATTTCCTGTCATTACAACCTAGCATTAGACGAGTTGCCCTCAATATTATCAATTGTAATCTAATCAATATCTCTAGTTTGTCTTTCATATCTCCAGGAGGTCTATAGAAAATCTTAAAATTAATATCGTGTCAAATTTGTCAAATACCAGCCTATTGCTTCAACACGTCGCCATAATGTGCAACCTTAATAAAACAGATTAGTTATATTTTTACAAACGTAACAAAAAGGACACAAAATATAATAAATTTCAATTTTTCCCTTGTTACTTTCCAATTTTTCTTTTGCACGGTTTTTTAATTTTATTTATAATTTTTTGTCCCGACCGAAATTTTTATTCTCCTTTTGTGTCGTCGATATTATTATGTTAGCGTTTTTATTTTTTTTATTTTACACTTTCCACAAAAATATCGTTTTTTTTTATTTGTGTCTATTAATGTGTTGATGAGATGATGATAAGGATAACTAAGCCATGAATGGCGTGTTAGTATGTGTATTTGTACAATAATATACTACTACCTACCTCAATCCAATTTGACACTCATACCGTGCTCTACAGTATGGAAAATAAAATTTAGTAACCTATTTCAATCAAAATCTGGCTGTACTGTTCAGTTTTTAGAACGTAGGGTGGAAGGTAAATATATTATGTGAAGGATGGACGGAAAATAAGGTTAATTAAGGTCTTGGCATTTTCTACAAAGAGAGCAATAATTTAAAATTTTTATTGTTTTTGATGCAAATTATTTCTAAAAGTTTTTGTTGTGTTCTTTAATTGATTTGGAAAATTTATTCAAAAGCTCAAACATTTTCGGGTATTTTTTGTTATACACTTTGTTGTGTCAGCAAAAAGATAAGGTAATTTACAGCACAATAAATTTAAAATTTGTAAATTAAATGCCGATACAATACTCGTATTTTAAAAATTTGGAGTGGGAAAATACTTGTTCGATCTTTATAATAAAATCAAGGTGCGTGTTAGTTTTTACCTTAATTATTGGCTTCTATTAAAATCTTTTGTTTAAATCAGTATTAGATGTTAGTTGCGTACCAAACGTACATTTCATAACTCGGTGTGAAAAATTGACAGAGCTGAATACCTTACCTCACCATGTCGGATCCATAGACCAATCATTCATTAATCCAAAATTAGAACGATTACATAAACGACTATTAGAAAAAATAATTAACAACAAACGCAAACATCAAAATACCAAGGTGATCATAGCACAAGTTGAGAAAAGCGGTACATCTGAATATTATTGGAGTGAATTTATAACCTATTTACTTATTAACTTTTGTTTCACCGACCGGCATAGTGGATAAAATTTGGCTTTTGGATCAGGAGGTACCTATTCGAATCCCGATAAAGGCTTGTTGCAAAAAAGATTTTTCATCATCAGATTATGATCTGTGATGATAATGAACACAACTGTAACCCCCAGTCGGAGTCCAGGATTCATCGGCTGACTCATCTTCCATGTCAGTATTAAAAGCTGGTATGGAGGTGGCAATGTCCAAATGGCTCTACGCGGGTAGGACCTATAGCCACATGTCCTCGATTTAGGAGGCAACTGCGAAAGGTAGGACGTGAAAAGCGAACCGCTAAAGCCCAGAACAGATTGCAAAGATTAAAAAAAAACTTTTCTTTCTTTCTGTGATTACAAGAAATGACAATATTATTGATTGTGTCATTATTGATTTATCTCCTTACAGTACGTCGAAAGAAAGCAACATTTCCTAATAAGCGTAAATAAGGAGCTTTGCTTGTGATATTATGGCAAAAGCAAAACACATGCTTAATGAAACATATACCTGTAACTAGGTGTCTTGGATTTTAACATTTACCAGACTAGGCAGTCTAGTTAAATTTTATTAACCCTTAAATGCATGACCTCTGTGATGTTAATAAAAAAACTATTTTTTTATGTATTTTGTGATGCAGATTAAAGATCCAAACTCTTTTTCAATTTGGTATTTCCAGATTTTCAGAAATCTGGAAAAATTGGTTGTCCGTCTAAACGGACATCATGCACTACAGTAATGTATACATAACTTGTATTACGTCGCTTGAAAAGTTCCCTCTTTGCCACATGCATAGTGCTACAAATTTAAACCCCATATTATTTTTAAATTCTACCAACCTTCAAATGAGACCTGTTAAAATTTCATGACATTTCGATCATGTAGATTACCAGCTACAGTTGTTTTTGTGATGCTACTTTTGTTAATTTCAAAACAATGGAAAAAAAGAATTTCGTGTGTTGATTAAAGTTTTTTGGTGGGAAATAAATAACGTTCAAGCAAAGCAGTGGCTTGATAAGTGTTATCCGGACTCTGCACCAGGAAAATCAACATTGACTGGTATGCTTAATTTAAACGTGGTCGTACAACCAACGATGATGCACCACGCTCTAGACGCCCAAATGAGGCTGTGACTCCAAAAACCATAAAAATTGCGTGCGATAGCTGAACATTTATCGATGAGAAAGCTGTGTTCGAATTTTGTACCGCATTTGCTCACAATGGATCAAAAACGAGAACACGTTATTGCACATTGATTTGCTTCCGCATCCACCGTATTCGCCACATTAAGCCCCTAGTGACTATTTCTTGTTTGGAGATCTCAAAAAAACCTCTAGGGAAAGTGATTTGGTTCCGATGAAGAAGTGTTTGCTGAAACTGAAGCTTATTTAGAAGATAAAGATAAATCGTTCTTCAAAAAATTCATGGAAATGTTTGAGAGGCGTGTGACTGATTGTATCGCTCTACAAGGAAATTATGTTGATGAATAAAATCTATTTTTCCCAAAAAATTGTGTTTTCTTTGTTAGACCGGGATCTTTTTAGGCGATATGTTACATATGTATAGACTACATATTATCCGTTTAAAATGACAATCGTTTTTCATTATCTAACGTACAAATGTGCTAGCAGATTTATTTAAAAATAGCTTTACATATATTATTTAGCATATTTTTACTTACTTGATTTTTCTTTGACACTTACATATTTGTACTGACTAATGTTTTATTGCATATAAAAAACGCACTTTCTAATTTTAACTGCACAAGCGAAGTGATTTGTTTGCCGATCGAGAACTAACTCACCCTTTACTCAAATAATTTCAACCGACTGTCTAGATATAGCTTACACTTGTACTTAAACATACACACATATTTGCTTAAAATGTGTTTTCTGTTTACCTTTTTTATCGATTTTCCTGGTTGACATTTATAACGGACTTCATGCATTTAAGGGTTAATGTCAAGCCATCAATAAACTATAATTCCCAGTGACAGGATTCGCATCGCGAACGTGCAACACATAACGAATTCGATAGTAAATGTACATATTTCATTTCAATACTGCTGAATTGAATAAGTGCTGTCAGTTTGTCATAATTTCGACTGGGATGTAATTTTGAAGTGACTTGTGTATATTTGTTTCTCCTTACAATAACAATATATTTATCACGAAGATGTCGGCGCAGCACATTATTAGTCGCGTAGCATATATTAATTTTCGATCAAAATTAAAGAATTGGTTTAGGGGGTTATCCGATGGGGTCGAAGTTCCGTTGGTGGTTGCACGATTTTATTAAAAATTGGTGGTTAATCGTTTTCAATAGCCATGAATCGATTGCGATTGGTCCAGATTTCGGGAAAACTCGTTCAGAGGGTTGAACAGTTCACTCCGGGTCTCTTTCGTTAATTTTTCTTTGGTTCGCTCGAATTTCATAAAATTTGGTAATACAGAATTTAGAGTGGCAGGAGTCGACTGAGATGGTTACTAATTTCGGGACAATCCATTCACGGTTTTTTTCGGCTCAAAGTTTTTATAAAAATTTCTGAGGTGCGTTTTCGATTACCAAAGCCCGATTTTGATGGGTTCTTATTTCGGAAAAATTCATTCAGGGGGTCATCCGTTGGGGGCCGTCAAGCTTGGAGCATAGAGAAAATTAATATAAACAAAGGTAAAGCTGCATACTAAATTTTGACACAACCTTTTTTTTAAAGAAACGATTCCAAGAAGTTTATGGTTTCTGAATGATTTATTTAGGGTGCGTACCAATCCAAGGGTAAAAGTCAATTTTAAGTAAATTTTTCGGTAAATTTTATTATTTTTGAAAAACGGTATGGTAAACTGATCGAAAAATTTGTACTAAAATCGATTTTTACCGTAGTAAACGATTTACCCTTGGATTAGTACGCAGTCTTAGGTGGTCATATTGAAGCACGTTGCGTGATGTTGCACCTTTTTGCTTGATGTTGCATCTTGTTGAGGTATGTTGTTTGAATATTTTGCGTCATATTAGCTTGGGTACTTTTTTATCTTTTATTTTTGGATAAATTATTTAGGACTCCACCGGATGAACCGTCATGTTGCATAATGTTTCACCATATTGCGTGTTGCTGCATCATGTTGTTTGATGTTGTGTCGATGTTGTTGTAAGATGTTGCTAGCTATTGTACAATATTGTTCCCCACGTAGCGTAATGTCGCACCATGTTGCGTGATGTTGCAGCATGCTACGTGATTTTGTGCAATGTTATGTCTTGTTGCTTCGTGTTGTTTCTTGTATTTTTTGGTTGCGTTACAGTGACGTTAGATGGTTGCACTAATCACTTTTTTGAAAATGTTGGTTGTTATTACATAATAACAATATCGATTAATAGCATTCGCTATCTAATTAATGTTTTGACCTTGGGCCTTTTTTTACATATTGTTCCGCCTCAAACGATTTTACAAGGATTTCACCAGACGATATGTGCCGGGTGGGTATCTTTATTTATTTTATTTTTCGCTACCACGATTTTGATAAAAATTGGTATAATTGATATTGATTAAATTCAAAACAAATTTTTGTCTTTCGTATTGGTGTTCATGAAAGTTAGTAAAAAGCTAATGAAATTGAAAAAAGAATTATGTCAGTTTTATAAAAAATAATAAATAAATAAAAACAAAATAAAACAATTAAAACTCTAAAAACTAAAAGTGCGACAGAAAAATTGCATAATGTAAAGCACTGGAAATCGGGTTAATTATTGATGAAAACTGATTTTAGCGTAAATATTGTAACGTAAGTAAAGTTGCATCGTATTTTGTTTTTAAATGTGTATTCGCATCTAGCATTTCGGATGCACCTTATATTTCTACCAAACTAAAAATAGAGAGTAGCTTATGCCTCAACCAGTCAGAATTAAGAGCTTAAGTTACACGCCGATTGCACCACTTCGGTTAGTGCTACAATCACCAAATAGGCTTTTCGTCACAAATAAACAACTGTCCTCTAAAATGTTGGTGGTCGTACCGCTCTTTTAAGTGGTCCAAAACGGAGTACAACTTAAGCACTTAAGTTTCACTGGTTGAGGTTTTATGCTCGAGAAATAGAGTGTAGGTTATGCTCTTCTCTAAAATGATCTTCAAAAAATGGAAAAGGAATCAATATTTGAAACAAAATTTTGCATACTGCTATTTGAGTAATTTTGGTGAAGTTTATTGTGTCATTTTTAATTGTTGTTTTGTTGTTATTCAATTATGTATAATTATATTTTTATGGAAACAAGAATACAGTATATTATTAAGTGTAAGCAGTTTTGTTGTTTTTATTGGACATTCTTTACTAAAATGAAATTGGTTAAGACTATACCATTTTCACTGTGAGTCACTGTAGTCGATAAAATCCATAATTTTATTTCTTATTTGTTTATGATAAATTTTATTACCAAAATGTTCTTTTGTAGGTCGAGAAACATTATTTTATAAATGGGAGTAACGCAAAAGTAAAATATACCAATTTCATTAGGACAATCACCTTTTTAAAACCACAAACTAATTAATATGGCACAATTTTATATAATATTTAGTAATCAGTTGAGAAAAAAATACGTTTTAACCACTAAGTCATATTTAGATTATATGACTTAGTGGTTAAAACGTATTAATTATTACGTTAATTATTTTAATATAATTGGTTCAATATAATTAATATAAAGTTGGGTAAAATAAAAAATTCTAATGTCATTCAAGCCCAAAGAAATTACGTTTTAAGCTGTGCTTGTTATTGAAGTCTGAGACAAAATATTACGAAATCTCAACATTCCGATTAAAATAGAAAATTTTGGTCTGTTAGTTTATTTTTATTTTGGATTTATAATCCCAACCGAATAAGCCGATATGGACACTGGTTATTATCTTAGACTGTGGTCCAATTCGTGACTTATTTTGTGGAGACTGACTTATTTGAAAGTCTACAATAGGCCTCCTGTCGGCTAAACTTAGGGTAAACTTGTTTGACTTGTATGCGAGGCTTGCATCCAAACTGGTAACTCATCAAAATAATTCTAGCAAGTTTCCAATAAGTCTATTCGACAGGAGGCTTATTGTAGACTTTCAAATAAGTAAATCTCCATAAAATAAGTCACGAATTGGACCGCAGTCTTAGTATTTATCTTTAATGTTAGATCTTTAAAATCATCAGTAAGAATGTTCTCTTCTGATGAGTACTCCAATTCCTTTAAGTTCGCCTTAATTCCATCTTGATTTATTTCTAAATTCCTGCTTTCCAAATACTGTAGTCGAAAATCTTCAGCTAATAGATTTTTGAATGCCTGTGCATTTCGTTGAATTTACCTTCTTTTTCGTTGTGATTCATTAACCTCCGGAATAATTTACATAAAAAATTTTATTGTTTGATACATCAAACTTATGTAGTTATGGTTGCTTGTCGTGCGTTTGTTGATTTTGAATGTTATAATTTTTTTAAATTTTAACACGAGAAAAGACCATTTTTAATGCAATGTGTAGGCTACAGCTTGTTCTTATTGAACGACGGCTTTGAAAATCGTCGAAATCGGAGTTCAAGTAATCAATAATTTCTCTAGTAAAATTATTTTTTATAGTTATGGAGGCTTAATAATTTTTATTGAGGTATTTTTTTATAAATTGTCTGCTATTTCGTTGTTTTTCTGATTATACTCGTACATTATTTCTGGATAAACAATCTGTTCAATATTGCTTTGTTTTTAAACAAAATTGCAGTTCATAATTGCATCTATGTATAATCCCAAAATTTTTAATTTATTTTTTTAAGAAAGATTATCAAGGTAGTATAAGGGTACACGCACAAATAAATTAAATTGCTCTAATTGCTCAAATTAATGTATTTGAATACTTTGATATTGTTCCATCCTACAGAATTGCATTAGTCATACATAGCGTGGGTAAAATCAGATACATGTACAACATGGTTGAATGCAGGCCATGTTATTTTTAATGTTTTGGAATTCAATTTTTAAAAATTTCAAACAAATCAAGTTTTACCATTCACATTTTTAATATTAATCATTACTGTGTAATAAAAAATTCGTTTTCTAATCCTTGTGGCTTACGAAGAACTGATCCATAGCGCGAATTGCGAGTTCGGGTAATTTTATTAAACAGAAGTTAACGAGAAATAAATTTGTATATTCATTTCTTCTTTGAATTTTCATTTTTTCTTCTGAAATAAAACTTTTGTGTTATAGTGAACATGAACTCAAAGTTCGATTGGAATAATATCAGAGCCATCTATGATTTTGAAGAGCCGTAATATTAAAAAGAGAGCTTTCAGTAGAGGGGAAGCTTTTATTGAATTACTATAAAAAACCGTCGTAATTGGAAAATTTTTGAACATGAATTTATGAATAAAAAATTAAACAAATCATCTAAATTTTAATTTTATTTTTTTAATAAACTATTCAAAGAACACATATTTGAAAATCACCCATCATAATGTAGTATTTATTTGGAAGATTTAAACTGAAGTGGAGCATAAATGAGCTTTCCGTTAGTTGTATAGATTTATAAAGTAAGATAATAAAGGGTGCTGCCGCGGATTCCTCTTACATCCAATTTAAAATTTAGTTTTATAAAAATTGAACTTATTTGATAAATTCTGGTCACATGCACATCAGAATTTTTGAGATGAACGATGCACTTAATAGCAATCTAAACATTCCCCATTTAAAACAAAATTAAAGAGAAAACATGAGCTGAAACGAAATTTTATGAATCACCATGTAAAAACAATAATATTATTCATATAATTAAATTTTTACATCAAAATCTATTTACGAAAATTATTTTTGTATACAAAAAATCAACGATGTCATGATTTTCTTAATTAAATGTTATTACAAAACACAACAAAACGTAAAAAACTTCAATTTTATCCGATTGCAAAACCGAGCTTTCTGTAATTTGAAAATCCGTTTACAGATGTCTCTGTAATAAATTTACTTGAAATTACAGAAAAGAGTAAAATAATTAAATAACTATTTATGAAAATAAACCATTATTATTGTAAGTTAACCGCGAAATCTTTAATATAATATTTTAACATAATTAATAAAACTCAAAACAATTATAATTTTTATTTATAATACGGTTGGCATAAATAAAGTTTTTCATCGCAAAATATTTACCATCGTAGTTGCTGCGCGCTGAAAAACAATAATAGAAAAATGTCACAATTTTCCAAATTTTTTCTTTTCTTATTTCAATTCGCTCGTATTCGGTTATTTTCAGTTCCAGGAGATCTCAATAATCTATTGAACCAGGCAGTATACATAATAAATTGTTAAATTTTAGTTAACAAACATTTAGGTTTTAATATTTAGCTTTAATTTATACTTAGCGACATTGATTGGTTTATTAATTGCGAAAAGCTCTATAATATAATATTTTTATTTTATGAAGCTCCGGTTTGTTTATACTACAGGATGAAACAGTATAGCCTGCGAATTTGTTGCGATGAAGTTTTTAACAAATAACGAAAAAACAGTTTTTGAAGTTTGTTCATCAACAATGTTGTAATAGAACCCAGAACACAATAACCCCCATATTACATAACTACTCAAAAAGCATTCTTTAACGAACGTTTGTTTTGGGAAAGAAATGCTGAAATTTTAGATGGAACACTCCATACTAATTTCTTACATATACATATAAACAAATTCTTATTTCTACAATAAAAAAAAATTTTGTGGTAGACTATTTTAAATATTTTTGCGTTAATTCGACATGACATGACTCAATTTTAAAATATGCTTTTCCTGAATATTGAACTAACCATTTAAATTAAAAATTGAAACGAAGCATTAATGTTTTTATATACAAAAAGGCTTCTAAAAAAATATAAATAAATAAATACACTGATTGGTATGAAAAAGAACAAAAAGCTTCCCCTCTATGGAAAGCTCATGGGAAAAAATGGCGGAATCTTATGGATCTTATATTTAAGATGCTCTGATAGTATGCGTCGTATTCTAAATTTTCGTTACAGTTTATCTTCCAAGATAAATACCAGTGTAGAGACAACGTCGGGAATTACCCCACAATGTAAACATAACTTTCATTGAGCCATAATATTACAATATTTCCTAACGATACGATAAAATAAAGCCGAATAAATAAAACCGAAATTTCAAAATTAATATTGAAAATTTGCTCCTACCCAAATATTGGTTGACAAACATTTTATTTTCACGCAATATTGATTTGGTTTAATACAATTTATGTGTTTTCTAATTTAAAATTATCGATATTGGTTAGCATATTTAGATATGTGCTATGTCATATATGATGGTATGAATAACGGTGATAGCATACCGATTGGCTGTTATTTTTATATGTATATTACCGATGAGGGATTTTTTTATATTCTGTTTACAGTTCAATGAATATAATTTGGACATATTTTATATTTTATTTGAACGATAACCAAATTTAAATTATTTTTTTTATACATTATTATTTCTCTCGGTGGTGTTATAATCGATACACCACCAAATTTAGAAAATCGATGAAATTTGATAGCTCGCAGCTATAAACGTGATAGGAGCCAAATATACCAAGCATGAAAGTACAATTTTAAATCGATAGCATTGCGTCTACATTCAATTTATATTACCTTAATTAAGTCAATTCAAAATCAACTTCTTATTTATGGTTTAGAATTGATTTAATATACATGCCACATTTTATCATTTATACCGTGTGTATTTTGTCCTCATCAAAATATTGTACCATGTGGATTTTCTATTTAAAATTCCGCAAAACGGAAAAAATTAATACGAAAACGACTTAAATTGAGATATATATAAATCCTTTTTGAACAAAACCAAATATTTGTATAAAAGGAAATATATTTTCTTCTTCCTTACAAATACTATATGTAGAATCCTAACAAATATAGAACTTTTTCCTATATATTCGTCTATACAAATATGTACAATGTACCAAAGTAGTTCCCTATCTAACCCAGTCTCAATCCGTTTACCATTTAATAATATGAATTTCATTGATTCCATGTCAATAATAAAGATACCAAATCCGCAAACTTTTGTATCTTCTGCTTATTTTTAATAAAGCTAGATGTTGAGATTCTTTTTACTACGAGACCCGTTTCGAAGCATTTCCACTGTTTTACCCCAGCGATTCAAATTAAAATGGAAAATTAAAATAAAATGAGTTTAACGGGAAAACATTCAAATTGCGATTTTTCCAAGAACACAGACGACATTATTAATTTTGTTTTGTTCCTTCCAACTCGAGATAAGTAACTTTTGTTCACATGATTTTTGTAGTAAAATTTAATTTAATATTCAGATTTTCATTTTTTTATGATTTAATGTTTGAGGATTTGGCATACATATTCGAAAAATTTATTATGCGGGATTATTCTATAAGGAATAATTCCAAATTAAATGTCGTATATGGAAGAATGTTAATGACATTTGATTTATTGCTTAATATGATCCATAAATAATGATAGATTTTTGGTTTGATTTGGGCCAGCAAAAAGTTGTATTTTCAAGGACTCAATTGTTTAAATGATTTGTCTTCTTTTGGGAAAAATATTTCATTAGGCCAGACAACCAGTCCAGTAAAGAATCATTTTTTATTATTTTTAATTCAACTTGATAATTTTTCAATTATATATTGTAACGCGTTTCGGTCGGTCGAATAGTTTCGTGAAACAATTCGTGAATTTATCAAAATTATATTTTAAATCACTGTCAATAGTTGTGATTATTTATTAAAATCTAACGAAACTTTTCTTTTGACGTCTGGCATTGTCGGTTTTGCTCTACTTAATAAATGTACCCAACGCACGAGTTATGTTTACAATACTGTCGTAGCAAATTAAATTATTAATCTTCTTCAGTTTGATGGTAGCTGGGCCTTAATTTTTTGTACAAGGCCTTCATGCCATACTTTATCGAAAGCTTAGGCGCTGTCTAAAAATGCAACCGAGCAGTACTTCTTTTGTTCAAATGAGTTTCCGATTTCTGATACGATCCTATGCACTTGTTGTATGGTTCCATGATCTTCTCTAAATACGGCATAATACTTTGCTCTTGCCGAATTGGTTTAAGCTGGTTAAGAAGAATTTTTTCAAAAAGTTTTGACAGAGTTGGTAGTAAACTGATTGGGCGTCTACTTTTGTTTCATCTGTACCTGGTTTATGGATCATAATGATCTGTGAAATTTTCCAAGTTTTAGGAAAATAACCAGTTTTCATTACAGCATTGAAAGTGTATTTTATCATTTTTTATTATTTGATACATATATCTGGAAGTTCTATAAGTCTACCACTAATAAGATCATGGTCAGGTGCCCTTTTGGGGTTTATATGTTCGCTGATCATTGTTTTTACTTCACGCCATTTATATTTAATTGGTTGAAATTCTGAAGCTTCAACTTCTTCAGGCAGCAATTTCGAGTGTCCATTGTTTTCGTTCGGAGTAAATAGTTTAACTAAATGTTGGGTGAATACATTTGCTTCCCCGCATTGCTTCTTGCCCAGTTCCATCGGGAAGGCGATTCGGAAGACATGATGGCGTAAGCCGTATCAGGTTTTTTTGTGGCTTTCCACAGTGAGTATAATCTGATACTTCTGATGATGTAAGTTTACTTAGATAATATTGAATCCCGTCATCATGTTCTTTTATTAGTGCTGCTTTCAGATTTTTTATAGCTTTTTTTAATTTTGATTTAAGTCCAGGTGATCTATGTAACTGCCATTGCCTGCGCAGTATGCATTTTTTCTTTAAGAGCTGTTGAATATTCTGTAACTCTTGGTGCATTTTCACTTTAGTAGAGCTGTTGCATGTAGTATCATTTGCTGCTTGCTCTAATGTCTTCGTTAGATGTTGTACTACATCATCAGTCTCAGATTTCATTTTAAGTGAGATGCTCAATGAGCACTCTCTTGCCACTGTAGATTTGAGTTGAGACCAATTAGTGTGTCGTTCGTTTAAAAAGTATTTGATTCTAAATTTAAAACTTGTGTGCTTAATGTTATTAAAACCGGGGAGTGGTCTAATGATAGTCGTAGCATGTTTCGGCCGTAACATAAGTTCTAGCAACACTCTTTGTTACACAGAAGTCTGATAAATCGGGAATTTTCGTCCATCGGGTGACCAATATGTTGGTCTACCGCCAGAATCATGATCAAGTTTTCCTTCCTGCATACATTTCCACAACTGCTTGCCTTTTGGTGATGTTAATCGAGAGCCCCATTGAATGTGTTTGGAGTTAAAATCTCCTCCAGTAATTTACCAAGGTTTTGAAATAATTTGCAAATTGTTTGGGTCGTTCCGCTCAAAAAACGAATATCTTCCCTATCCTTCCTATTGTTATTTGTAAACAGGCTGTAAGAATAGGTCCAGCGTTATCCGAGACACTCGTCTAGCACCTGGTCTTACAGTCCAATCAATCAAATATTTTTAGTACTAATGTTGTGCAAATAACGAAAGCACTCGCATTATCACAGACTTTAGCCTTAATAATTTTTAACGTATAAGTGATAATTTAATCGGATCGAAATTATTCTCAGCACGTATGTAGGTCATTGAATAAGATTGGAAGCTGTTTAATGTAAAAGAATTAAAGATATTTGAATATAATATTCAACAATATTATTGCATATTGCATTATTTCATTTTATCAGAATATCTCATTAATCAACATAGTAACTATCTACGAGTAACTGGAAAATTATGTGCTGGCTCACATCGAAAGTGTGTTGTAAGTGTGTTATATATGTGTTGTGGGTTATGGAAACGGCTTAAACGATTTCGATTAAAGTTGCTGAAGATAGTAATGTCGCAGGAATCGTCTATGATGACTCTCATTTTCTAGAATTATCGTTAGGTTGGTCCTCTTGCTGGGTTCGAGTTTCATCTTTATAAAACTTTATGCAGATCCGAACAATTTTGATAAGAAAGAGTTTTCAAGTGACATCCGGTGAAGTCCGATACACTTATTTCGACTACTTCATTACGGGGTAGCGTAATCCGTTGTAGTTCGACATTTTTTGCGGCTAGAAAAATTTAAATTGGTAAAGGAAGCTTTTGAGTTCCAGGTAGCGTTTTTCATCTAAGTTGTTGAAATGGAGTTTTATAATGATTACAAAAGTCCTGGTTTGGAGATGGTATAAAACTTTTTCTGTCTCAAACCACTCTGACAAAAATGAATGAGAAAGGAAGTTTATTCTAGTATAGGTCTTCAACCAACATTTTTGGATGATATGATCATTGGATTTTTGATGATATGGTCAACGATGCAAATTTTTAATTTCTCGAAGTTTTTAAACTTTAACGTTGACAGATTTTCAGTGATAAAGGAGTAATGGATATGCACTAGTTTTCAATATTCGAAGTATCTACAATATTCAAATTACCTATTTAAATTAATCGATAGTGACTGGATATGTCAAATTATAATTTGTCAAATTTTCTGTGAAAGAAAATATGGAAAACATCTTGTTTCAGCTGTTAACGGGAAAAGTTTTCATGCGTTGTTTTTAAAACTGTTGGCTTAATAGATGGGTTAAAGGTATATTTTAGCTCGATTCTTATAAATTGAATAATAAATCTTAAATCCTCCTTTAAATAATTAGTTGTTTTTGCAATTGGTTAATCCTATAATTTGTTCCTATAATTCAATTAAAGGTGTTAGTAACCACACGTTACTGAACCTAACATTACTGAAAGTAACATATACATTTTGTATTGAGATAACAGTATTACAATATGGCAAAAATATAAAATTTTCCACCTCACGCGCCATAATCTGTGAAATTCAATTAACATCTTTTATCGTCTGTTTTTAATTTTTCCAAATACATAATTAATTGAAAATTATCTTTGCAAGAATAAGTACGAGTAACTACCTAGTAGGTACCTAACCCACCTCATCTTGTATGATATTTTTAGTAGTACCAACATCGTACGAAAAATTTTATTGTACCATCGCCAAAAATAAAGAAAATGTAGGTACGAGTCTTAAATAGTCAATAAGTTTTTAAAATGTTTACAATATAATAAATAACATCAACAAAAATGTATGGATACTATGGCGCGTAAAAGAAAAACAACGAACAACAACTAAATATTACTAAATGATGGTAGTACGAAGGGAGTTTCCCTGCTATTTTTCCAGTTGAATAATGAATCATTTTTGATAAGAGTTTTTTTTATATTTTATCACAATGAATTTTTTATTTATGGCATAGCACAACGAAAAATGTTAAGCGTTTGATAAGAGACGGTTGTTAAGAGTTATTTTTGTTGTTGCTATTGTTGTTATTCTTTGATATTATTCTATTAAACAAATGGTTGTTTGTCTTGTGAATAATATGCCAACCTGTTGTACATATTGTATATGTTTGAAAATGGTTAAATTTTAACGGGATAATTGAAAAGCTTTTCACGTAAATTATAATGCGATCTATCTTTATCACATACACGATTTTAGTATAAATTATAAGATTAAATTTTGTTTTGTTTTCAATTACAGTTTCCTGCAATGAGAGCACTATCAATATCATCTGCGGATGCCTTTATATTAGTTTATGACGTTACCGATGAAAGCTCATTTGAAGAAGTAAAAACAATACGGCAACATATACATGAAACAAAAAATACAACAGCGGTGCCAATTGTTGTGGTTGGAAATAAAACGGATTTAGTAGACGATGATCCAGATTTAAAACAGGTAATATTATTAACTGTAATAAAATTCAAACAATTAAACTATAACAACAGTTTAATTCAAATCAATTCATTCTACTAACCATAATTTTAAAACTAATAACCATACCAAAATCAAAATATGTGATTTAAATGATTTTATATTTTTTGTCAAAGGGCGTAAACAGGCAACATCTAATAGATTTGTCACTCTCGGTACCAGAGTAAGTAGGCAACTTGATCTGCATTATTTCCTCCTCTTTACCGGACCATTAAAAAATACTTACCAAACTTGTAAATACATAATATGTACACTCGTGAACAAATTAACGCATAGTTTTTTTTTGTAATAAAAAAATCCAGCTGTTCAATTTTAATACTACTATTTAGTGTTAAATGATAGCACATTTATATTTTTATCAGAAACTACCTGGAATAAAGTGCAAGCCAAATTGTTTGTAAATGCAGTACAACTAGTTCTTATAAATGTGTTTTAAAGCAAGCACCTAACATAAGATCAATTGTAATATGGCACCGTTTCATGAGCTGGAGGCGGTTAAAGTTGTCTCATTGTATCAGGAAGGTTATACAAATCGCATGAAAATTAGAAATGAACGACGGAACCAGTCTTCGGTTTCATGAATACTTAAGCGATATGGAGAGACCGGAGAATATAAAAGAAAGCCCGGAAGACGAGATCGAAAGCGTACTGCCACTCAAATGAAAAATGAGTTACGGGGGCTAGTCAAGTGAATATTAGTGCCAGAACAATTAGGCGAAGATTAAAAGAAGTAAACCTAACCCCAATACGGTCCGTTCCACGGCTTCTTCCTCGTCAAAAATCCAGCCGTTTAGAATTTAGTTATACTCATGCAATTGCTCCAGTACACGTAGTTGCAATGGTACATCAATATCTCCAAGACATCGGCATTCGTGCATTTAAGTGGCCAATAATGAGCCCGGATCTAAATTCGATCGAACACGTATGCAGAGATGAGTGTTGCAGCGCAAGAAGAGTGGAATTTCATTCCGCAAGAAATGATACAAAGCATTCTACATAGTATGCTCAGAAGAATGGAAGCTGTAATAAGGGCACGGGGGAAATACTCATTACTAAATTTTTCAAACTAAATTGTAATAAAGCTAATTTTAATGTTTATAAACATCTTTTGAAAATTAAAAAAAAATAGTTTGACACATTTTAACATTTTGCAATGAAAAATAGCCGCTATAATTCTATAACGCCACATTTGTGCCTGATTTGTGAAAAATATAAATTTTCGATCATTTGATACGACTTCCACTGAAATTGGCCTGCGGGATTTTTTTTATCACCAAAAAAAAAAATATGCGTTAATTTTATCCACGAGTGTATGTAGTTATTGGAATTTGAAACTAATTAGAGGGTATTTATCTTTTACTCGTTCAGATGACATCCCAACTCCAAAACGAAATTCAAGGTAAAAAAACAGAAATGAGTTCAATTTTTAAACACCTGGTTATTTAATCTCATTATTATTTCTTCACTTAATTTCATTAGAGCACTGACATTAAAGTTTCTTAACAAGTATTATGGCTGAATTAAATTTCTCGTGTAAACGGGCACATATATACATACAAATTCTAAATTCCTTTTCTCAAAATTATTGAAATAAACAAAAACTATAGAAAATTTCGTGTATAGAGAGAGTGAAATTTATTTATTCTAATAAATAGAGAACGTGAAGAGCAAAAATTTCGCGCTCCTGATTATTTAATTTAAGTTAGTATATCAATTGCATAACAAAGCACGATTGCTAAAAATGCACTAATTCAAGACTTGTAACAGAAATGATGCAAACCTCATAAGCTTGCCGGCGTATTATTATATTTTTCTGCATTCAATATTACAACAGATGAAGAAATAGCCTATTAGGTACGCCTTTTACAATAGTTTCTAACCCTAATTTAAACTGCCCAGCTTCAGCGGTTCCTTTGGAGTCTTCGCACTCCATTGGTAGTGTCCAACATAAAACGTATTTCTGAATGTTTTCATTGACGTATTCCATCTTTAAGTTCCTAAGAATGTTGTCGTTCATAATATCCATAGGAAATTCACAATCTCACGAAGAACTGTATTGTTTCTACATTGGCCTTGTTGTGGTTAAACACCAAAGTCAGATATCATTGGTCCTTAGGTTTTACCATTTGCCTCCATACAGAAGTAACTTGCTGTGTATTGGGTGTTTGGAATTTTTACACATAAGCCACTACATTTCCCTATATTTGGTATCTAAATCTTCTTTTTTCTTTCCATCTTAGATTAGCATCGAGAGTCATGCCAACTTATTTAGCTGTTTTGGTTGACGGATACTGGCTTCATTAAATAAGATGTACCAAATAAAATCTGCTTTATAGTTCAGTTACTCAAATTTTGAAGTTTGCTTGTGGCTTCCGATATCTTTTTTCCAACTGCTAGGATAGCTGTTTCGTTTGCAAATGTTGCTACCGTAGTACCTTGAATATTTGGTAATTGTGTCGAATAGAGGGAACAGAGTAGGTCTAAGTACGCTACCTTGTGGTATCCCTGTTGATATTCTTTTCATTCCCTTCACGTTTAATTTTGACTCGAAACTATATGCATAGGAATTCAAAGCAATCAAGTCACACAATCCACAGCACGAATCACCACAAAAAAGTGGCAAACTACTATATGGCCCATCGACTAAATATTGATTACATATCAAAACTTTCATAAACTATTATGAAAATTACCATCTGGATTCCAGAAAAAATTGATACACACAATAAACAAGAAGTGTAGATATAAAATCTAACAACTTTGAAGGCCAAAACAAATAACGAAAACAATAAACATTTAACAATTGTATATCAGGGCAAACATGTAACATTTTACGTAAACTATTCAACAATTTTGTATATAAAGTAGCGCATAAATCGAATCAAAAACTATACAAAACACTTAAATCAAAACAGCGTAAAGAGTTGCCATTCCATGTCCTCTCAGCATGTGATAATTCACTCATAGACCCCAGAATTTGAAACTGCAGGAATAAACGTAGTATAGTTAGTTTATTTGGTGGTTGTTGACCCAAAAATGACGAGGGCGTTAGCACATTTAATCGTCCTTGCTGTTCAGTCGTAAATTTATCCATAATTAATTTCCAAGGACGACGCTTTAATAATCTGAAATTATAAAAAAAAAAAAATAGTTGTAGAATGTTATTTGAATTTTAAATGGTGGTGACTTTTGGGCTCCCTGTATTTATAAATTGACATGTCATGACTGCCAAAAATTGGTCGAAATTTTGAGCTAAGATTTATAAAACATATACAAGAACGAAACACCGCACAACATAACACAGCTACCCGAATTAAGAAAAGTTTTTTCTGAATTTAAATTAATGTTCTTAATTCATTACGAAAATGATTTAAGAAAAGTTGATTAAAATGAAATAATTAAAGTTGATTTAATATGTGCACTTAATAATTCATTTTCAAAATATTTTAAGAAAGCTAAAAAAACTAAAATAAAATATGTTTTTCTAAAATTATTTAGGAAACGATTTTAGAAAAATTATTCAAAAAATTTCAATTTTATTTTCATTTTGAAAAGTAACAGGAATAGAAGATGAAATAAGAATAAAAACTATAACGATTTGTTCATTTTTGTGTCGAATTTCAAAATTTTCAGTCATAGGACGGTTATCGATAAAAAAAACAAAATAGTCACAGGTAATTCTCAAACGAATATATTTTTCTTTTTGTGGGGGTAACTGCACCAGGGAAACTTTCGAATTTCCAAATGGAACTTGGCACACCGATTAAGCCTAATTTGTGCTAATTAGTGCTCACTGGAAGTAATTCGTGCTAGTCCAGGAGCCAAAAAAGCGGGAAAAGAAAATTTAAATTTGGCCTGAAAAACGAAAAAAAAAAAAAACAAATTTCTAGAAAAAACCAGAAATAATTTAAGCCTAATTTTAAAACTTCAAAAAAGCGGCTCCACCGACGAAATTTGTGCTTATCATGGAAATGTGATTTTTATAAATGTTCATTAATAAATTGAAGAAAAACAAACTAGTCCCAAAAAGATACTATATTGAACATACAAAATACAGATGTATACCGTTCAATAATATTTTTGTTGAACAACAAATTAAAAATTTTCTGACAAAAAGTGTTCTAGAAACCAATGATTTTGGCACTTCTGATTTCAAATTCCGATCAAGTATGTTCAATGCCATCCGAAAAATATAGTGGCTGAATTTGTGCTAATCCAGAATTGGCCCAATTCCGTTGAACAACAAAGACCGTTGAATGAACAATTTTCTGACAAAAAATGTTCTACAAACCAATGAAATTGGCACTTCTGATTGCATATTTCTATCAGGTATGTTCATTGCCATTGGATTACCACAAATTCAGCCACTATATTTTTCGGATGGCAATGAACATACCTGATAGGAATATGCAATCAGAAGTGCCAACTTCATTGGTTTGTAGAACATTTTTTTTTTAGAAAATTGTTCATTCAACGGTCTTTGTTGTTCAACAGAATTAGGCCAATTCTGGATTAGCACAAATTCAGCCACTATATTTTTCGGACGGCAATGAACATGCGTGACATGAATATATGCTATCTGAAATGCTTATTTTTTGATTTTATAATAAGTTATTTCATTTTTTAATTTGTTGTTCAACAAAAATCTTATTGAACGGTATACATCTGCATTTTGTATGTTCAATATAGTATCTTTTAGGTGCTAGTTCGTTTTTCCTCAATTTATCAATGAAAATTTATAAAAATCATATTTCTATGATAAGCACAAATTTTGTCGGTGGAGCTGCTTTTTTAAAGTTTTAAAATTAGGCTTAAATTATTTCTGGGTTTTTCTAGAAATTGGGTTTTATTTTTTTCGTTTTTCAGGCGAAATTTAAATTTTCTTTTCCCGTTTTTTCGGCTCCTGGACTAGCACGAATTACTTCCAGTGAGCACTAATTAGCAGAAATTGGGCTTAATCGGTATGCCAAGTTTCATTTTGAAATTCGAAAGTTACCCTGGTGCAGTTACCCACACCAGGGTGGGCCATCTGTTGGTCCTTTTTCAATCGATGAATTTTAGTATTTAATGTTATCTGTTCTAAAAAAATGTTTTACATGTGAAATGTTAATAATATGCCATTTATCATCTTGGAGTCGCTAACAACATAACAACGTTTTTTGATTGTTGAAATTTATTATGAAAATAATTATTCAAAATCAACATTTCGTAAATTACGTGAGAGTTTTGGTCGATATGGACGTCCTACTGAGCGTGCAATTGGTAAAATTATTGATTGTTTTGAAGAAACTGGTTCGGTCGAAAGTTGTAGACGGTAACAACATGTTCTTCCAGTTTGGACTCCTAATCCAGTGGCAGCTGTTAGTGAAAGTGTTCGTAATGAACCAAGCATATCAACCAGGCATCGTTCACAGGAACTAAACATTTCACGAACCACATTACGCCGTATTTTGTATGTTAATCTTCATTTGCATCCATTCAAAATTCAACTAACTCAAAAATTGAAGCCTTTAAATATCGTCATTTTGATAATTGAACGAAATAAAGGTGTTTTTTTATCAAAAATCATGTTTAGCGATGAGCTCATTTTCACCTTAATTGGTACATCAATGAGCTAAACTGTCGAATTTGGGGAGCGGAGAATCCTAATGTTATTCACGAAGTAATAGTTCATCCTCAAAGAGTCACTGTTTGGTGTGGTTTATAGGCTGGTGCACATAATTGAGCCGTTTCTCTTTGAAAACGAACAGGAAAATTCCCTTACAGTAAATGGGCACGTTATCTCAACGTGTTAACTGGTTTTCGTGGCTCAAATTTAATGAATAGCGTGTCAACGACCTTTGGTTTCAACAAGACGGAGGGACATGCCATGCAAGACGTGCAACAATCGAATTATTGTCAACAAAATTTGCTATTCGCACCAAGAAGTCCGGATATAACACCACTTGATTTTTTTTGTGGGGTTATTTGAAAGAAGGTGCTAATCATCCATAAACAATTTAACAACTTAGAAACAATATTCGATTTCTATTTGAGGTAATTGAACCGCTTTTATTAGAAAAAGCAATCGTAAATTTTGATGTTCGGACGCAGTCTTGTAGACGAAGCCGTGGTGGGCATATGAACGATACTTTTTATCATATATAAATGGCAATCTTTTAGCTAAAGCTACGAAGAGTACAGCTTTCGTTTCTCCATCCCATAGTGCATGGGAGCTGTTGAACATATTGAGGTAGATACTCGATCGGCTAGCAACCAAGCAATCTGCTAATCGAAATCCTGGCTACTCAATCAATTTTATCAAGAAAATTTGATTTTCATATTACATTTTTTATAAATTTTTTGTTTATTTTTGCTATTGCACAGTAAAACAACACAAAAATTGGCTGTACAGTTTTTGAAAGAGCAAAATTTACTGTGCACAAAAAACAAAAAAATTGTTACAAACATAATTTGAAATTCAAATTTCCTTGGTAAAACTGATTGAGTAGCCAGGATTTTGGCTAGCAAAATGTTTGCTTGCTAGTATCTACCCCATTGTCTCTTTGCTGATGTATGATAGTATCATAAAAAAATCAGTTTACCATAGATTTCTCATTTTTATAAATCGAGAAACAAAAATGAGTTGAGTAAAAAAGTTCTGATAATTCCAATGTCATGATTATATTTGTGACTTTACATTGCGACCAACAAATACAATCATGACATTGGAATTGTCAGAACTTTTTTACTCAATTCATTTTTATCTTTCCATTTATCAAAATGAGAAATCTATGGTAAACTTATTTTTCTATGATAGTATATTCAACAGCATTCAATGATTCATTTAAATATTTGCACAGTTTGCCATGTCTAAAAATGTATGAAAACGCCACAATTGACAATTTGAATTGTCAATCAAATGCCAAAGCTTCTAATTTTTCCAATGTAAATAAAATTTTCCTCTATAATCTGTAGAAATACACTTGATATTTATCGAAAAGACAAACGATACCACACTAGTTATTTTCAAAAAATTTATATAGCTGCATGGCAACCGCGACCCTGTGATCCGATCACTTTCAGATTTTAATAGAAAGTAATGAAAAATTGATTTGGTCGGCCACCCGCGCGAAGTTATTATAGAAAAAAAAAACTCTTTTTTATGTAACATCAATGAAAAGAGCCCGTGTTCCTATAAAACTACTTATGAGTCCAAAAGACGCATGATATGCTTTTGCGGTTTTAATTCAACTATCCCCTAGTACATTATCACCGGTAGTAACCACTGTTTACGGTCATTTCTCCCCAGAAATTAACTACCCCCTCCGCCCCGTTAATTACCACCCACCGATAATTGCCCTCTTAGGTCATCCCCCAGCCCAGGAACAAAAGCAATGTGAGTTGATTATAATGTCGCAACCGCCAAAGTGAACTGAAAGTAGTAACTTTACAATTTCCTTATTAAAATAGGGCGGACACCATCAAGAAGTTATACTATAAAACATCAAAATTCCAAAAATCATTTTATTTTCTTTGACTTCGTGATAATCATGAAAATGTGCAACCTTAAAATTTTCACACGTTTACCAAGCGCTATATAACCTTCCTAAGGAACCTTCAATATAGATCTTATGTGCTAGGTTTTTAACGAACGAATACGATCGGTTAAAATTTATTATTTGCTAAATTAACAAATTTTACGAAAATTTATTTAGATGTAATACACAGGTAAGTAAATGATTCGACATGGTGGTTACTTTTTAAGGAGTCGCTTTATCTGTATTTGGGTACTTATGCAGTTCAACGTATTTGATTTGTTCAAATTTACAAGTGCGGAATTATGAAATATTCTCCATCGTCCACGACTAAAGCAATAATATGAATTCAGTTGATAACCGAACATCGATAATATTAGATTTTTAGCAAAAATTTTGTTGTGTTGCAAAATACACTAGTTTATTATGTAATATTCATATTTTGTGAAAAACATCAACACTTATACGTGTCTACCCCAACTCACATTCAATTCCACTTACTTTCCACAGTCCACATCGCATATCCTTTGGTATCATTTCAGTCGGACCAACCCAGTTGACCAAGGCATACATTATATGCTCTAACCAAATATAGACAAGCTTCGGTTCATAATTTCCTCCCGCTACACAAACGTGCAAATGTCATTCTCAACCCTACGCGAGATTGCCTTTTTAGCTGATAAAGTTCTAAATATGCAACTATCGAAAATAATATTCTTTTAAACAAAATAATTTTTTTAATGAGCAAGAACGTTACGTTTAATCAAAGTAAAATTGAAGAATTTAACTTTTAAAAAATTAATCATAATCTAAATTTTTCAAGTTTACGAATAATTGAAAAATGTTTCATATTGATAAAAATAGTCTGGTTACTAGATTTAGGCCAATTTAAGATAATAAAACTTATATCTTCATTAATCCAACCGTGGAGGCTTAGTAACTTTAATCATGATCTTATGGCATTGGCCATCAACCTTAAATATTCTTTATTATTAAACTCACTTTGACAGATTGAGCAAAAATAGCGTTGGCGCTATATAAATACTGTCACCTTTTGGTTGCTGATGGCTTGGCTCCAGGTGGCTTCTGTCAATTTGTTTGATAACAGACAACTCACCCGGATTCAAATATTTTTACGCAGTATTAACTAAATTCACTATCTGTAAAGATGTAACAATTTAAAAATGTTAGCGTCGTTAAACCGAAACCTTCTCAGAATATGAGATATTTGAATAAATAATTTGTAAAAAGCAATACACATTTGATTTCATAGAAATTTGTAGACAATAATTTCAAAGAACAAAATCAGGTGCGATACTTAATATTTAATACTACGAAGTATTTAATACTTTGAGGAATGGAATTGCTGTTTAGTGTGATTTATTTATTAAGTCCTCTCTAGTATTTTATTCTATAACAATCAATTGCAGTAATCCAATAACCAGTCTAAAAATTTTTTTAGAACTAGATTTTGCTTTAGAAATTGTCCTCTCTCTCTCTCCTATTATTGATGTAACCGTTTTCAATAAAATTATAAATTACTAATCCTTTCCACAAGGCAAACAATTGAAATTAAATAAACATAAATTTTATTCGAATATTTTATCACGTTCACATCTCACAAATAAAACAACCTTCTGAATTAACAGAAAAAGATTTATGTGGCACATAAATTTATTTTAAATGCAAATAAATAAAGGGAGCATTAGTTGGTAAACATCATATTTATTTAATCATCAACTTTTTATTATTTAAATGTTTTATTATGTGGAATAAGGTAATTAAAAAGAAAGTGTTTCTATAATCAATACAAAAATTTATGGGTAACCATAATTTGGTTTGAATCACAAATAAACTTTTTATAGTACATATTTAGTAATGAAACAAACCACAACATATTTAAGAAAGCTTTTACTTCTTGTTCTAAAATTTTCTCGTTTTCTTTTTGTTTTTAGGTCGACAGAGAAACAACCGAATCAATATGCACACTAGATTGGGAAAATGGATTTGTTGAGTGTTCAGCGAAAACTAGTGAAAATGTCTCTAAAATATTTAAAGAGCTTTTAGTACAGGCAAAAATAACATATAATTTGAGTCCAGCTTTACGCCGTCGACGACAATCGTTACCACCGCAACAAGGTGGTCCACATGGCACACCACATAATTCACCATTTGCTGCCGCACATATACCGTCGGCCGCCCAATTACAACATTTACAACAAATTCAGGAGCGTAGCTTGGGCGGCAAACGGAATTCATGTGTTATTTCTTAATAACATTTTTTTTATGGTTTTCTACATAATATAGTTACGCGTCTTATTCTACATATTTTCTATAAACACATTCCTTTGTTGTAAATACGATTATTATGTTTTTTTCTTTATATAAATTATAAAAAGTTCATTAGTTATTTTCTAAAATTATAAACCAAAAGAAAATCGATTTTTTTTTGTTCATTTCACAGAAGTCTGCTAAACTTATGTTATTTTAGAAGTAGAGGTTGTGTCCTTTAAATGCAACGAAAAGGCAAGCAAGGCAAAGTTTCGCAAATTTTACACATTCATTATCAGCTATATTCAATATTTTGTCAATGTATCATTTTTAGTACTAATGGCTTTTTACGGTTAACCAAATAATTAAAAAAATGTTATTTTAAAACAAAGAATTAAACCAAACAACTGAGAAATTATTGAATAAAAAAATCTAAAAACAAATTTTAAACTTAATTAATGTTTCTAAAAATAATAAAAAACTAATATATCTAATATATATGGAGTGTATTTAGATAAATTACAGTACAGGGTGAATCTCAAGTAAGTACAAAAAATTCGGGAGGTGATGGATGCGCTAATCGGAACAAAAACTTATATTACAGTGCATATTCTACCTGTAACCGTTATAGAGATAATCAAAGTTCTACTGTAGAATTAGTTACTTTGGATTTCATTCATAACTTAAAAACCATTACTTACAATTTTTTCAAATAAATGTTTATAGTAAAGATAATAAATAAGATTAATATAGTTTTTCTACTTTTTCTTACATTTTATGTATACAATTATTCAGGGGCGGAATTATCAAATACGACCGGAAAATTTAAACGGATTTAAAAATATTTTCAAATTTATTTGATTAAAATTATTCAAATTTACTATGATTGATGCAGACTGATGTATAAATGCAACTTCTATAATGTTTTAGAAGAGCAATAGTTAATCTCCTAAACGATTTTCGAAATTCATTTCGAATTTCAAATTTCTCGTCCCAAGTTCGTCGCTGTTTCGTTTTATGAGATGGCATTGAAGTCTTTTGTATTTCAAAATTGTAAAAATTCCAGAAATATATAATTATTTTGATGTATCTGGGGCAAGATCATGAAATCCGACCGGAAAAATGAATTGTTAGAAAATATTTCAATGAACAAACACACAACAATTCGAAAAATGGTAAAAGTTGGCGTAGATATTTTGTATGAAAACTTAAATAAATGAAAGTTTACCATTAAAATTGAAATCTTGTAGGAGATTAGCCATTGCTCTTCTAATTTTATAGAAGCTGCATTTATACATCAGTCTGCATCCATCATGGTAAATTTGAATAATTTTAATCTAATAAGTTTGAAAATATTTTAAAATCCGTTTAAATTTTCCGGTCGTATTTCATGATTCCGCCCCAGGCTTGATGCTATATTTGCCTTTGTTCGGAAAATATGTAACTGATCATTACGAATACGACTAATACCTCAAAATTGAAGTAATTTTTTTGAAAATTAGCAAAAAAATACGTTAATATTCAGTTTTTAAAGTATAAAAAAAATTAAACATTTGCACACCTTTTTAGTGTGAAGTGATCTCTATAATGGTTACAGATAGCATAAGTGCTGTCATATATTTTTTGTTCAGATTATTGTCCTCCATCACCTTCCGAATATGTTGTACTTATTAAAGAGTCACCCTGTATATAGAATATGCGGTGTGAAGTTAGTCACTATCCGGAATAAACTTAAATATGTCATATCGACATAATATTAAAATAATATCAATTATATAGACTGCAGACTACGTACTCCAGATGTATCGCATATATGTATATTGCTAATAAACTAAAAAAAATGTGTGATAATTTTTAGTAGGGAATTTTCTGATTTAATAACTGCACAGTAAAACTGGATAATTAATTAATAATAATATGTTGTGTAAAACAAAATTGGCGATGTATAGAAATTAATTGACATTAGTAGTGTAAATTGTAATATTGTTTTTAAATAATTGAATATAATTTTTTCTATGTCATATTTTTAAACAAAATTTTGGTGGATGCAAATTAATTAAAATTATTTTTTTTTAGTTTTTCTAAAAATAAGTATATAATTTTTTAAATATATTACATGATATATGTTTTATGTGTAGAATTTTAGAATCTTATATATCTTATACATAATAAGAAAATATGATAAAATGTAATATTAAAAAAAATATTCTTATGCGCAATATGGCAATGAATAATATTCTAACTAAATTAAATTTATATTTAATTAAAAACAGAAATGCTAAATTTGTTTTTTACGTGAGGTTAAATTAAAGGGTATGAAATTTATTTGTTTTATTTTATTTTGCATGTGGTCTTAAATTCTTATATTAATGATTGATAGTTCCGTTTGGTACTGGCTGAGTTTGTAAGTACATATTGATCTTGATTCGTTAGAAAACACTACAAGCTGGCTTGTAGAAAGTATGGAGGGTTGGGAAATTATCGGGCAGGATTCCCGTTAAGAGATTTTATTTAAAGTTCATGTTGGTTATCTGCGATGATGTAACTATACGGAATAGGATCTCCATTGTTCAAAACGCTGTCGAACTAAATCATTTAATTATGATACGAATGACTAAACGGTAATACTTGTTGCCTAATTAGCAGACTTTTAGAATATATATTTGGAATATTATCACTATATTCCTTAATGAGAAAATATGATTATGAAACCTTATTTGATGCGGCCAAATCCCGTGATAGTATATAGTGCCAGAGAGAGAGAGAGAGAGTGTTTGTTTGACGATTGTATAGAGGTTTCGGTGCGATAACGTATATGAAATATTCAAATATGTCGGTATTCGAGTTGTAATTCAGTTCCGCATTGAAATCCTGAATATGCTCGTACATTGGGTTTCATTCTTTAAATTCAATGCAAACCTTATACGATAGCCCTCGGTAGACTGCGCGTATAGTAACCTACATATAATGTTGCTTAAATTAGCTACCTAAGAATTGATTGTTCTACCTAAGAATTGATGAAACCTTTGTTTATGTGTTGTGTTTTTTGGGCATCAAATTTATTTGGTATATCTTTTGATACTAGTGGATAGAAACTGAGGAAGTTTTTAATGTTTTAGTGTACTATACTTCGAAAAAACAGAATCCTGTTACAGACAGGAAGAGATTATAAGTGAAATATTGTCAGAACCTTCTGAAATATGAAGAGTAAGTAGTGTGAAACACCTAATTTAAAAAAAGAGGGTAAATTCACCCTATTCACTTCTCAGTGGGTGCCCATAGAGATAAGAGACCACTTAAAATTATTTTTATATGTTTACTTTGTTTATTTTACATCTCAACGGGTAGTTTTGGGAAACCCATTACGTTGTCTCCTTGTCAACCTCCTCGTTTCTGTTCAGCGCTTCACTGCAAAGCTTCTCTTTTTTGGGCTTTTTTTAAAATAATTTTTAATAAAAATCATTTATACAATTTGACGAATTCGTATTTCTCACGATTTGTCTTGTTGTGATCAACGTTGTGTTCAGGATTTTTACCCTGTCTAATTCTGATATATTTCTGCATATTGCATATTTCTTGGCCCATAATTCCTCAGAATGGGCGTCCTAGTTCTTTGGTATCACACTTGGTTTCCTTAATAGTTTTTAGTGTGATATACTCTGGTTATCCTGTTGTACGAGGGCAAATCAATATATTCGTAGTATTGGTATGTTAATTATGGAGTGAAAGAGAAAACCATATTTTTTTTTGTTTATTTTTCATCTACAACAAACATCTAGAAACAGCTTTTGTTTTATTTTGTTTAATTTATTTCTGAACGCCAATTTTCCAACACGTGTTTAGACAAAAATAGAAAATGAATAAAATTGAATATCGTACGGTAATTAAATTTTTTTGTAAAGATGAAAAAAACGCTAAATTTATTTTTGATTATCCGTCAAAAGTTTATGGTGGATGTGACTCAAAATATTCTACAGTAACGAACTGTGTTACATTATTCAAAAGTGGTAGAGAATCGCTAGAAGATGATGAGCGCCAGGGAAAACCAAAGGACACATCACGCATCAAAACGTTATTTTGGCAGAAAATTTAGTATTAGAGGACCGCCGTGTAAATATTGCAGAATTATCGGGAAATCTCAGGCTTTCTTTTGGTACCATATTTCCAATTCTACATGATCATCTTCATCTTTCAAAAGTTAGTGCAAGATGGGTTCCCCTTTTGCTAACCCCGGAACATAAAAAAATTCGTGTCGAAACTTCAAGCAATATTTTAAATATGAAAGAAAATGATCCTGATAATTTCATAAATCGTGACGGGCGATGAAACATGGATTCATCATTGGGATCCGGAATCCAAACAAGAATCTATACAATGGAAAAAATGTGATGAACCTCCCCCTAAGAAGTTTAAGTCTCAACAGTCGGCTGGCAAGGTTGTGGCCACCATTTTCTGGGATGCAGAAGGAATTTTGTTAATTGATTATATGCCACAAAAGACCACTATCACAGGCAACTATTATGCTGACGTTTTATACCAATTGAAGGCTGCCATCCAGGGAGAAACGGCATGGTAATGTTAGAAGCAAGATTTCACTTCTCCACGACAACGCGCCTGTTCATAAGGCTAACATTGCACAAATTTCTCTGCGTGAATGCGGCTTTGAAGAAATCCCTCACCCAACCTATAGTCCAGGTTTGGCCTCTAGTGATTTTCTTCTGTTTCCAAATTTAAAAAAATAATTAAGAGGCCAAAAATTTTCAAATAATGATGAAGTCATGTCCGCTCCTGAAGGTTATTTTGAAGACCAAAACAAAACTTTTTTTTTTCGACGGTTTAAATAAATTATTTGAAAGATGTAGTAAGTGCATTAATGTTGGAGGAGATTATGTTGAAAAATAAAAATAAAATTTCTCTAAATATATAGCTCTTTTGTATCGATGCTACGTATATATTGATTTGCCCTCGTACATATGTGGCCTTTGGAAGTGTTTCATTTGGATTTTTTATTTTTATGGTTGTTTTATTGCTGTGAATGCAAATGTGAAGGGTTGTTTCAAATAAACATTAATCAATTATTTTCTGTGCTGAATATGTTCTTGGATGGTTATTCCAATATCTGAGGTTGTTATCATATGACGAGCAACTTGAAGTTTATGCATTGCTCATTGGATTACTTGCAACTCACTCTCTCTTTCTCTCTCTCTCTCTCTCTCTGCAAAAAATTTTCCTGTTATTGCCCATAGTTTTCTGTTAGTACAGGGTTTCGTTCCTGGCGTTCTTTTCAAGATATTATCTTCCGTAATATACTGGATTGTTGTTTTGGTTTCTGATGTAACATTATACTAATCCTTAGTCCAGGTCACTAGTGGTACAATGCAACTATCGGAGAATTTGTTTCAAACTCTTTGCTTTGATTTAATAAGACGTTGATAACTTTCTTTAACTTTCTATCTTATTGCTGAGAACTACAGTTATGATCGTCATAACTGTTGAATTTTGGTACCTTTAGAATGGAATATATAAAAAAAAATTCTTTGTTTATGGTAGTTAATGTAAATGATGTTGACACCTTGGTTGATTAGCGATTTAATTATAAAAATTTCTTTTTGTGGCAGCATCCTACTGCTTTGTTCTAACTATTGTACGCTTCTAACATTGTATTGATGATGTCGATGTTTATTATTGCTGCTATACGGGCTCTATTTATCGTATTTGTCTTTGCTTCAATTCTTTTATTAACCTGTTCATTTACACTGAAATGTTGGTTATTTGCGTTGAAACATTGTGCCAATGATAGATCAGTCAAAAATTTAAAACAAATATTTTTTAGGTTGAAATGTGCAAGACATTTAAAAAATTGCAATAATTCTATGGTTTTCTAAATTGTGACCAAGAATGATGATGTCGTCCAAATAGACGTAGCAAACTTCTCTAACCAGGTAAACGGCCTGGACACATGATTCAGAGACCGTTGAAAAGATGCTGAGCCGTTTTTTAAACCACACCGCATTTGAATAAACTCAAAGTGACGTCCGTCGAAAACGCTTTTTTTTTCCTGGTATTTCTCAACTATCGGTATTTTGTGGAATCCCGGTTTAAGATCAAGATTGAAAAATATTAGGATTTTGTTAGACTGTCATGAAATTTGAGGGATTGGAAATTTATCACGTATTGTGTTTTAATTCAATTTGTGATAGTCTATTACGTCTCTCATCTTTTGGATTCCAGAATCGTGTGCTTTCTTCGGCACCACCAAAATTGGAGACGGATCGGACTATTGGAATTCTGTATGACTCCACTATCTAATAATTCTCGTATTTGGTTGGTCACGTCATTTTTGTTTTTATCTGAATACATGTAGGATTTTGTATGAAACGTTGTTTCATTTGTGATCATAATTTTATGTTTAATTACTTTTATAGATGAAAACTGTTCATCTTGCTTTAGCAGTCCTTCTTGGAATTGATTTGACTGGCCCGAAATAGTTAACTTTTACGCGTGAATTGGCTAATTTTGAAAGTGGTTCTGGAGTATCGGTTGTTAAGACTAGCAGTGGTTTTAAAATTGTTGGCCTTTATATTTGGCCTGGTAAATTTGATTTCGTTATTTAAGTTTGCGTAATAATTTTGTCCAATCCCCTTTTCTCTTGGCGTGGAAATTTAAACGTACTAGTTTTTTAGTAAATTTTTGCGTTCAATCTGCCATTGAATGGGATGCTGAAATGCCATCGAAGAATTTATGGTTTGACTTGTTAGATTGAACGCAAGAAAACTGGTTCTTCCTGAACTGGTGTTCCAAGAATGCTTTTCACTTTGTTGATTTGGATTCTGACAGGCTTTTTATCTAATATTTGACGTATTATATTTTTGTCGGTAAAGTTAGGTTATAACAGCATTTCAGATACGGTAAAAAATTTAATTTTCTATATCTGATTCTTGCCTCTCCCAAAAATCCTCATGGTCTGAGCTGATAATTGTTTGTTCCTCATTTTTTTCAGACATTTTGTAAATGTTTGTCGGCCTTAAAGGGTTTTTGGATCTTAACGGTTAATACCTCCAAATGCGCAAGCTTCTTCTAGATTTTTAGTACCGCTCGTGCGTAGCTGTTAGCGTATGTTTCTTAGCCTGCAATAAATGCAGATACCGCATTTCTATAAAGATGCTTATTGCGACCGGGTCTCATACGAAACGACACATTTCACAACAGGATGTGCTAAAACAGGATGTCACAAAACAGGATATCACAAAACAGTACATGGCACGCTACAGTACATGGTACGAAACAGGACTGATTAAAACAGTCCAACACAAAACAGTACATGGTACACTAAAGTACATGGTACGGAACAGGACCGATTAAAACAGTACATCACAAAACAGTACATGGTACACTAAAGTACATGGTACGGAAGAGTACATCGCAAAACAATACGTATTAAAAGAGAACACCACAAAATAGTTAATAGTCAAATTTGCAGGTTTTAATTCCAAAAAATTGTTTAAGTTTTACTTATTGTTGCAAAGTAGATCAAAAATTTAATGCAAATATATAAATAAAATAAATTTATTATTTATCTATTTATTTAAATTTTTGATTAAAATTAAAATAATGATAATGATTGTTAGGTGAAGGGATATTTTATTATAATTTAAAGCAATTATAATTCTATATAGTATACTGTCTAATTACTCTAGGTGAAGGCAAATATCCATTTGATAATATCCTAATTACTAAACGTATTCAATAAAAAAAAATTTAACAAATCAAGCTGAAAAAATCCTCTAGCTTAACGTTCAGTAACATGTACTTTAGTGTACCATGTACTGTTTTGTGTTGTACTGTTTTTATCGGTCCTGTTTCGTACCATGTACTTTTGTGTACCATGTACTGTTTTGTGATGTACTGTTTTAATCTATCCTGTTTCGTACCACGTACTTTAGTGTACCATATGTACTGTTTTATGTTGTACTGTTTTTAAATGGTCCTGTTGTGTACCATGTACTTTAATGTACCATGTACTGTTTTGTGATGTACTGTTTTAATCGGTCCTGTTCCGTACCATGTACTGTTTTGTGATGTCCTGTTTTATTACATCCTGTTTTGAAATGTGCCATAATGAGCGGCTTCGATTGCGACCTATGCATGATTGTATTCTGATCGTTTCAATGGTATGTCACATTTGTATATTCTGATAACAAAATTGTTGGTTTTTCCAAGACCTTTCAAACGATATATCACATGAGTTTAAGGGAATGAGAAAAATGCAACTGCTCCCTGCGCAACAATGATAGTTTTGAGTACTAAGGCGTTCCAGAAAAATTTTCGGCTTTATTTAAGACCTTTTCAACGACATACAGCAAGTACATATTGTATAATAAAGCGAAAAATTAGCTACCAGCGCCAAACCGGTAGATTAAAGAATTAAAGCGGTGCCATCAAAATTGTTGCCTGATTCAATACCTTTCAAACGATATACTATATCAGTATATTAGAATAATGTCAAGTTGTACCGTGGTATTGGGTTATTTTTGGGGTGAATTCCTGTGGCAAGTACTCGACCCCATTGAGATTGAGGTGCCAAAAGTTTTTAATTTCACCAAATTGACCAAATCAAAAATAAATGCGATTGCATTAAAAACCGAAAAAAGCGAATCGCATAAGCCGTTTTTAAAATATCATCCGTACAGACGTCCATTCATCCAGAGAACCAGACGGACGAACAAACATTTTAAACAAGTTATTGAAATGCTGATAATAATTATGAAAAATAACAATGGTCGAGAAAACCTTTTCTCAACATTTCTCTGATCCCAAAAAATGCAAAAAAAGTTGGTCCTTCCGTTTGGATGTCCTGGTGGAAAGATGTCTGTATCGATGAGGTCTCAAAAATGGCTCCCGCTGTTTTTATTTTTAATTCAGTGAAATGAAAAGCTTTTAGGATCTCCACCTCAAGGGGGTCGAATACCACCTGTCAAACGTAATCACCCAATATCACGATATTACTTCACATCAGTCTAATATAATGGTGCAGTATATATTTTGAAAGTTATTGAATCAGACAAAAATTTTGACGACACCAATTTAGTTGCTTAATCCACCGGTTTGGCGCTAGTACCTGATTTTCAGTTTATTATAGAATATATCCTTCTCGTATATCGTTGAAAAAGCCTCCAAGAATGCTGTAAACTTTACTGAAAAACCTTAATATTCAAAACTACCATTGTGGAGCTGTCCAGCTCTGTACCAGTTTATATCATTCCCCTATATGCCGCATATCATTTAAGACGTCTTGGAAAAAGTATAGAAGAATGTAACAAATTTAGTTGTGGCGCTGAGACCAGTTCATTTTTCTCATTCCCATATTTTCATGTAGTATATCGTTCAAAGGTCTTGGAAAAAGGATCAATTTTGTAATCAGCGATTAATATTTTTTAGAATATATAATTGTGACATATCAATGAAAAGGTCTTGAGAAATATCACAAATTTAACTGAAGCACCTTACCACCCCCCTCCCCCTTCGTCATCCAACATCAAAATTGGGCCAATCAAATGAATGTAAAAAATTCAGTTGGATGTCACAAATTTAGTAATCAAAGTGTTGGATTCAGTTATGTTTTGCAATTTGGCATATCATTTGAAATGAACAATTTTGTTACCAGAATTTTAGTTTACAGATTCACGTCCTTAGCGCCAGTTACAAATTAATCTTTTGGTATAGAATATATAATAATGATATAATATAATTCATATACTTAATGAATTATATTATATCATTATTAATACCAAATTTAAAGCAAATCATCACTGTTTTAATTTTTCTCTACATCATGAAAACATGTCCAAACTAGTAAGATTTTTTTACTGGAAATTTGTGATGATTGAAAATATCTTGTGAATTTTCCGGGCTTATCAATTTTAAGACTGAAGTTCTGATTACCTCGTGAGATGTCAGCCCCTACTTCAAGTGCCAATTTTCATCATTTTTATCAGAACTGAAATGGCTTGGTCTTGCAGACCGAAGTTAATTGCACTAATTACTGCGAAAATTATAATCAAATCCAAAAGGAATAAGACAATGTGAATTGTGACCAACCGTTCTGTTTTAAAGCAGGCTGTAACCATTTATTTGTCTTAATTCAGACGTTTACAAGATGTTATTTGATCAAGAGATGATACGGAGACAAATTGTTGATAATTTGATACACAAAAGAAAATTTTGAAAAGACGTATTATGTGCATTGGTTAATAAAATTGGAAGCGCAAATGATGCGTTCTTTAAAAACAATCCAAGCGTAAACCTATCCCTTAGTTATATGGCGAAACAAGTCTTAGTTTACCGAACTTCGAACATCATTTAATGACAAATCTCATCAAAAAATTATACCAATGCAAAGTATAGCAATAAGCGACTTTTATCTTTTTCGGCAGTAGTACAAACTGTTATAAACCGCTAGTTTTTCTTATTACAAATACTATATCATCAAGTAAGAAAGATACTTGTTCGGCTAGCTAACACGAGACATCGGCTAGTCGGAACTATGCTTAACTCAAATAATTTTAGAAAACGAATTTTTATTTTAAGCTTAGCACTCAGTTCGAGTAAAAAAAGAAAATGCATGCAAATTTGACATCGTGAAATCAAAAAAAATACTTCCGTTTTCATTAAGATGGCACGCAATTAATAGATGGCGCCAAAATGTCTCCAATTGCTTATCATCTTGATATAATGTTCAAAATATTATTTCACGATGAGTCACGATGATTTTACTGAAGGCGCCTTTAAGGTGGATTTACATATCCGACGATTTTTCAGCGAGGCTGCTTGCCGCAGGAAATTCGGCGAACGCGTATTATCGATGATTTACATATTCGACGATTTTTCGGCACAGTTTTTTCACACATTCATACATAAACAATAGTTTGACACATAATTTTAAAAAAACAGTTGAAGTTAAAAAAAATTATTCTATGTATGCTGTGTCGTTGCGCCGAAAAGATAAATTTTGTACATGTCTTCGCCGTCCCAAAAATTCGGCGAAGAAGTCCTTTCTGATTGATTGAATGTGCTACGTGATGTTCGGCGCAGAACAATCGTCGGATATGTAAATCAACCTTTATAGTTGCGTTCGTTCATTCATTCAAACAATTTTTTCGAAAAATCATTTTGCTCCAAAACGACGATTTTTTTCTTCTTCATTTTTCACAAGAGATGATTGGTCGAAAAAAATTGTTTGAATGAATGAACGAACTGAACCATAAAGGCGCCGTGGGTTCCAAATTTCTATTTCTTTTAAAGGTATTTATTTATGTAATTCTACCCGAAAAAATAAAAACAGTCGTTCTAGCTTTTGAACACTAAAATAATAGGAATTCAATTCTTCCCGAATATTTCACTAGAGAATTTGGAGAGCTTGGAGGGCTGTGTTAATATTTATTTTCAGAACTGGGTACTAAGCTTTAAATTATATTTTACATAATACTTTTGTTTACAATTGTACAGAACGACTTGTGGTTTTGTGAGAAATTTACAGCAATGGTTTGTACTGTTAAGGTGTAGATTCATGGAGAAATTTCGACTGACAGACGTACGAGTAAATAATAATCGCTCTGATAGGCTAATATTTTTTGGTCTTATACGATAAAAACGAAACTCATACTTAAACGATACACGTATTATGTCGAATGGATAATTTTTGACATTTTATAAAACAAGCAACTAAAAAGTGGTTTTAATTTTGGTCCTTTTTGAAATTTTTGTTTTAAATTTTAAATTGTGTATTCTTTTGTTCTCACTGCCGTCAAATCTTATACAAAATTGAGCAATGTTCAATTTATATTTTTTGTCATACAATAAAAAATATGGCCGACCTTCAACCAATCAGAGCGATTATATTTATGTCTACCAGACAAAATTTTTACATGAATCATCGCCTTTAATCGCCGTAATAAACAATTTTTCAAGAAGAAATAATTTTAAATTCAATGTTTTTTGGTCAACTTACATGAGTAGCTAGGATTTTAGGTAGCATATTGCGTGCTAGTTACTTTTTTGAGTATCTGTCCCGCTAACTGAGATAAATACATGGAGACAACATAAGCAAAAATTGGTGGTAGAAGAAAAACAAACGAGAAGAAAAAAATACTTTGCTTCTGTCGTCTGACAGAAAAGGAAAATATTTATTTTCCTTATTTAGAATTTTTGAATTTTCGGTAATGGAATTGTATAAACAAGTTTGTTTATGTTTGAATTTTGACATTTCATTAGATTTTTCTTGGTTTGATTTACTTAACAGGACGTGTGTATTAAAAATTTCAAGGAAATATAGTTGGAAAAAATTTAAATCTTTTCCGAAAATAAGTAGTGCAATGTTTGAAAAGTTCAAATCATGCCTTAATTGGTTAATCAGTCTCAAAACTTTTGTATGGTTAATGAGTTTAGCTGCAGTTTAAGAAAATTATGATCGAATCAAGTACAGCTGGTTTTCGAATTAAGTACAGCTGTTTACATCCATTCGTTTGTGCTGTTTATTATGAAAAACATTTTACATGTCGTATCCATGTATTCATATCAGTGGTCCGAGTATGTGTTATTCAATTTTAGGAGGCTAATTTTAATATTAACTGTGTTTCTTGATCTGATCCGGTTGAGTCCATGTTTCATGAAACAACACAAAGGCGCTTACAAAGGCGATTCCAAATCAAAATTTGTGATCTATAACAAAATTTCGATCCGATTTTACATATAAAATTTGAACTGATCCGGATCAATGAATGTCATGAAACACGGCTATTATTGATTGAGTGAATTGGAAAATATTCTTCTACTTCTTTAAATGTCTTGTGACTTATTCTGGCTTTCCCTGGGAATTGGGAAAAATATTGTCATAATATTTTTGTTTTAATTGTATATTTCTGACCTACCGATGAAATTATTTTGGTGTAAATATTTTAGAAGACAAAGTGGAATGGAATGGGACACTTTTGTTCCATGAAAATTTTATTGGGAAAATTAATTTCTCAATTAACTTTGTTTCGTAAATAGTTACATCAAAATGAAAATGTATTTTATAACATTTTCATTTTGATGTAACTATTTTTCCCAATTCTCTATTCGCAGGGATAGCCAGAGTAGTGCCACTGGAAGGATTTCATTGACTTATACGAAACGTAAAAATACTACAATTATTTTACCAAAATTAGGATTCAGCTCATTCAAATTCTAAATTTGTTAAAATAATTTAAGCTTTCTACAATATTTTAAAGCGCAACGTGTTTTTGGCATATTACCTTCTTGATTCCCATTTTTAAAAACACAAAATCCAGTACGCGGTTAACTAATATCAATTACATGCATTCTTCTTACATGCAACACCTTTTTGTTTTTTAAGCTGGTCGCTGAATCTGCCCACCGTTGAAAAAAGCAAGGAAAAATGCATACTGTCAGTATACTGTCAGTTGCAAAAATATTTGTAAACATTTGTTGTTCCACCACTCTGTTTATTACAATAACATACTCATACAGTTTTACGACAGAAGTAGAGCAGAGGCAGCCTACAATATTGCAGAGGTTCCTCCATTTAATTCTATTTTTGGTGTTCTCATCCGGTCACCCAAATTTAGATTAACCATACCAATGGCTGCCTGACGTTGGATGAGGTTTTCATATTATTTTAATTTAACTATAAAGACTGGAATTATTTGGATTAATTGTTCATGGTTGGGTTCAATAAAACTAATTTAACTAGAATTTCGTCCTCGTTCAACTATTAAATACTTACTATAAATTTAGGCAAATAAATCCATTTTTTGAAATATTTAAGCCATTGATGTACTTTTTTTGTAAATCTTAAAGTAGGTGCGTATACAAAAAATTAAAATAGGCCGTTAAACAACTTTTCTTTCCTTTATACGTATACACTTTTGCATGCATTACAGTAAGTCGTTATCGTCCGTTAATCCTTTAAATACTATCCTCTAATCCGTTTTCCCTCAGGATGTCGCAAATGTAGTTGAGATTGAATTTTTTTCATCAGATGCGTCAGGTCCTTATAACTTGGATCATTTGAACTATGTATTTGAATAAGTGTTAGTAATTATTTTAAGAATTTATCCCAGATTTTAGGAAACCGTTTTAAATTGTAAATGTTGAATATCATTCGAGTATTTCGATGTCTAGCCAACAAATTTTTGTTGAGATTCGTTTTTCTTTCCATTAGTTTTTAACCTAATCATCCATTTATTCGCTTAAAATATTTAATTAGAATTTAAAAGATTTGTTAGGTAGTTGTGGCTTAGATGTTAGGCCCCCTGGAATCAGAGAAATAATAGTTTCTGGTTTTTTAATTTGCATATGGCTGATTCAGTTTTGTGGCCTGGAGCTGCATCTATGAATCAGAAGTGCCTTCTTGTTAAAAAATTAACTAGACCGTTTGGAACAACAACTTTCTCCCTAATGCCGCTTTCATATAAAAATTTAGCTTCACAAACGTTGGGATGCGGTTTTTTAGGGTTTATAAAAAATAATTATAAACAAAAAACGTGGCTAGCAATAAATTTTGTGTTTTATTACCGTTCTTGTGATGCAGATGTTTTTTGTAGTGTTGCAGATCTCAAACGTATTAATTTAAATAAGACAGTGTGCGAAGAAATAAGTGTTAGCAATCGAGGTTAATAAATTAGTGCCTAAAATTAAAATCAAAATTAGGAATAATGAAAATCAGCGTTCCTAAATATAATGAAAATACGGGAAATAATATTCCTTACAATTGTTTGCAAATTTAGAGAAGTCAAAATGTATCAATGTTTCTCGTGGCTCATCATCCATATGGAAATATTATGAATGTATTATTGGTAATTTTTCGGCCTATTATTATGATTCAAGTCTTATAATTCGAGTAGCATGACTTTTTTTTAACAGGCAGTTGATCCACCTGTGCATCATCTTCTCTTCGAATTATTGGAACTGAGATTTTTCTTAAAATGTGCTCGTTCTCTGTAACCTAATAACCGGCCGCAACTTGTACAAATTGACAACCCGATCTTTCCATTTTCAACTAAAAGACCATTTACGTTTTTACCTCTTTAATTGCGAATACAAATACAGTGAGTTCCTTTTCAGTCACTAGCTGAAAGAAACTGTAAACTATTTATTTCTATTTCTATGGTAATGCACTAAATATTTATTTCACTAAATGCGAAAGGATTATGTCAAATTACAGTTCAACCACTACATGATTTAGCGAAGTGCGGCCGTGCTCTCTATATTTACTGTAAACAGTCAAAACAACTGAGAAATTATTTTGTTTCGCCAACCAGATCATCCTGAGTGTAGCATATTGATAGCCTGTGATCTAAATAAATATTCACAAGAAAAATTGTCTAAAGTCTGGACACTATAGCATCCTTTTTTGTGTAGAAAACTTATTCAAATATTTTATTTTGCGAACTTACTTACATGCATTACAGAAAGAGCCTAAATTGTAAACGTATATAATTACTTACAGAGTTACACCATACAGAAATCCCTTCTGGTGGTTAAGAAAAGTTACTGAACGATCCAAGCCATTGCTTTAGCAGGTCTACAGCACTGATTAATCTTGGTAAAAGAAATAAAATTGGTTTCGAGATTAGTAAATACTAAACTGCCTTTACCAAATTAACTATTGGTTTTACTTTAGTTTGATTTAAGCATAACTAATATGTTTTGATTATAATTTTTGTGTTTCATTGCAACATTCATTTGCAAATATTTTATATGAACGTTAAAATTAATATTATCCTCTTACACCAAATTATTGTAATATTGCAAATTTTATTCCGGGTATTAAACAATAAAACTATATTTGTGTACATGTGTATGGGCTGTGTATTGATTAAAAAGTATTTTTTGGGTTTAGTTTAAGCTGTATTTTATAATCTTATACTAAATATTTATACATAATTAATATTACAAAATTTCCAAAAAAAAAAAAAAAAAATTAACATTTAGCATTTTCTATTTAAATAAATTGATAATAATTTTTAAACTCCATAACAAATTCATAAAATAAAGTATTTGAAAAAAATTACATAACATAAAATAATAAGACAGGAATTTGAACTATTTATTAAACACAAGTGGCAAATTTAATTTTATCCTTAATCTAATTTTTTTAACTATATAAAAAACGGTTTCTAATGATATAGAAATTCAGGAATTTACATTTTTTAAAACAAAATCATTTAATTTGGTTAGAAATAAAAAAAACCATAAATTTATATAAGTAAATAAATAATAAAAGAATATATTTATTATTAATTAAATATTATAATACAAATACATGAAAGAAAACTATTTACTTATGATTGAAATAAATAAGCATTATTTACGAGTTAAAAATCATAAAACATTTATATAAAATATTGAATAAACAAATAACTGCTAAAATTATAATAATTAATACTTATATATTAAAACTACATAATTTAATTAAGAAATTAGATTATATTTTTTGAAATTTTTTATTTTCCTCAAATGTTTAAAATAAATTGTGTACATTGTGATGCTGCAATTGAAATAATTTTAATGCCGGCATGGGATGTTCAATCTGTGAAATAACAATTTGTCGTGAATGTTGCATCAAAATAATATAAAATATTTTAAAATTTTCAATCGAATGTAAGTTTTTTGACGTCAATCTATAAACCATGGTTTCCATGAAATAGGGATCTTGACTATTATAGATTTTGCAGTCCAAATTCACTAATTTACAAACCAGGTCCACGTTTCTATGGATCATGCTCACTGTGTGGTGTGGCACATTAGCTTGAGCAATTTATTGTGACGTTCCACCCAGTGGACAAAACGAAACGTTTTTATTCGTCTCTTGCCTCTTCGCCAATAAGCAAAATTTTAAAGTGGGGGAGGATCAGAATTGTTTTCATTTTTACGCGATTAGTATTAAATGAATTTTAATAAAAAAATAAACGACTGAGCAAATGTGAAGAATTTTACATTTTGTTTCAATACCTACTAGATTTTTTAAATTTTATATTTTGTTTTTCTATCCGTTTCGCTCAATCATCCATTTGTGAATAAAAAATAATTTTACACATACATAAGCACGTGTCGCACTTGGATTTTTTACGTGGTACGGCAAGTGCTGCTTCAATTTTGTTGCAAAACGCAGTGTGTGGAAATGCTAAGTTTTTGTCTAAAATGAATTTCATACTAATTGAGTCATAATAAAAAAAACATTGGACAGTCAAATATTTGCGATTGATTATTGAGCATATACTATCTCACATAAAATGCAACACATAAAATTATTCCCGGAACTGTGACGTCTCTATTCTAAAATTTTGTTTGTTGGTGAAGAGATAAGAGACGATAGAAAAAACAGACTGTATTAGCCCTGTGAGAATCACCACAATAATGGTTATGACTTCATTTGGAAAAATCTTACTAAATAAACGATATTTTTTTAAGCCTGATAGAACTTGAAATTGTAAAAAATAAAACAAAAAAATAAATTTTTATGAAAAATATACTCTGGCAGATCTCAGTATACTCTGGCAAATTATCATGAATAGACTCACGCTTCAACAATGCTAAGCCATCCGTCGAACTGTAGATAGATTTCGTACCACAAACTCTCCAGAGGATGCAATAACATCAACACGTCGAAGAAATGTGCGTACTGAAGAGAATATCGCCGCTGTAAACGAAAGTGTGGAAAAAGATTCCCAATTTATCGATTCGTCGTCATTCGCATGAATTGGTGCTCTATCCATCCCCTACATGGAAAATTTTGCTCAAAGGTCTTGGCTTACACCCGTACAAGATTCAGATGGTGCAGGAATTTAAGCCGCGAGATCATTATGAGCGTCATTCTTTCGCCGATTGGGCTCTAGCGCACTTGGCAAATGATCCGTTGTTTTATCGTCAAATTGTGTTCAGCGATGTGAGACCAATCCACAAGAGACCCTACAGACTCCATTACATCCAGAAAAATGCACCATTGAACCTTATTTTTCAAAAATGATGCGGGGGATTGCGTTACGGTCAATGGAGATCGTTACCGCACCATGATCAATGATATTTTCTTTGAAAATATGGATGACATTGATCCGGACGAGATGTGGTTTCAACAGGATGGCGATTTGACACCTCTGTGGGGCTACGTGAAGTCACTGGTTTAGGCTGATAAACAAGCAACTATTAACGCCTTGGAGTGGAGGCCAGCATCGTTCGTGTTATTTGTGACATATGACCAGCAGTGCTCGAAAAAGGCCCGTCTAGAATGCGTTTCGTCAAGAACAGCCGCGGAGCCCATATGCCCAAAATCATGTTCAAATATTAATGCCATGTATTGATATTTCGAATAAAACAAATTTTTGATTACAATTTAATTTTATGTATTATTTTTTACAATATCAAGTTCTATCGGACTTAAAAAATACTATACTAAAAATTATAATGCAATATGTAAGCTCTCTTTTTTTAAATTTGGTAATATTTTATTTTAACAAAAAGCGATTGAGATAGTTTTGCAAAATAAATATAAATTGTCATTCTAATCGTGAAATTCTTTTGTTGGTAAGTCTTTAAGTGTTTATAATGTGGGAAACTTTTTGGTTCAATGACAGTAGAGCTCAAATCCAACAAAATATTTATTAGGCTCCTTCGCAATTTATTCCTTATCCGAAATTATATTACTTTCACATTTTAAAACAATAAAAAAAAAAACTAAAACCTCTTCAAATTTCAGTTCATTGCATATAAACTTTGATATCTTTGCACGTTTTAAAGGTGGTTGTTAAGTTTCCTGGTTTCACTTTTTAAGTGGTAAAATGTACTCGTTGTTGAAAGAATTTGCTAAAAAAACTATGAGAAAAAGAAAAAGTTTGAAGTTTGCTGTACAACTTTTTGTTTATATCATTTTATATATTTTCTAAGTTTTTTTTACTGAGGACTACTTTCTACATGAGAGCGAAAAAGTGCCGCTCATTTAAATAGTAGCCTTGAGACGTTTGCAGCGTTCTATCATTTCAATAATTTATACATACACATGTCACATCGACAGCACACCGGTACTCTAACATATTTAACTATATCCGTCTTCTACGAAAGTTATCACACCTCCACTATGAAAACAAAATTTACTTATAGTTTTAGTTCCAACTCTCTGTAAAAAATAATAAATATCATGAGAGATAATGAGAATAATGCCTTAGGATAGATGTACCCATTACCTGCTCGGGGTGAAACTGCATTTTTTATTCAGCACCTAACTTAACATTATTTCACCACCTTCATAAACAATTTTTTCCAACATACCCTGCCATAATTTCTAGTTCAATATTTAAGTAAGTTTTGGCATACTACTTGGCAGGTTCACATTTTCATTCACTTTCACCGTCTAGCTGCAAATTATAATTGCAAGTTATTTTATATAGCAAAACCAGTCTTCAACTGAAGATGATGCTCATACCAAAGGAGATGAATAAGCATATCTCTGCAACAGGCCTTTAAATTTAAAAGAAAATCATGTATCCAAATCATCAAACAAACCATTATTTATCAATCATCACACAACAACTCTTACATAATTAATCATTTTCACAAAAACTCTTACATCCCAAGAGGCATTGTAACGTGCTCTCAAGTTATCGGGGTTTGGGTAAACAAAAACTCCAAACTAACCGTTGTTTAAAAAAAAGATTGGGTGCCAGTCTACCTGCACGTTTAACTCAGGCTATGCTCAGATGTGAACATGGCGACAAAAATACCCCAAAACAAAAAAACGTGATCAATTAATCATACTGCAGCAACTCGCAATCGAACTCGCCCAATTAATTTATTTTTTATTCTTTTTGTGGTATTTTATTACCAAAGCATCACAGTAAGGCCTCAACAAGCCAATCCGGATCACACCCGACTGCAAATTAAATTAACTCGAACAAATTATAACAGCCAATTTTTCTTGTTTATACACTAACTGAGTTTTTATTTTAGCGCTTTTTTTACAAACTTTTATTACACCAAAAAATCTAGAGTTCAAATTTTTTTCAAAATTTATTTACATTCGTTTATAATTATACAATCAAAAATTAGTAAACTTTTAGCTTAAATGTTGTTTTTACATGAACATAAAGAAAAAAAGAAAAACGAAACTCTACTCTATTATAGAGTGTTGCCAGGTCAGAATTTTATTTTTCCCTACTACTGCAAAAAAAACCATACCTTTCCCTACATACTTTTCCCTGCAATTGTTGTTGTAAAATCATCAAATAAAATACAAATATTTGCATTTCATTTGATCAACCGCTAGTAGAAAGATTTCTATCTAATCTATGCTAAACTTTCACAAAATTGATCAAAGATAAAAACCTTTTACTAGCTAGCGGGTACTAGCAGTTGGTCAACTGGAAAGCAACAAATATCATAAATAATTTAATTTTTTTTAATAAATTTTAGTTGGTAAAGAGGAAAGAATGTGATGTGATGATGCATGCTCGTCTGAATTGTTTAATGGCCTATTGATTTTACCGCTAACTACAATGAAAAGCTTACATGAATATTTTTTTTTTTATTTATGTTATTTTTTTTATTTCATTGTCTTCCCATTCCATTGTAAACCCACAACATATCAAAAGTGGTTCAAATGGTTAAATAAAGTTTGACAGAACAAAACTCTGAAAACGGAAATACTAATTGTGAAATACAAATAAGCAGATTGAATGGAAATCGTTATAAAACACCGAACGAATTTTGAAATTTTCTATATTACATAATATGTATGATTTATACAATTTTCCTGTAAAAAATATCAATTTAGTAAAAAATCCCTACATTTAAGGTAATATTAAAAATCTGTCCTTTTTTCCCTACATTCATTTTTTTGATTAAAATTCCCTACAAGTAGGGAATTTTCCGTACACCTGGCAACACTACTCTCGATCCACTCGACTTAGAGAATGGCGATTCGAAATTGACTGTCATCACTCTGCCTCTTCTTCATCGTTCTTGTCATACTACCGCCTACTCATAACCAAATCAATCCTAAATTTCCAAAAATTCTTTAGACATGCCATTCGCCCTTATGATGATCGTACAATGTTCTAGCGGTTTTAATTTTTCTTGCCTGGATAAATGATATTCGAACATAACATCTCGTATCATTTATGATCGGTGCTCATTACATTATTGATCATAAAAAAGAGTAAAAATTAATTATTTTATTGCTTTATGATCATCAAACAAAAATCTGATCCGTCCAATCTCCAGCAACAACAACCAAGTGGAATGATAGCGATTTTATTTTATTTGTCATCAGACGAGTCTGTAAGGTGGGAACGGAATTCAAAGATCAAGGCAGGATAGAAGAACGATGAAGGGAGTGCCAAACCAATTCGCGCTGCCGTTACCCATAAACCCATTTCCGTTATAACATTCCATATTTTAAACATACAACAAGTAATTGTTTAAATTGTCTACTAATATGCTTATTATAATAAAACGCCTGCGCTAGACAAATCAAACTATTGTAGCAAAACGTGATCTCTTCATAGGACATAAACAACCCAAAACACTAGTAAAAACAACATAAAATCCAGTTCTTAGCAGTTCGATACCATGCGTCAGCAAAAATGAAATCGTAAATTCGGTGACCGAGTTGTACCACTACAAAAATTTCAAGAAACTAATATAAAGATAAATGCCACTTCTGCGTAAAACCAGAAGAATCATCCATTCTCACTATAGAAGAATTAATTCAAACTAAAACATTACGAAACTTCGTTAAATATTATTTGTCACTTAACAAAAATTAACAAAAAGACTTAAAAAAAATTAAAATCGTGTTATCTGAAAATTAAAAAAGGGAGGTGTCAAATAGAATAATCTTAATAATTAAAACGAATGGCCGTTATAGACAATTCATTGACAAATTTTACGCCGAGACCTTAGAATGTCAAAAAATTAGTTTCGTTAAAAATTTAAATTTTTTAGAATTTTTGTTTGGTTGGCCCTTTACACCACTTACGAAATAATAACGTCGTTGACTTTTTCATTTGTACCATGGCATGTTATATACAGTTTATGATTTTGGCTGATTAGTAACCGTCACTTTCCATGAGAAAGAAGAACATTTTGTTCATTCTGACGAAACATGACGTAACAAATATTTCATTTATAAATTAAAAGTATAAGAGCCCTCACGAGGTTATCAGAACCTCGGTTAGAAAATTGACAAAGCCACAAAATTCATGGGGAAATTAGGAAACGGCTCTGGAAAAAAAACTCTCAATATACGACTATCATTGATTTTGAAAAATTTGCATATTATCGTTTCATAACACACAACGGAGCGAAAAATTAAAGCTGTCCTGATTTGGGTTAAATTAGTTGGTTAATATAAGTATGTAATTAAATAAAGGAAATTCTAAGAAAATAACCACCATACGTATCATCACGTATTATTGGAAGGTTCTTGAAGAATGTCACAAATTTAGTTGAAGCACTTCTGTACTCAAAAGTACGGTAGTGGCACTGGGAATCAGTTACATTGTGCTCTTTAGAATATAAATATGTCGCATATTGTTTTAGATCAAGCAACAATTTTGTTCACAAATTCACCACTTTGGCGTTGGCGACAAAGTAATCCTTTTGGTTTTTACAAAATTAATGAATAATCATTATATTTTTCTGAGTCGTTTTGTGACGAATTTTTAATGAAAACTTTTGATTTTAATTTTTTTCACCGTATGGACGCTAGGTTTGAGTACTATAATGCATCACCTAAATTTGTTACATTCTTCAAGACCTTGTTAATGATGTGCTTCACGTATATTCTACTCGTATAATAATTAAATACTTAGATAACAGCGCCGAAATGGTGGATTTGTGGCCTAACGTCTGATTTTAAAATTATTGCATATTGTTTGAATACCTTATTTGAAATGCCACAAGATTATATGGGAATTAGAAAAATTGTAACTACTTCAAAATTAATTCTAACTTTAAAAATGAGAATAACTATGTTTCTTCATTCGCGAGCGAATTAGCTGAGGAAGAGTAAAGACTCGAAACTAGTTCTAAATAAAAATAAAATTATCACAAAAAGCAACATAGTTATTCTCATTTTTAAAATTGAAATTAAATTCAATGATAAAAGTACACAAAAAATGGAAAATAATTCAAAATTAAGTCATCCTTCAAGACCTTTCCAGCGATATACGACAAGTATTTATTGTATAACTAGCTGACCCGGCAAACGTTGTTCTGCCTAAAATAATTATTTTATTCCAAGATTTGTTTGGAAATGGAATGAAATCCATTATGTTATTTTAAATGCAAATTTTATTTTCGATTCAATAAATTCAATTTTGTTTCACATGCATTGTTCGTCTGATCTTAGTAAATAATAATTTATTGTAAAGCCAACGTGTAGCCAATATCTTTTGTTTCTCCATTTTCGCCGTATACAAACAAATCGTTTGGCTTACCAACTCTGGAGCAAGTTACATATAATTGACCATGAGCAAAGCATGAGCTTTCCAAATCCAAGCCGCAGGCTTGCATCAGCTGGTCGTAGAGAGTTGTTGATTGTTATTGGCTAGCCAGACGAATTGCGGGAATTGTAAGCGTTTAAAATTTAAATGCAATTGGAGAATCTGTTGGAATCATCGCAATTCTTGGTAACAAAACATGCTCTCCTTTAAACTTGCCATTTATAATTGCCGATTCAATAATGTTACACAATATTTTCTTGACAACCAACTGCGTTCCGTTCATAATTTTTTGTGTATTTAGGTTTCGTAGCAGTATGATCTGTGATCCAACTTTCAAAATTAAATTATTTGGCGGAAGATCTGGCAAATCAAGTGAATTTAAAAATTTAATTGGAAAATTCACTACTTCATCATCTTCTACCAAAGTATCAATCATGGTTTGAATGTAGATATTTATGGTATCGACATTTATATTTTTGCTGCTTAAACTGCCCTTTCGCTCAGCTAACGATGATTGGTGATATTATCTCGAAAGTTTGGAAACACATTTTAAATTAATGCGTCTCTAGATGACACGATGACAAGAATTATGACAAGAATTGACCAGAGTTGTGACAAGAGTTATGACCAGAATGACAAGAATTATCTGGTAACTTGATGGTCTGCATTGCTTTGAGAATTGCGCAGCAGGTGGATTAATTTGAAGTTGGACCCGCATATTTGTTGTTAACTTCAATTTGTAAACACTGCCTCACAGTGATGAAGCTTTTAAACAGGCATTTATTTCACCTGCATAGGAGGAACGTGGAATAACCGCAAGTGTTTGTCGAAAATCTTGCGAAAATGAAATGAGAGTGCCGTCATAATGCATTTTCAATTGTCTGTGTATGAAGTGATGGCCAAAGCAATCTCACCCTGTGAACGTATTTTAGCCAATATAAAGGAAATCAAAAATGTTTGGCCAGTGCCACATGGAGCATCCGAAAAGAAGAATCCGCGTTCTTTGGCAATGACTGCGAGCATTACCGAATCAAAAATTAATTTTTGTTCTGCTAATAATTGTGGTTCATATATGTTTGAATATACTCATCAATAATACATGATTGTTCTCGTTGTCAATCTCGATTAAGTAAATCACTTGCCGCACGATTGCCGCCATAATTTGTTTGGGTTATTTGGAAAGCATGTTGTCAATTTAATTGCATATAAAGCACGAATTTGATTAGTAGAACCGAGAACAACATCGGTAAAAGTCGAAACCCAATGAGAATCTCCTTGATAAAGGGGAACTTGGTTCACAGAGAAAAATAATTGCAATAAAATTTACAAAACCGAGAAATGATTTAGGAAAAAATCATTAGTTGTAAAATTCATTACAAAACTGAACAATTTAGAATAGGTATAGTACTTTTGTAGTAGAAATATTCAGATTTTTTTAATTTATTACATTTGTAGTCAAAATTTATTACAAGTGTAGTCAAATTTTTTCATCTACCACCCGAACATTTATTTTGTTTTCATAACGAAGTAAAATTAACTGCGTTCGTTGTAAAATTGAGTTGTAATCACATGTAATAATTGTTACTACATTAATATTGCATAACCTAGTAAAATTAACTACCATTCGTAGTAACTATTACTACGTTATTTGTAGGTGTAGTAAATTTCATGGTCGAATAGTTTTATTTATTCCATTCGTAGTAAATTTGGTAGAAAATTGAGAGGAAAAAAGGAGAACTGCCGTAAATTGGTCATTATTAAGGTGTTTCTCGAACAGTAAGGATTAATAATACATATTTTAATTATAAATTTAGTTTGCGTGATTTTTGTCTGCAATTATACTTGTGCAGTGAGTGAATTAATGTGAATTAGTGTCTTGGTAAGTACATGTTTGTAGATTAATAACATTAAAACAAATATTAAAGAGTATAGTTTTGCTTTTATATACTATAAAGAATTTTTTCGTGAGGCTTGTCGATATTTCAACTTGTTAGTTATCATCTGTCAATAATCCTACGTTCTTTTAACATCCGTAACTTTAAATTTTACTCCAAATACATGTATAATAATTTTGAAAAATATGTAATTATTTATAATTACACTGTTTTTAGGACTTTTAGTTAATGTGTGTAATGGATGAACTTCATATATTTTTTTTTAAATGTATTGACCAATTTGGCGCAATTTTCTGTATGTCCTCACAAATTTACCACCATATACTACCCATGTAATAAAATTTAGTTCATGTGTTGTAAAAATACGAAATAATGTAGTTATAGTTATAACGAGTGTAGTGAAACGTGATTACACTGGAATTGTAGCGACGATTCGGATGATAAATAACAGCGACAAGTATTATGAAAAAATTCGTATAATTTTAATGTAATTAAGAAACTACACTTAAATTATTATATATAAATAAGCAAATATTTGAAATATTTAAATACTTTGCTGTAAGCCACAAAATTTTAAATGGAAGTCAACGACGTCAGTGGTGTTGATGGCATTGATGAGAGGGTTAACGAGATCACCGAGTCGGAAACCAGTTATTATATATTAAGCCCAGTAAGTCCTATTCAAATTGAGACAGCGGATGGATCTGCAGAAGATAGTCCATACACCATACACCAGATAGAACTAGATCACCCGAAGCCGAATAGTGATGCTTTAATTGAAAATGGAGTAGAAGCTGTTAAAAATCTTTTATTAAAATGGGGTCTTCCAGAATTATGTCAAATTTTTCATGGTAACTGTTAAACCAATTTCTACACGCATACCTAAAATTGTATAAGCAATAAGCATTATATTTTAAAATTAATTAGATCAAAATTTAGATGTTGATTGTCTAAAAGATATCACTTTCTCGGACATTGATGTTCTAATACCACCACCACTAATGCGAGCCAGAATTTTATTTAAATCGAAATTAGTGGACTGGAGAATTTCGAAGGTATTATTTTTCAGCTCTTTGTAGTCTTCCCAACTAATTATTTGTTTCTGTAGAATTTTCCCGCAAGATCATTGGCGGATACAGTTTCGATCGGTTCTTTGTCGGTTTTGGATTGGGTTTCATCAACGACAAATGCCTCACAAACAAATTTACAACCAATCTCGCCTAAATCAGCTAAAGATTCATTGGTTAGTATCATAAACGGTTTGTTAAGCAGAAATTGTATCTTAATCTGTTTCATTACTTTTTTATAGAACATTGAGCATATATTAAAATCGAATTCCCGGGGCAGCCTTTTTTTCCAGAAAACGGTTCCTTTTAACTCCAGTGAGAGAAAAGAACTTATAGGAATAATCGTAGAATATGCAATTTTCAATGATATTCTAATTGGCGCAAAAGAATGTAACATCATTGCTAATGACATAGTAAAATTGTTTCCATTTGAAATAAAGGTAGGTGTCTTCCCTAATATCAACATTTTTTCCAAAACGTTTAAATAATGTATTAACTGTATGAATATTATGTATTTTAGAACTGTTATTTTGTTGAAAGTGGGAACGGTGGCCGAGCCCGAGGTCAATTCTATACCACGTACAATAACACATTAAAAACTTTAAGGAGAAAAGGACTAGTTGAACGCCGTCCAAAAAGCCGTAGTTCACTGGTTTCTGATGAGCAATCGGTCCTTTCTGCACCACCATCACCATCGCCATCTTCGTCCGACAACGCTAGCGAATGTATATATATATATATATATATATATATATATATATATATATATATATATATATATATATATATATATATATATATATATATATAAATCAAATCTAGGAAACCCTCCAAGATCACGATTAAGTCGTTCTGTGTTATTTAACCCTAAAGCTCTTAACACAACTATACAACATATCTTATTAGCAAAAGCCTCTCAGTCTCTGACATGGAACTGTTTGAATATTTTTAATTTTATTGAAAATAAACGTTTAATTATTTTAAAAAATTAATTCATTTATTAAAAAACATAACTTAAACTAAAAAAATAACAGTTTAAAAAAAAATTATAGAAACTCAAGCAGGCTCTTGTTAAGAGCTTTAGGGTTAAAACCGCGTTGTTCGAGGCTACAAAAAAGAAAATAAAAAACCTCACAGTTTTTTTTATTTTCATTTTTTATTATATACAAAAAACAAAATAAAACAGAATAAAGAAAATCGTGTTGTTTGAAACCGTGTAACTTGAGGAAATGGGTATCCGTGTTCTTCAAACCCGTGTTCTTGGAGGGTTACCTATATATATATATATATATATATATATATATATATATATATATATATATATATATATATATATATATATAGATTTAAAAATATTTTTGAACTCCTAGGTGAAACTGACAAGAGTTGGCTTAAGTATAACTCCCAGCCGCTACAAATAGTGCAGATAAAGTGGAAAAAATCATTCTCATTAAGACGAAGCGATATACTATCGAAGACTGCTGTAGAAATTTTTAATGACTGGCCACTTTTTAGTCAATCCAACGGATTACATTTGGTAAACAAGTTGCCTTACAAAAAATAAAACGTTTCTAATTGGAAATATTTCTCTTTCTTAATAGATTGATTTGGATTTTTGTCAGCTTTTTGGAGAAGAAACAGCTTTATGTCTAAAGAAAAACTGGGAGAATTTTAAAACAAAGCTTCTTAAAATTGTAGTGGACCAAAAAGAATCCGCCAGTAAGCAGGTCAAGTCATTACTTGTCGAAATATCCGACCCAAAAGTCGAGAAAGGTATAATTTTATTATTTTCTGAAATGAGTGTATGTATATTAAAAAAGAAATATCATCTTGTATTTTTTCAAGATCATAAGGATTTGTGTGTGTTTAAGCTGTTACACTTTAAGCTTCCTCCATCCCAGAAAATAGTTCTCAAAGATGACAAACGTTGGCATGTATCGATCCTAGATGCAATAAACAGCAACATCATCGAGGTCCATACTCAAGCTGATATTTTGACGCAATACAGGAAGATTAAGGAGACGTTCAAAGAATGTAAATTGACGTTACAACCGATGATCGTGGTATGCCAGCTTTCATATTATATTGTTGCTGATAATATATTATATAAAACCGACAACTTTTTATCCGCACACGACAGTATTTTCAAATTAATATACGTGTTCAATTTAGAATATCCTAAACCAAGTGCCAACGTTTGGATATTTATACAAAAGTACTTTTTTAATTTAGAGTCCAACAATTTAAATTCAGCAAGTAGTGCTCTAATTAACGAATTAAGTTATAAATAACTTAAATTTGTATTCTATTATTAAAAAAATGAATTTATATAAAATATAATTTAATTAAGTTACATTTATATTCTGTTATTTTAGAAAAAACTGAATTAATAATAATTTAAACATGTTTTGTTGTTCTGCTTGTGATTTAAATTACGATACGTTAAATAATTATTACTTACATCTGAAATATATGCATAAATATCAATCTGAATATCATTGCCAACAACATAGCTGTCCGCAGGCTTTTTCAGACTTACATGTATTGAAGCGACATTTGAAACGAGTTCATGCTGAAAACGAAAAATTATGTAGCAGTTCAAGCTCAACAACGAAGTCTGACTTATTTGCTTCTAGTTTAGATAGTCTCAGTTATTTAAGTACTGACAAGCAGAAAATCTTCTCTGTTCCTTTAAAATCACAACAAAATGCTTCTGAACGTTTTTCAGAGTATGATTCTTGTGAAGAGCATTCTGAACAACCAATTGATTTATCAGCTCAGGCATTAAAATTTATTCTAAATTTGATGAACGAAAATTCAGTCCCTAGAAATCTAATTTTCAAAATTGTGAAAGATATTCATGAACATTTATTAGAGCCCATGCACAATTTCCTGAAATCATCAGTTGATTCGAAAGCAGCTGTAGAAAAGGTAAAGGAATTTTGTGAAAATGCTTTTTCCGAAATTAACACCGAATATAAACTAAAAAATGTCTTACAACAGAAACATTTATTTAAACCACCAACTAAGATAACTATTTCATCAGAAGTTCAAAATACTGTTGAACAGGGAGTACCTGTTTTAAAATACAGTGATACAAAAGGAACGATTCTAGCAATTCCGTTTTTAGTAAAAAAATATTTTGAAACTGGTAATCTACTGGATGAAAGTATAACGGAAATGCAGAATTTAATGACTGATTCTAAAAGCATAAACAATTTTGTATGTGGCTCTGTTTGGAGAGAAACACATTCAAAATTTTTGAAAGAAAAGAAAATTGCTATACCGTATTTCCTGTATAATGATGACTTTGATCCAGATAATGTCCTAGGTTCACACTCAGGTGTAAATTCAATTTCTGCCTTTTACATGAATTTCCCTACTTTACCCCAATATAAACGTTCCCTTCTGAGCAACATTCTGCCTGTTATGTTAATAAAGTCGGAGTATTTCAAAAAATATGAGCGCGATGACGTCCTTTATAATCTATTGCAACTTTTAATGGATTTAGAAGTTAATGGTTTGGTAATTGAGAAAGGGAGCCTCAAAAGAAAAGTTTATTTCGTTTTAGGACTAGTGACGGGAGACAATCTTGGATTGAATAAAATACTTGGGTTTCGGTCATCATTTTCAGCGCTTCACTTTTGTAGGATTTGCAAAACCACAAAATCCGAAACACAACACATTTGCTATGAAGTCGAATCTAGTTTGAGAACAGTTGATAATTATATAATCGATTTAGCACTTGGCGACCCTAAATCGACAGGAATTTCGGAATCGTGTATTTTCAACTCGTTGCCTTCATTTCATGCTGTTGTCAATATCTCAGTCGATGTAATGCATGATCTTTTCGAAGGAGTGTTAAAAAATGATATGTGCCTTGTTATTTTGTACATCATACAAAAAAAATTCTTTTCTTTGGAGGATTTGAATGACCGAAAGCAACTCTTTGACTATGGCATCATAGATTCAAAAAATATGTCACTTCCCCTAAAAATAGAACATCTACAAAATAGAAACTTAAATATGCAAGCAAGTGAAGCATATTGTTTCGTTTTCTTTTTTTCTTTGATGGTGTGGGATTTTGTGCCAGAAGATGATAAAGTTTGGATGTTCTTTTTAAACCTACAAAAACTTGTGGATTTATGCATGTATTCAACATTCAACAATGATGATCTAACAGAACTAGAAAGTCGAGTGGCACTTCATAACAGAGATTATATAGAGCTTTTTAAAGAACCTCTTAAACCTAAACCACATATTTTAACACATTATGCAACAGTAATTAGAAGAGCAGGTCCTTTAAAAATGATGTGGAGTATGCGAAACGAAAGCAAACACAAAGAATTAAAACAATACGCACAGTCAATTACTTCGCGTAAAAATCTTTGCTACTCTATTGCAGTCAAACAGTCTTTTAAATTAGCACACTTTTTCTATTGTGACAAAGTTGATAAAATCATTCAAATTAATAAAAGTATTAATCTATCAGTATCTGAAAAGTTTTACTTCAAACAGCTGAACAAATTTGGACTTCATGGTATCCAGATTTTTGCCAATGATATAAATTTTAAGGGGACTTCCTATAGATCGGGATTCTTTTTATCCAAGCAACATGACAAAGTGATGTATAAAATAATTGAAATGATAGTATGTGATGATAATGTTATTATAGTATCTACACAAATGTTCTATGACTATGATATGAATTTGAATGCATTTATTCTAAAGGATAACTCAGAAAACTTAAGTTTGAATAATATGTGAATTTCAGTACTATCCTAGTTTACCTCACAAATTGTCTGATGGTAGACTGGCCCTTAGATTTAAGGTAATTTAATTTATAAAATTAGGTTAAATAATGAATTTTTTTGTAATCAATAAAAGTTAAAAATTAATCGTGTGTTTCAGTTTAAATTTTTACAGCGGATTATTTTATTTGATCCCAGTTTTATTACGATTGCAGTTCAATGTAATAAGCTACAATTTGGAAGTATATCTTATTACAGTTGCAATAACTTTTACAACAAATATAGAAAGCAATTTCATTACATTGTAATATATTTGACATCGGTGGTAATAAGTTTCACTACAACATATTACTAAGAAGCTAATAAATTTTATTAGGCTTGCAGTAAATTTTACTACAGATATAGAAAACCATTTCATTACATTCTAATGAATTTTAATTCGCTTGTAATTAAATCTACTACTATCAAGTTTTGCTATATTATACAGTAAATGTTATTACACTTGTAATGGGTTGAAATTTCATTGCATTTGTCGTCAATTTCATTGCAATTTTTGTTGAATTTTACTACACTTTTCTCTCTGTGTTCCCAAGTTTTTTTAGACGTATTTCATGAAAAATAATTTGGTACGTCTCTGAATAAAGTATGGTTTTTGCGAAACTTCGAAAATCGTTTTCGTGTTGGCATAATTTGAAAAATTACATTAATGTTGTTTTTGGTAGTGCTTCTGCTCGACTAACTGCATTTTCTTCTGTGAACTAAACACGTTACCCATTTTTAAGATGGCTGACCAAATGAGTGATAGCTGGATTTCTTTCGTGAATTGGAAAGGATAAGATTTGCACGACTGCCTCATTACTGCATGCATATATCTACCCATTTGGTAACGCGCAACTTCGTCATTTTGATTAACATTTTGGACAGAAAAACGGCCATGTCGCTGCTGTGCACATATTTACATATTAAATACATCGTAGATGTATTTAACAGATACATCATAGATTTAACAGATCTGCGCAATTCTACATTTATATATGCTTTGTTTGTTTTCGATGTAAAGGTGTGAATATAAGTTGGATAGCTTCAGTGGTTCAGCCATGATGGTCAGACGTACATACGCACCAACGTTTATATACTTACGCCCTTTTAATTCTAGAACACAGAATATATTAAGATTGAATTTGAGCCAAATCGGTCCATAAATAAGAATTTCGAATAAAGTGACCCCACCCCCCACCTAGGGGGTCTAACACAAACAAAAACCATCCGGAGCACCACCCAAACATATAGTGTGAATATAAGTTAGATAGCTTCAGCGGTTCAGGCGTGATTGTCGGTCATACAAACGCACCAACGCTTTTATATATTAAGATAAACTAAAATTAGCTACTAGCGCCAAACCGGTGAATTTAATAATTATAGTGGTCTCAACATATATTCTTTGATCATACCATAGTATTGGGGCAATTTTCTATGGCTGGTACCCGAGCTCCTCGTGGTGGGGATCACGAAAGATTTTATATTCTCCGAATTAAAAATAAGCCTTTCTTGAGATATCATTGGTACAAACACCAATCCACAGTCATCCAGATGGAAGGAAAAACTTTTTTTGCATTTTTGAGATTAGGGATGAGACAAACTTTGAGCAAAATGGTTTTATTAATAATTTAAGTGTTAACCAACAGAAAAAATACAAATAATGAGATTAGTGCAGACTGCCCTGCTCGTTCACAATAAGTATCGTTTCTGTGTTCCGTGCCATAATTCCTGCCTTAAAATTTGATCTGAGAGGATGGGAGTATAATATTGCCATTCATTTGCGAAATGATTACTTTGAAAGATTTATGATTGACGGTTAAAGTAACAATAATTTTTAAGTTGTATTTTACTCGAGCTTTTATCTCCTATTTTAATATAATGGATGGAACTGGGTGGAAAATCCAAACTTGAAAATGTGTTCCAAATTTGCAGTGGTTGATGGTGTCGAAAGCTTTTGCAAAGTTGGTCTACAGTACATCAACTTATTTGTGTTTCTCAATTTCTTTAATATAATAGCTGATAAATTCTATTAAATTTCCCGATAATGATCATTTGGGCTTACTACAATGTTGGTATTGCGATATATACCTTGGAAGCTCTGCTTTGAATGAGTTGCGTATTACCAGTTCAACTAACTTCGGTATAGGAGATAAAGATATATTACCTGTGTAGCAAGAAACATTGTTTCTAGATCCAGTTTTGAAAATAGGCGTCACTCTAGTTACATATTTTCCTTTTTTGTGGAAAAATTTCCAATTTCAATAACCGAATTCACAAAATACTTAGAGGAATTGCCAAATTTCCACAACTTTTCAAAAATGAAACAGGAACACCATTAGGACCACATCCTTCTCTGAATCCTACCAATGAACGCTGGATGTCTTCTGACTCGATATGTGGAGTAAATATGAATGTACTATACTCACTAGCGATTTGATATTTGAAATTATAAATGACTTTGGATCGCTAAATCTTATCCAGGCTGGGTAACGATCAGTTCGTGTTTAGTTTTAGAAAATCTCTAAAAGTGTTTGGTATCGCCTGTGATTTTATCTTTTAGAATACGAATAGAGCTATTGCATTTCTGTTCAAAACAGGATTCAAACACAACAGACTGATAAGTTGGTCATCATACCATAGATGGGATATTTGTTCGGTTTGCTCATAGACACGAGAATGAATAATTTAATACCTTTAAATAGATCTCATTGCTGTAAAATTCGGCGTTCCAATTTATTTCTCCATCGTAAGGACCTGTTTTCTAAGTGGTTTCCAATTTTATGTCTATTTCTTTGTCGCGAATATCATTAATAACGAAAGATGTTTGTGATTCTTCTGTTTTTAATAAAACTAGTTCATTAGTAAAAATTAGATCCAAGGTTCGGTGTAGTCCATTTTGTATCTCGCAGAATTGACTAAAATATGAGTCAAATATGGTGTCGATGAACAGATACTCATTATTATAATCCGTGTTTACAGACATAATCTCGTTCGTTTGTTCATTATAAGTCCAACTAATATTTGAAAGATTGAAATTCACAAGTTATTAAAATTAATCGACCGCATTAGTAATTTTCATCACAGCACTTGGTATACGATAATCTGATGAAACTATAAATGCATTAGGCAGTGACGTATTGATGGCTATAAGTACTCTGCTACCGAATTTTTTATGCTTGTTTGGGGTGAGCGATTACATCTATGAACCACATATTAGACTAGCGAAGAATTCCAAACTTAAAATTTTATCGTTGAATGATGTTTCCCAATAATATAAACCGAAAATGGTGTTTTTAACACAAAATTATTAAATTGAGCGGTTTCAAAGTACAATGTCTGTTCCAATTTGTTGCACGAATCAAAGGATCCAATTGGTTTCCTTCAACTGGTGACTAATAGGTAAACGTATGGGTGCGCCTGGTTAAAACCACTATAACGCGTGGAGGGCTCTCAAACAATTTAATTGCCTTGTCTGACAGTCGGACATAAATCACACTTGCTGATGTTGTTACGCCTTGCGCCTCGTGTATAGTCAGTATTTTACTCGAGCCAGTTAAGTTAAGTTTCCTTAATTGTTTTTTGTCCAATTTTGTGTAGGTTAAATATAAAGTATTTAACTTTACTGGAACGTCATTAATGGGATAGTATTGCTTGAAACTAACGGCCCTTCTACTAGTGTTTTCGTTTAGTGAGGAACAACAAGACATCTGTATAAGTTATATTTAGATGTACCATTTTTCGACAGTCAGTTATCAAAACAACGATGCCCAGTAAGTTACAGTTGTTTTAGTAACGGTATTTTTATTATTTTCAAAACGATGGGAAAATGTTGGTCTGCTGAGTTTAAATGTGGCCACATAAACCACGATGATGGTGGTCGCCATTCGCCCGAATTTTGCCAGCTATGCACTTCGGAACCAAAACGTCAGTCAGCTGAGTGAACAGCAGGTATTTGCTGATAGTTTGATCGCAGCCCGGAAATGAACTAAAACGCATAAATTATACTTAACAAAAAAAAATATATACACTGCTAAATAATTACCATAAAAATAATTATTATTGTCGCTCATGCCGATCAAAATTTGTCACGCGCAATGTGTCTCAATCCACATTGAATTTAAGATAAAAATTGATTCTAGATATTTTGTTTATAATGATCTGAATCATACAAAGCTGGGCGAAGGACTGAACAACAAGGAGATTCAGTTATTGTATATTTCGGATAAACGTCCTTAATTTGTCAAAAAATTTAATAAATGACGCTCCACCTGTTTTGTTACAATTACAATATATTTATCCCCCCTGTCAAATTTTATGTTAATTTTATTTTTTTATTCTTAATCGATATTCTTAATGCTACAGCTTTTACAAATATGTATTTACAAAAGCCGACTTATGGGATCTGAAGCCATTCGCCCAAATTACTTCGGAACCTCCCAATTTTTGCTTAAACAATTAGTTTCATCTCGATGATTTAATCCTTTTGACCTGAAGTAGGATATTTTGTGATGTTTTGTATACATGTAAAAAATTCAATTTTCTGACATTTGTTATTTTTCGGTTGAAACGGGTGAAAGGCGGACGAAGAAAACGAGGTTATAATTATTTAAAGAAAATAAAAAGTATTTCCCCTCCGAATCCTAATACATATTACTCGTACACACCTATGAAATAATAATAACCTATAATTAGCATAAATTTTCTAAAAATAATAATATTGAAAATCCAAGTTTTTTCTGTACATATTAGTTACCAAAATTGTTTGAATAAAATAAGATCTGCAACACTGACTACTTAAAGATAAACCTCAGCTTCAATATGAAGTATTTTTGCTACCCTTGACTATTTTTATAATCATCTGAAATTTGATTTATTGCGATTAATTTAAAAAAATACAAAATTTTACCTGCTATATACTTTAAATAATTACTTTAATAATTAGTTTACGTTAAAATTTTTAGGAACAAGTTACCTCATGCCAACTGCACAAGGCGAAATTAAGATGAAATAATTAAGATATTAATTAATCATATTTGTTTGCCTTTGGAAAACCTTGTTTACGTTTATATTATATTTTCGTTCTGCTTTCTAAATTGTAACGAAAAATTACTTGCTGTTTTTGTATCGTTCTTCATTCGTTATTTATGTGGAGTGGAAACTCTAAACAAAAGGAAATATTTACGAGTAATGTGTAACACAGATTGAACAGACTTTTTCGCAAATACAAAAAAAAAAATATCTCAACCAGCATTAACTAAAAAACAATTAATTCTGTAATTAATTTATTATAGTTTGCCATCAAATTGGAAAACATTAAAAACAATAATTAATAAATTAATCAGTTTTTTTTTTATTTTAAATGTCTGGTTTCGCTCCTCCCAGGCAGAAAATATGAATAAAATTATTTTTGTGGCTCCGAAAATAATTTTTTTCAACACAATTTTATAACATTTTTATAGATAACACCAAATATATAACAAATAAAAACAAGAAATAAAAATCAAATTAAATTTAAAAGTTTTATTATTATGAGGTTATTTTAAATTAATATTATTTTTATTAACTGTACTATAAATTTATTCTAAAATTAAATTTAGTAATCAAAACAAATCAAACATGAAAATCTTCTAAATAAAAATATTTCTGAGGTGGAAAATTAATAAAATGGCACTGTGGTTTTATTTAATTTGTGATTTCTTTGTTTAACGTATAAAAAAAATATTTTTGCGATCCATACACTTTTTCGCCTGTCGGCAATCAGATTATTTTCGCCATGCGCTCATGTATAATTTTTCGTTGCCCCTAGACGCTATTGTTTGGTGCATTTCAAAATACTTTTAATTGAATGAACAATTTTAATAATATTTATGCCGTTAAAAATGTAGATTAACACAAATGATTGTAAAAGAGTGAATGATATGTCGATTTTACTCGCATACTGCAATTTTAAGCACCGCCATGTAGATAATATTATCCATTTACTAATTGGCACACTCCGCAGGGGAGTAAATAATACTATCAAGAATTAATTAATGTAGGATTTATTTCTGGATTTCCATTCTTAGGTTTGATTTAAGGATTACTTCATTAGCTATAAGCTTAATTCGATTATGCTCATTAATACTAATCGGATCTTTCCTTATGTGCCGCTCATCATATTATATTTTCGGTACAAAATATTTACAACGGCGATATATACAGCACTTCTGTCTAAACATCAAACCGAATATAACAACTTCCAGAAATGAACAATAGGTCTGTGATTGATCATTACTCGTGGAAACAGTATTAAAACAACAGCAGTCCACCAATGAGGATCTAACCAAGTCCAATCCATATACTTCGATGATCGCTAGGAAAAAAACTGGCTGCAGTAAAACGCGATGGAAGATATAAAGAACCTGCAAAACCAAGCCGTATGTAGAAACTATCCTACTATTCTCGAACAAAGCAAGAGTAATATTGAATCATTGAATTGAAACATCAACGACGTCCGATTACAAACCATCAGTACAACATCTGAGTAATGACCAGGAGACGTTTACCCAACAATCAATACATCAATTGAATACATCGGCAGATTACCAGGGTGAAGTACGAAAATTTTCGAAAACAAGATGTCAACATGCGTTTGTTGTACCGAAAAATATACGGAATCAATTTGACATTGGTATCTCAATTTGTAAAGTAATAAAATAAACTACGAGGTAAAGAAAATTGATCAGTTACATAAAAGCTTCCTCATGAAGATCGCGGACCAGGATTAACAGAACAGCCACTAGTAATAAAAGTCAGCACGACTGGGTGGCTGACTTATATAACATCAAAAGTCTTCTGTTGGGCAATTCATTAGAAGCCCTAATCGTGCGTCTCTCTCTCTCTCTCTCTCTGGCCTTCACATCCCATGAAGGGATTTCGCCGCCTGCACTAAGGCCCTCCATCCATCTCGATCCACCGCTCTCGTCCTCCAGTTTCGACATCCTAATGTTCGTAGATCTTGTTCGATGTCGTCGCGCCAGCGTAGTCGGGGTCTTCCTCTACGACGTACCCCGGCTGGTTGTTGGTGGAACACTTTATTTATCATCCGTTGTTGGGGAGACCTTGTAACGTGGTCGAGCCATCTCACTCGATTAGATTTGGTGAATCCGATAATATCGCTGCCTCCGAGGAGTTGCTTTATTTCGTGATTCATACGAATCCGATATTCGTTGTTCGCAACTTTAATTGGACCAAAGATTGAACGGGCAACCCTCCTTTCGAAGGTAGATAATAATCTACAATCGTTAGTGGTCATGGTCCAGCTCTCGCTTCCGAAAGTCAGCACAGGTCTTATAAGTGCTTTATAAAGTGCGAGCTTGCATGACTGCGATAGATGTTTCGATCGCAATAATTTTGATTTGGCGTAGAAAACTCGTTGTCCGGCAACGATTCGGGCTTTTATTTCTGCCTGCATATCATTCGACGATGTTATAACTGACCCGAGGTATTTAAAGTTTTCGACGCTATCAAAGTTGTGGTCGCCAATTCCGAGATTTGCCGTACAGATGTTCCTAGGTGTTACTAAATATTTGGTTTTACTGCTGTTCATCTCCAAACCAAGTCTTCTCGCGCAGCGATCGAGCGGTATGAAACTGTCTTTGATATCGCTAGGTCTTCGGCCAAGAAGCACGATATCATCTGCATATCCAAGAATTTGGCCTGACTTATTAAATATACAGCGCGAGGTTTCGATGTTGCTTTTCCTCACTACGTACTCAAGCGCCAGATTGAACAGCAATGGCGCGAGTGCATCGCCCTGTCGAACACTAGATGTTATTTCAAAGAGGTCTGACACAGATCCTTCGATTACGATTCTACATACAGATCCGGATGTTGTTAATTTACACAGAGAAACGAGTTTCTCTGGGATTCCCAGGCATATGAGCGCGGCCCATAGGTTGTCGCGGTTTATATACTGTCATACGCCTGTCTGAAGTCTATATATAGCTGATGTATGGTTATGTTGTACTCCCAACATTTTTCCAAGATCATCCTCATGGTGAAACACTGGTCAGTGGTCGATCGGTTGGGACGAAAACCACACTGATAGTCGCCAATGATGTTTTCGGCGAAAGGGATGAGTCTGGCAAGTACAACATTAGCCAACACTTTGTAAGCAGTGTTCAATAGAGCTATGCCACGAAAGTTTTCACATTTAAGACGGTCGCCTTTTTTATGCAACGGACATATGAGTGCGGTCTTCCAATTCTCCGGCAACTCTTCTTGGTCCCAAATACAAACGACGAGATCGTATAAACTTGTTGCAAGAATAGCGCCTCCGAGTTTAATTAGTTCTGCGGGGATTCCATCGAGACCGGGTGCCTTGCCGTTTTTCAATCGACTAATAGCTGCGTCTACTTCCTCTACTGTGGGATATTCGACAAAGAACTCTTCACCTGGTGGAGCTATTGCTCTAATGGGGGTAACTTCGTCATTCCGATTTAGCAGATTTTGAAAGTAGGTTTGCCATACTGAGAGAACATCAGCCACGTTTGTTCTCAGCTCTCCATTCCCGTCTTTGATGGCTGTACTTCTTGGATGGAAGTCTTTAGTGAGATTCCTGGTGTTGGCAAAACAGTCCCTTGAGTTTCCTACTTCCGCTTGGAAGCTGATGTTTTCGATGCATAATCTCATATGTTCGCGCTTCTTTTGTCGAAGGAATTTAATCGTGGCTTTCCTAGCGCGGAGATATTCTGCTAGAGTGCTTCTGGTATTGCGAGCCAACCATTTTTCACGAAGCGTTCGTTTATTTTCGACGACCCTTCGGCATTGATCATCGAACCAATCGTTGCGGGGCCTCGGAGGTCTTCTTCCGATGGTGTTTTGTATAGCGTGCCACTGCTCCTGGATGTTAGGAGGAGCTTCTTCATTGTTATGGGGCCGGTCTAAATAATTAGTGACAGCTGATTGGTAACTCTGCAGTGACGCTTGGTCTTTTAGAGCATCAATATTCCATCGAACGGTCTTTTGTGCTTGTCTGTTAAACGTAGATGACAGTTTGCACTTATACTTAAATATGACAAGCATGTGATCGCTGTCCATGTCTGCACCTCTGTAGGATCTAACGTCAGATATGCTGGTGGAGTGTCTCTTGGACACCATGCCGTGATCGATTTGGTTTTCAGTTCTTCCATAATTCGATCTCCACGTTACGTTGTGGATTCTCTTATGTGGGAAAAACGTACTTGATACAACTAAGTTGTACGTTATTGCCAGGTCGGTGACGCGTTGGCCGTTGTTGTTACTAGTTAGATGCAGGCTGTTGGGACCGATGTGCGATGTATTTTCTGCACTCCTACCGATTTTTGCATTTAAGTCGCCCACGATGATTTTAATGTCGTGGTGCGGTATGTTGTTGATGACTTCCTCGAGCTCGACAAAGAAGAGATCTTTGATGTCATCTGATTTATCTTCGGTGGGTGCATGCACATTAACGATCGTGATGTTAAATTTCTTAGTGCGAAGTCTGACCGTGCATATCCGCATGTTAATAGGGCGGAAATCGATGATATGGTGCTTCACGCGCCGACGGATGAGGAAGCCAACTCCAAATTCTCCTCCGTTCTGATGGCCACTGTAGTGAAGAGTGTAACCATTGGTGGTGTCATGGATCCCACTCCCAGACCATCTAAGCTCTTGTAATGCAAGTACGTCTAATGTGTAACTCTTTGCTTGGTTCGAAAGGTTCTGGAGATCTCCAGGTCTTAAGAGGCTAAGCACGTTCCATGTTCCCATTTTTAAAGCGTTGTCCGTGTACAATTTCCGAGGTCGAGTTTGTGATGAATCCGATATGGTAATCCGAGGCCTTTGTTTAGGGTTCATAACTTAAATGTTTTTATGAGAGAAGGTTGTTGGCCTGCCGCTCAACCCGCTTATTACGTGTGTGGGTCACGTACTGGTGAGAATCTTAAGGCATCCAGTCCTACCTTGAAACACATTTATATAGCGAGCCGCTTGAATTGTGCGTCTGGTGATGCAAAAATTAGACGCGAAATACAAAGAATAGGAAAATACCAGTAATTTATACTACGCAGCTCATAGCATTTGTACGATGAAGCTTATTCTAGGCCTCCAGAGATCGACTCCATAAGTGGAACTCCGGACAAAGGGTGCAAACACAGTGGTGATAAACTGCCTAACAATTGAAACAACTTGTGATAGTGCATCGATAACTGAAATTCGACCTGATTTCACCGAACCAGGATCAGACTTATCTGGATAAATCGTTAGTGGTAAGTAGCTCTTTTTACCCACGTGAAATATGTCCAAAACAAAAATCCCAAAATTGTTGAACAAATGTTGCACACTCAATAATAAAACTCAAAACGTTTTGAAACAAAAATTAAAATACACTGCGCCAAAAAAATATTGGAACAGAATTTTTTTTTCAAAAAATACCCAGATTTGATCGCTTGTACCTTGGTGTTTTCTCACCACTTTCCAAAAAAATAATTTTGCTTTTAATTGAAGGAAACGTGCCTTCTTTTCGATAATGGAATCCGTTTTATTGTATTTTGTTTTTTAGGACTTTTTTGAGTAAAAGGTCACACAGTCAACGGATTTGTAACAATGCATTTCCCCAGCGATTTGGTATTAAATCAAGTAATTCAACGTCGTGAGCATGCAAAAATTCGAGGGAAAGGAGATCAATCTGCAATTGGGCACATTCGTTTGTCATTCGTGTGGATCGGCAACTTCAATGCAGATTGTGCCGTCCAGCAATGTAGCTGCAATTCCAGATGATGCAACAGCTAGCGCTATTTAAGATTTCGAGCGAATTGTGACCAAAAGCAATGAAATCAAAAAGGTTTTACCTGTTCCACCGGAAGCATCGAGGATGAATATTCCGCCGTTTCGTTCGTCAACTGCTTTCATCAATGCACCGTACACGTTTTTTTTACTGTACGTTTAAAAGCGGGACATTCGTTTGTACTATTTGGCTCATTGAATCTAGATCGTACACTTGCTCTCGTTGCAATTCACGATTAAATGAATCGTGCACCAACGAATTGGTGCTGGCAAGCCCAATTTTGACAAATAATTGCCGCACATAAGCACGTACATGTCTTCGGTAAAGATGAAAGCTTTGTTGCGTATCTCGTCGATCACTTCAAACTCATAATTCGATGTTGCAGTGCGAACTCGAACTGTAGCAGTTTGCAATACGGAATTATCCAGCGATTATCGACCACAAAATCTTCAGATGAACGAGGCCGATATAGTAGATAAGTGTGTATGTCAGCAATGGACGCAGATATTGTTTTGTGCATTTTCCATCGCCCTTCTCATATACGGTGAATCTTGGTTGTGATCTCGAATCGATTTGATCTGGTCTGACTTTCTCAATCGTGCAGTATGTGCAATCTGCAGAATGTGTACACGTGGTAATACACGCTCTGCCACTCTATTGTGCACATCCAACAACGTGGCTGTCCAAAAACCATCTACTTAACGATGAAGTCCATTAGCGTCCTGAGTATCCGTCGATTTTGGATTGCATGTGAACGTGATGAACAAATCTGGCCGTCCGTAATGCCGCACATATGTCATAGCATCCTGCCGTGGGCATATGCAGGATGCTATGATGGGATACGATGTGGGATTAATGCATATGCCGTGGGCTGCCTACATATGACGCACGGAGAATGGTCAGTGAGAAATGGACCAACGTTGGTTGCATCTCCTTCCGAAACGATGGCATCGCGTAGATGAATGTACTGCCCGGAACGTGTTTTGATTGATTCAAGCGGATAAAATTTAAACGTTTCATTTCGGTCTTTACATACATATCGACGCGATACTGTTGAAACAATTGACGATATCTCAAAAGATAATTGTCCACACCTGGTCGCATCATCAACCGATAAGTATAAATATGCATGAAACTGACCTTAGGATGCATGGAACTGACAACTCAAAAACCAAACGGTAAGCGGATTGACCATCTTTATCTGGAAGTGGTAGCAATCCTCTCCAAGACAAAACATCAATGATGAATGATACTGAAGTGCATCATATGATCGATGTGTTTCGTATACGCGCTGCCCGTCTAAAATGACAATGGGCGATTTCATGTGTAAAATGATTGTCATGATTAGTGAAATCATCGCCATTTTGATTTCATAGTCAATATCATTTTTTGGGTGGATTTTCCCGAAATTTCCTTTCGTATGAACAGCCTCCTAGTAATTGTGCACACAACAAAAAAGATTGATCCAAATCGATTCAGCCGTTCTCAGCTGAACAACATCATTTTCGATCTTCCGACTTTTCCGGTGGATTTTCCCAAAATTTTCTTTCGTAAGAACCATCTCCTGGCAATTGCGAACATAACAAAAATGATTGAGGCAAAATCGGTTCAGCCGTTCTCAACTGATGCGCGTTTATACATTTTTTACATCATATACATCTCGATATATTAAAGTTTTACCGAGAAACGTAATATTCGCGGATTAATTAGAAGTAAAATTAATTTTTTGAAAAGTGTTATTTCACCAAGTACAAGCGTTCAAATCTGGGTATTTTTTTGTAAAAAAAAAAAAATCTTTTTAGGGCGCAGTGTATATTGATTTTTTTTATTTTGTTGGTTAATTTAAAAGAATTTATGGCAAATAATATAAATTTTAACAATAGTGTAATATAAATAATAAATCTTTAACTATAGGCTTTGCCGCAACAAATTTGGATTAAGGCAGATGTTCAACAAATTTCAAAAGATTGACATGTGGGTAGGTTTTCTGGAATGCTCATGACATGCTCTCTTAACAAACAATTCCTGTTCGATAACGCATCTTTTAGAAAGTGGTTGTTGCAACAATTTTGAAATAAGAAATCGGTTCTTCAAATTTCGAAAGATTGACCAGTGAATTGCCTTTCTGGAATGCTCATGGAATGGTCTCGTTTGAAATTTGTAGAAACGATTTATTAGTTGAAATTTGTTGCAACAACTTTTTATAAAATACCTGTTGATTTGATTATTATATCACCAACCCCAGGATTCGTTCGATTCGTTTGCCCCATTATGCAATCATATCCAATCATATCATAAACATTCCAGAAAACCCCAGATGTCAATATTTTGAAATTAGTTAAACAGATTACTTATTTGGAAATTGTTGCAACAACCCGTTTGTCCCATTATATATGATAATGACAAAGTTTATTCACATTATCATTGTGATTATTGTTGTGGACGTATTTATTTGTAAGAATGACACAAAAATTGTTTGCAACGAACTCTTTGGAAATGAGTTCGCACTGAAAAACTATCATTTATTTTTACGTGAAATAGATGAGTGCAATCTTGTTACATGCAAAAAATTTAGGATTTTTTGGGACATATTTACACGCACCTCTCACTGCAACCAGGACTGTCGTGGAAGCATGTCGAGGATACCCAGAAAGGCCAACTGCAAGCACTTACTCGGGAAGAAGAGCTATATCATCCCTTGTTTACTACCTTCTGCATAACTATTAATTTTCAGCATAGAATTTGACTAAACAATTTCAATGAGAATTAACAAGTTTTTGCATCAAATATGATTGATGTAACTTAATGCCACGAAATTGTTCCGGAGCTCGTACTATGCGATATTTCCATGTCATACTAGCGTAAATAATCATCTTCAATATGAAATGTGCACGTTCCTCGGTAATGATAATGCGGCTCCTAGAGATACAGACCGGTTCTTGAAAACAACGGAATCTTAAAATTAAGGGATCGTCGAACAAGTATATATTTTGATTTTGTGTAAATGCATGTTTCTTCAGCAATATAATAAAATCAGATTAAATTTGTACTGAAAAGAGTTTTGTTGTATTTCATTTCATTAGCTAGGGTTCAACCATCCGGGATAAGTTCTCTAGTTTTAAATCACTCTTGACCAACCATTAAATCAATAAACAAAATGGTTGGCCATTTCTACGAACTGGCAATTTGTTGTAATAGTTTTCTTCTCAAACCATAATTTCAATAAATAAACAGCCCAACATGCATTAAATAATAAATAAAATCTAAACTATTTTGTCTTTTTAGATAGAAACAAATATTTTATAAACGAGTTCATCGACAATCAAATAACTAAATAAATCGTAAAAATATGAAGCTGTCCCAGTTTGATAAAAGCACGACAGTCAATATTTATTCATTTTATATTTATTATTAGTTTTTATTTTTTATTTATTTATAAAAATAATATTTTGTTTTGTGTACAGATAGTTTATCGATCCACATACATTTCTAAGTACCGTAACACATCGGACACATAATTGGAAAATTTTTCGAGTATGATTATAAATTAAAATAAAGAAAACTTAAGTGGAAAACTATAAAACAATTTTTAATATTTGTTTATTATTCGAAATTGTGTAGCCGCATTTAAAAAAAATCAAAACTTTATAAAAATATCTTTCAACTATACATTTTACGACTTGATTGATTTACTTTTTAATTTATATTTTAATGTAAATATTTTTTTATCCCAATGTTCGGTTTAATTGATTGTTATTCTACTTACCCGTAATAAAATTTCTGTATTATTTACCAAAATAAATTTCTCATTTGTTTAATGCGTAGTTAAAACAAAATATAAATCAAATTTTATCTTAAAATATTCCTTTAAATTTCATTTTTATTTAATTAAAATTTATTGTTTTATACATTCATTTAATTATTAATAAAATTTATTATTTATTTGTTGAATAAATTACTTGATATATTGTATATATGTTTATGTATTACAGTATGTTAATGTACAAATATCGCATAAAATTAATTAAAAAAAAGAAAAAACGATGTATAATAAATAAATTTAAAAAATGGCGACTACTCATTTAATATTTACATTTATTATAATTATAATATTATTATAATTATTATTTACAATAGAATAAAATATTTTAAAAATAATTAATAAAATTCTTTAAAATATGTTCCAGTTTCAAAAATCACATTATTTGTTTTTGTTTTAAAAATTTCGGAATTTTAATTAAATTTTACAGTTATGTTTGTATGTAACATTTTATTATTAATTTATGTACGACTAAATAAGTTATTAATATTAATTTTATTATAAATAAATTCTTCGTTGATGTTTAATTATATTGTTAGTTTTATGTTAATCTATCTTAATCTATTATAATTAATTAATTAAATTTCTTAAACATATTTACTTAATATTATATAAATAAAATTAATTTGAGGTTTTTAATTAAAATAAGTTTGTTGAATATTTTATATTTAATTTATATGTACATGAAATATCTGTAAAGCTTATTATTAACAATTTTTGGGTTTCAAGGATTTTGAATTTATTTTACTTTTCTTAGGGTGCTGAAGATGGTAGATTGTGAAATTTTCAGATCTAGCCTAGTTGGGTTTCTCCAACCATATACTATATTACCCGTTGATGGAATGTTACAATAACTCTTTTGGCTAAAAGTCGCGTTCTAGAAATAAATAATATCTCAAAAAAAAAGAAACCAATCCCTAATCGATAAGGATGTATTTTATCACAAATTTCATATACTAAATATTTTCATAAAAATGAAACTATATATGAGCGAGCATATACGTAACAAGTTACGAGCTATGCTACTGTTTTAAAGAACAAGTATAAAAATATGATAGATATATGCTCCATCATGCAAAATCCTAAATAATTATTAATTTAACATATTTTCAGTGAATTGTCGTTTTCGAAGTAGTGTGGTTTTCCGTGATTTCCCGTTTACGATGTGTTGTCGTGCTACAATTAAATATTACGAACCATGTTATCCAAATGTTAAAACTCAGTATTATCAAATGCTAATATTAGAAAAATGTGTTATTGGGTATCTAAACTTTGTAGTTGCAACTTTACGATTAGGGTGGTTTTGGGTGATTCATACATACAATACATTTTTGTATTTTCTAAAAAAATAATTTTAAAATTGGAATTATATTAGTCCAATTATTATTTGAAAAATATGTTTGAGACATGTAGTTTATTAAATGAATTTCAGTTTTGAGAATTTTATAAATTTTTGGAATTTTTTTGATTTGTGTTTTTAAATATCAAAATAGTTTTGTTCTACACTAGTGCTGCGCAGAGAAAAATTTAATTTTTACTGTTTATCTAGGGATGGTAATTAACTTTATTTTAGACTAGCTAACCCGGCGAACTTCGCACCGCCTCAAAATAAATAAATGTTGTTTAAAGTTATTATAGCTTAATTAAATTGAGTTTTTTTATTAAGATAAAATGAATTTCTCTCTCTCTCTCTCGGTGGCACTATATACCATCAAGTTATTTGGCCACCTCAAATGAGGTTTAATAATCATATTTTCATTTCGGATAACAAGTTATTAATTCATTGATCCTAAAACAGCCGTGCAATTTTTTCCTTGTCACTACCGGGAATCGAACCCAAGACCTCCGGGGCGGATAAAATGAATACTCCAAATTAATTAAATTCAATCAAAATGAAATATATTTTAATTACATTGAAATGAATCTAATTCACGTGGCAGCAAGGCTTTCGTTTTATTGAATTGATTCGGAATGATTCGCGTAGCATTGTTGCACTACTTTCTTTTAAACTATTTCCTGGGTGGGTTGCAATAGGGTCGATTCCCTTCAGTAAAGTATCTTGTGATATACGACATTTTTGTTTTATTGTCAGGTGCGAGAACCAACAAAGCGGATGGTTTGCCGACACGTGAACATGCTACGTACAATTAGCCGTGAGAGAATCATTCATTTTCTAGATTCAGCCCACAAACACTCAAGGATGGGCCTTGTGATTTATTGATCGTCATGGCGAATGCAAGACGAATCGGAAATTGAATTTGTTTTATACTCGAATGGCATATCGGTTGGGATCATCAGAATTCTCGGATTGAGAACTTCCTCACCTTTGAACTTTCCTTGAGTTTTCTCAAAACCAAACGAGTTAAGTTACATAGATTTGGTTGATTCAGTTTTCGTAGCATGATGATTACCGCACCAACTTTCAGTTGTAAATTGTGCGGTGGCAAGCCAGCCAGATCCAATGAGTTTAAAAATTCAGTTGGATAGTTGGTTGCTTCGTCTTTGTTTACCACACAGTCGATATATTTGAAGGAATGAAGTGGACCGACTATTAGATTTTGAATTGTGAAATTTAAGGGATCCACATTTTTATTCTTTGCCGCAATAATTACTCGTTCACTCACCCAATTGTGATTTTTGTGGTTAGTAATATTGTTCGGGAACACTTTGTTGATGAGGTCATCCTTTGTTGAGACAAAATTGCAAAAGTTCTGAGGAAACGAAATCAATCCGTTCGATTCGTCGACCGGTACACGGCCATTACCCATAGTCAGCAATTGCTTGGAGAAATCTTCGGTAGATTGATCATTTAACCACAGACAATCAAATTAAATTTTTCGTTCGAGCTTAAAAAGTAAAACAAAATATATTTTTGATAATTCCAATGTCATCGTTGTATTTGTGGTTTTTCGTTAAACTGCGTATACGTATACGCAAAAAACAAAATATTTTTGATTGTTTGCTGCTATTTACAGAAGATGAATTCGCAGTTTAAATTTTTTACGTTTACATAGGATGAAATATCTCTTTTAGGTTGTCTATGGTTTAACAATGCAACTCGAATGTTTGTCGTCAGCTGTTATTTCATCACATAGCACCACGCAGAATCGATGATTTGAGGCAAGCGTTTATTTCATCGACAGTATGGTCGATCTTGGAATCACTGGTATTTTTTGACGGAAATCGCCGGACAGTTGAATCATTACGCCTCCAAAACATCTTGAGTCATTGCGTAGATCTTTCATAGTCGATTGAGTTCATAATCGATGACTATTTTACTTGCTACCAAAATTTTCGCCATTGCTGAGTGTTTCGCAATTTTGCAAGTCGGGTTTTCAGCCTATTGAAGGTTTAACGACAATTTCAACGCTGAGCAACTGCTACAGCAATATCAGATCTCGCACGAACAGTGGCCAAAGTCAATGACAAGAGGAATGCCTTCCCAGTTCCACCGGGCGCATCGAACAAAAATAATCCACCATTTGAATCATGAATTATATAGCTAAGTAGATAAAATAAAAAGATTGGATAAAAATCTAAAATAGAAATTTGCGGCCGAAGCGCCGAAGCTTTAACCACTACACCACTCGTCACATACAAACTACACATACAAAATTCGTATAAAAAAATGTTTCTTATTAGATTTTTGGGGTTTTCCTTTTGAGTTTTTCCGACTTTTCTTTTTTCTCTAAACCACCACTATATTGAGACGAAAAAAATCAAAAAAATCATCGAAATAAGTGATTTCATTCTCTAGATATTATCATAAAAGAAGCCATTCCATACAAAATGTATGAGAAAATGAATTTTCTTGATAAATTTTTTTTGGTGAATTTTTCCGATGTTTTAATAGTTATTATGCTATTCGAAGCAAAGACAACTACAACAAAGCAAAGATCATAAAAATCGATCCAGCCGTTCTTGAGTTATAAATGGTGTTACTAACCCGACTTTGTTTTATATATATAAATTAAATCTATAGTCTAATATACAACATAGAAACCAAAGCCGGTTCAAATTAAAAGAATTTCTCTAAAGTATCGACGCCGATGAAAAAGGCGGGTGATAAATCTTTGAAGATCAATTTAATTTAGTAAACCTAAAAAGCAGTACAAATTTCTTCAAAAATGATTTTCAGAACACAGGACGGAAAATATGCCAAACACTGTGTGGAAGAGTGAAAGACCTTATATTCCCCGAGGTCACGGTTATTTTTGAAATGCTAGATTCCCCTCGCACACGAACTGACAGTGCAATTGAAAGTATAATAATTGATAAAATAATTATACCGAGAAATAGAGCTTCGTTACAAAGAAGGCCCTTCTATATTGAGGGTCGAGGGACATGATATAAGGACACTTTTGGAACATGCGTGGTTACTGATGGTGTCATTTATATATCGTCAAATACGATATAATTTTGAAAGAGGCGATCAGTATCAAATTTTATTCCTTTGTCTAAACAACAATATTTCTGTCTTGCATATAACTATTCACACTTACAAGAGCACAGTGTGAACGATCACTAGCCTTAACAATGAAATAAAAATAGATTCCATACTACTTATAAATCAACTATCACTCAAAATCAGGAACTTTTACTCGAAACAGTTCCCAGTTGGTTACGTGAATTTGCTGATATCTATAATTAACTTACTCGTATATTTTTTTTTATTTGATACCGAAAATTTTAAAAAATTGAAATTATAATTTAAAAATAATCATTTAATGCTAGTGCTGAATATTCATAACATAGTATATAAATTTAGGCTAATATAGAACCAAACTAACAGGAAATCATTCCTTGAATAGTTATAGGGTCTAAGAGTGTTTAATATGCCCAATTGGTAACTAGATGATAGATTTACGTTGTAACCGCTTATTATTCGCTCCATAAAATTTCCTCATGTCTGGATAATCCCCTTAAATACTGAATGAATTCGCTATGGCATGGTGATTTGTTTATTTTGATTGTGCGGTTGGTATGCTGTATTGGTTATCAGTTTGATTGGATTCGTGTTGATTCAACCGCTACAAATGCGTTACACCAGATAATAACCGCGTACTGTTTTTATGTTGTAGCGCACATTTCGATTATTAAATCTTTGCTATTAAGTATGGTTGAAATACGTTTTTTTTAAATACGTACACACATTTTAAAAACTAGTAATCGAGATTTATCCATAAAGTTCTTTATATGAAGCACCAGAACCATATCAGTAATAAAGAACTTTTATTTAAACATTAAACAAACATTTTGATGAATCAGGCAACTTTAAAAAACTTCGTGTTTTAAAAACCTTTAAAATCCTTTCAATTAAAGGTTTGCTAGTTGTATTTTGTGGTGAAACAGGTGGTGAAATCGGTGAATTCTAATTTTCAGATCCAATTTTCTTTCACCACCTTTTCCTCCAGGGGAGGGAAATGAAGCGCTCGTGGCGGCACTTGAAGGACGAAAATAACCTTTGAAACATTTTTCTGCTGGTGCTGCCTAATGTTTGATCCAAATCAACGCAACGATTATAGGTCCAACGATCATAGGTGAGATTTTTTTTTTTTTTTTTTTTTTTTTTTTATTTTTTGCAAATGTTTTGAAAAGTATATCATTTATGAGACAAATTACTATAACCCAAAAGATTGTAATATGTGACCTGTGGCCCTATTCTGGCTTTTCCTGGGAATAGGGAATTGGGAAAAATATTTTCATAGCATTTTTGTCTAAAGTGTATTTTTCTTGCCTACTGAGGGAACATGATTGGTGCTAATATTTTTGAAACAAAGTTAAATGGGAAAATATTTTTCCCTACAAAAATTTTGTGGAACAAGAGTTTTCCAAATCACTTTGTTTTGAAAATTTTTGCACCAAACTTATTTCATCAGTAGGCCAGAAAATAATAATTTGGACAAAAATGCTATGAAAATAACTTTCCCAATTCCCTATTCCCAGGGAAAGCCAGAAGAGTGCCACTGGTGTATGAAAAGTTGGCCTACGTGCGAAAAGAAGTTATCGAGAAAACAGCTGCTAAAGTAAAAAACTCGTTGCGTCAGTTTCGCGTTAGTTGTTCCCTTTCATCTGCGTTTCCTGGTGTCTAACTATATATTCAAGGACGGCCGGTGTCTTTTCTGCTCGGAATATTATCGTAGTTAATCGCGCTAAGTTGAGTTTTCAAATGTTATCATGTTATCGGGCCGGTCATCTTTTTCGTTATCATGTTAATGTAATCGTGTCTGTTGGTACACTGCTTTCTCTTGATTTTTAGTAAACTTTTCCACAAATTACGACTTTCTGTTTTTCATCATGTGAAAGAGCGTTTCATACTCTATTCGAATCGGCAAAACAGTGGAAAATGATTTTTTGACACCCAAATTGGGGGCCAGTATACGAATAATTTTGTTCGAAAACCACGACTTGCGAGTTGGGAGTTTTTCTGTTGTTTTATCAGCACAGTAGATGTAGGTATAAAATTTAATTATGATTTATATTCAATGAACAATAATATTAATTTTGTGCATCTAGTAGTTTAGTGAAACAACAGAAAAACTCTCAAGTCTCAGTTTTCGAACAAAATCTGTACTCAGGTCACATGTAGTTTTGCGTGTTTTAATATCCGTCTAAAGAAATTTCATCTGGAACTGATAAGAAAATAGTTAAAATGCACAATAAAGAATTAAGAAGTACCAAAACTTACACCTGGAAGTCTATTCTGGCTTTCCCTAGAAAACAGATTAGGATATTGCTTTTTTGTCGCAAACATTTTTTTTCTGGCGTACTATAGTAAACAGTATTGGTGTAAAATTTTCGAAAAACAAAATTAAATTGGGAATATGTTTCTTATCCAATTTTGATACGGAAAAAATATTTCCTAAATTCTAAAAATTTAGATCAAACATGATTTCTCAGTAGGCCAGAAATGATAAATTTGACAAAAACTTTAAAATATTTTTCCTAATTCCTTTTCCCTAGGGAAGTCAAAATCGACTTGTTATAGATTTTCGGCCCAACATCATATTCAAAGACTAAATGGTTCTAAACAACAACTAACTTTAAATCCTTCGAGGAAGTTCAGACAACTCATGTCTTGTTTGATCAGAACTTGCGCTACAAATAAATACTAATGGCAAATAGGGTGGTAAGCCTCAAATCTGCAACATAAATGAAGAACGAATATTATACGGGAAGTTTTCAATTTGCTTTTGCTTATTACCTTTACTTGCTTTACTATTTCTAACAGACTACAAATTTATAACAATTAAATATGAATATAACATTTATTCCAAAGTCGAGAAAAAGCTGCCAGTGCGTAACCAAAAATCAATAGAATTAAAATATTGATCGAGCCCAATAGGCTGTTAATATCTGAATATAGCATACTTAAATCGAGAACTACATATTATCTAACTCATTAGCATTGGTGCGAGATCAATAATCCGAGCCAGTTTTACTAAATCGTCCAATCATCTTCTAAATTGATTGATGATAAGAAGTAATGTACATAATTTTGATTTTCATGTCGAGTAAACACATTTGTTTTTCGTATTTCAAAATCCTGTATTTCAAATTTCCGCATTGCAAAATGCCTTATTTTAAAAACCCGTAAAATATTATGAAAACCCCTTAATGTTGATATTAAGAGTGTCATTTAATAGCCAATTAAGAAACAATTAGTCATGTTGAATGGGAATGGTTAAAACTCCATTAAAACCCCAATGATTTTTGGAAGAGGTTCTAGAATGTGGCCACCTGGAACTCAGTAATTTCTTAACCGATTATGATGGGACTGATATGTCGGATAGAAATGGGGGTTTAAAATTGTGCTTGAAAGAAGTTCTGGAATAAAGCCTTGTGGGACGTAACTCCGAAAAATGGAATTAAACCGTGGCCCTTGATATACATTTTCAAAACTATAAAATTTACCTATAAAATCGGCGTCAGTTTGTTTTATGATTTGGAAGGTCCTTGTGAAATTTTGCGAAAATCAGTGCACAGTTAGTTGGGGGTGTTTTAATTTTTACAACGTTGTGAATAGTAAAAAATTTACGGAAAACCAACTAATATTTTAATAAATTTTAATATTAATTTTAAAAGAAGGGCATTCATTGAAGGTTTTCTGAAATTTAAGCAGGAATAAAGGCGTTTGCTTAAACAAGATAGTTTTTGTCCAACTTCTGGTGGTGTATGCCGGATTTATGTACATTCGTGGTCGAAAGATAAAGTTGAGTGTTGATCACAATGTAAACACTCCTCAATTTTTAATTAATTGTAATAAAATTCGGCTTGTACAATGGGACTGATATTCATTTTATTGTCGTTTACGTAGTATAGGTACCTTATTTCGACCTTAAGTTTTTCGGAGATACCATCCGATTCCGTGTCGTCTAAATGGCGCTTTACAGTCCAGACGGTTGGGGGATCGGGATGAAATAACATACTTCAGCTTTTTCCACATTTCCATCCTACATACCCAATCCCATCGTAATCGTTTAAGAAATGAATAAATTCCATTCCATGGATCTGCTACCATATTTCAGACTGCTTCCAAAAATCATTATAAAACCACATTTCCATCCAAAATACCTAATTTTCTCATGATTGGCTAAGACATGACTCACTGAATATCAACATTACGGGATGTTTTATATTTACAGGGATTTTGAAATGCGGCATCTTGAAATAAGAAAATTTAGATAAAAGGGAAATCGTGACACGGTTCTTATCTAAATTGCAATCTAAATATTTAAATATTAGCTATCGAACCAATCCAATCTTCCTTTGTTTGTTCTATTGGGAAATTGTTAAGTATAATTAAACTGGAGCAGAAGCGATATTATCCGCGTTATTTGGAATTTAGTTATTAAATTAATATTATTGAACCTGGACGAGTGCTACTTTAGGTAAATATTCTTCCACATATTTTTGAACATAAATACACATAAAACTTGTTGCTCTATTTCTCATAAATGCTTTTGGAATAGATGGGAATTGGAAGTTCAAATTACATGCATATTATAGGGGATTGCGGTTTGGTGGCCAGCTTTAATGAAATCCGTGGCTTTTCAATATGTTGAGTTCAACATCAACAGGGCATCGATCTGCACAAATATTATAATTGTAATGTAATATGTACGAGTATATAAGTAAGCATGCTTGTAGCATACATAATGTATAAGCTTACTCATCAAATTATCGTGTGAATTGTCTAGTGACATATAATACAACATTTTTTGCACTAACATAAATTGTAATGATAAGCACTTATTTTTGTATATAAAGAACTAAATTCTCAATAATAAAGCAGAACGAAATTATATCAGTAACGTTTTAGTTTTGTTTTCAAAAATAATTTTAATTCATAAATAGTGAGCCCTCACCAGCGGTAAGCTCGCTATCATTTGAAATTAAACATTGGTCCTTCGAGCCATTAAAACAACCGGCATCGCTAAGTTAAACGCGATAAGTTTACATTAAAAACAGTAAACAAACGAAAACTTAAGAATAACAACAAATCTGAAGTTAAGTTAAGACACCTGTACACATCAAAATAACAACAAAAATGGAAAGCATACTCCAGCAACAAGATGAAGCAGGTGACAAAATCGTCCAAATGGAAACAAACTACCGCAAAGACGGGGAGGATAGGAAAACGAAGATATATTTGGAAAAAAGGTTGGCAACTCTAAAGGCGATTTATAACGACTACGTCGATAATGATACGAAAATCGTGAACATGACCCCACCTCTAGAAAAGGGCCATGCATATCTAGAAAGACGGAAGAAAGTCACAGACGCATACCAAAAATTAATAACGGATATGCGTGAACGCCTAAATAACGCATCAACGAGTTCAACAGGGCAAACTGCGCAGCAAGAAACTAGTTCAAAAGAAATCAACAACAAAAAGTTATTCAAACGGCAAGATGTCCTCATGCGCCAAATGTATCAAAAATTGGCGTCAGTCAATCATTCATTGGAGACTAACAACATATCCAAGGAATACATAATTATAAAATTAAAACAACTAGAAAAAGACATCCAAGAAGTAGCAAACCAACACACTGCAATCTTAATAGAAACAGAAGAAGACGAGCAAACGTCTGACTACTTCAAAAAAGATTATTTTGGCCAGCTACAAGAAAAAGTAGAAACCACAATGATCGAGTTACAACGATTTCACGGCGATAATATAACTACGGCAGAATCAGTCCAGATGAAACTGCCAAAAATAGAACTACCAAACTTTTACGGTGAATATGACCGATGGGAAACATTTAACGATATATTCACTGAAATGATTCATCAAAACAACAAAATATCTGACACGGTGAAGATGACATATTTAAAATCACACCTACAAAAAGGAGCAGCTCAACTCATAAGTCATCTAACAACAACAGGGGACAATTACCAAACAGCCTGGAGCATAATACAAAATAGATATAACAACGCGAGATTACTCGCCAACCATCAATTCAGTGCGTTATTATCACTAACAACAATTCAAATGGCGTCCGCACAAGCGGTAAGGAACTTGCACGATACAGCAAAAGAAATTCTGCATAACATAAATCGGCTCAACATAAGTTCATCTTTTGAAGCATTCGTAAGCTTCATATTAATGAAAAAACTGGACCCAGAATCCATCAGGCTCTATGAATCATCCATAGATAAACCCAAAGATATTCCACAACTAGAAGAAGTTTTTAAATTCCTTGAAAAAAGATTTCAATCACTGGAAGCCATGGGCAGCAACAAACAAACGACAAGCCGACCACAGTATATACCACCGCTAAAACGGGCCTATACAACCACAGCAAGCAGAACATGTTGGGTAAATAGTTGCAAGGAACGACACAACTTGGATCAATGTCAACAGTTCAAAAGTATGTCAACATTAGATAGATCAAGGCTAATAAATGCAGCAAGCCTTTGTGTACGTTGCCTAAACCATCACCAAAGTAAATATTGTCAGTCAGAACCATGCGTCGTATGTAAAGGGTCACATAACACCCTACTACACTGCAATAACGCATTATCAAATGGCGGAACTGGAGTTAAAAACGCGAAAACCCTTATAGTAAATCAACAGGGACAAGTTTTGTTACCAACCGCAGTAGTTAAAGCCATAACTTGCACGGGAAATCAGATCTTGCTAAGAGCATTAGTAGATCCTGGATCACAGGTGACATTAATCTCATCAAAAGCCGCTAACCTACTCAACCTTAAGAAGAAGAAGGTCAACGTTTCTATCTCCGGTATAGGAGGAGGGAAAGCAGGTGATTGTAAACATACAATCAATATACAAATCTTGCCAAGATTCGAAACCGATTTTCAACTAAATATCGAAGCGTTGATATTTGATAAACTCAACCAACAGTTACCGGAGGTGGATTTTGATGCAAGATGTTGGACCCATCTCAAACAAATACAACTCGCCGATCCTAATTATAACAAGTCACAACCAATTGATCTCATACTTGGTGCCGACTATTATCCAGCAATCATAAACAACAACATCATAAAAGGAAGTGAATTAGAACCAATGGCACAACAAACTGAAATCGGATGGATAATAATAGGCAGCAGAGGCGGCACCAGAACAAACCAGCCAACAACAATGATAGCTACTAAAGGCATTGAAGATCAATTGAAATTACTCATAGAGGTAGATTCGATACCAGAAAACAGAATTAATACGGAAGAGGAAGACATGGTTGAACAACATTTCCAGTTAACCTCAGGAAAGGGATCAGATGGAAGATATGTGGTAAGAATTTCATTCAAGGATAATCATATCAAATTAGGAGAATCCAAGAAAAAAGCCGCTGCCAGGCTAATACAAATTGAAAATCGGTTCAAGAGAGACCCGTCTTTCAAACAGTTATATCATCAATTTATGCAGGAATACATAAATCTAAAGCACATGGAACTTGTGCAGGAAGAAGTTGAAGATCACAATACAGCAAGTAACACCTATTACATACCGCATCATGGTGTAATCAAACAGGATAGCACCACTACAAAACTTAGAGTAGTGTTTGATGCTTCGGCTAAAACTACGACAGGAGTATCTTTAAACGATTGCATGATGAATGGTCCCAAATTACAAGATGACCTAACGGATATATTATTGCGATGGCGAAAATACAAAATCGTAATGACGGCGGACATAGAGAAAATGTATCGCCAAATCTGGATAAACGAACAAGACCAGAATTACCAACGAATATTATGGAGAACTCAACCGTCTAAACCAATAAGAACTTATAAACTCAAGACAGTCACATATGGGACAACAGCAGCCAGTTTCTTGGCGATAAGAACATTGAGACAGTTAGCTCTTGATGGAGCCAATGAGTATCCAATAGCAGCACACATCATATTGAAAGATTTTTATGTAGACGATTTGCTGACCGGATGCCACAATATAAGGGAGGCATGTCAATCAGTTCGCGAATTAAAATTGCTAACAGATCGAGGTGGATTTAACTTACGAAAATGGTTCTCTAACTCAAGTGAATTATTAAAACATATACCAAGAGAGCAGCACGGTAAGGGTAATATGGAAATCAAGTTAAACGATTGCATCAAGACCCTAGGCATTTTGTACGATCCACAAGAAGACAACTTTAAATTTGATGTTGCAAAACTTCAGTTATCCAGCAACCAAGCTACAAAGCGTTCATTATTATCCGAATCATCGAAACTATTTGATCCAGTTGGATGGCTCTCTCCACTAACAATTACAGCAAAAATTATGATGCAACAATTATGGCTAAGCGGAATAAAATGGGATGAACATCTACCAGAACATATCAACACAAAATGGATAAAATATAAGGCAGAACTAAGTGATATCAAAAACATAAAGATTCAAAGGTGGATCAATACAACTGAAAATACCGACATAGAGCTTCACGGTTTCGCTGATGCTTCGGAATACGCATATGCCGCTGCTATATACTGTCGAACAGTAAACGAAGATGGAACAATTACAACACAACTTTTAACATCGAAGACAAGAGTCGCTCCAACTAAAGTGAGGTTGTCAATTCCTCGACTAGAGCTAAGTGCAGCTTTATTATTATCAAAACTGCTCAAACACGTCCAAGAAGCCTTAAATCTAAACAACTGCAGGATGTATGCGTGGTCAGACTCAACCATTGCACTATGTTGGATCACAGGCGAGCCAAACAAATTTAAGGCATTCGTGGCAAACAGAATTTCTGCTATAAAATCCTTCATACCGACCACAACATGGCATCACGTAAAATCTGGCGACAACCCAGCTGATATAGCTTCACGAGGCATACCACCATCCGCATTAACAAACAACAAATTATGGTGGGAAGGACCGGACTTTCTGGGACAAAATATAACTAGTTGGAAGGAAATCTATAGTTCCTCACTTACTCATACACATCATCGTGAAGAATTAGAAGAAAAACATTCAAAACTAATGACAATAAGCAGAGAAGAGCACGTATTTAATGAATTATTTGAGCGATGTTCGAATTACAACAGATTAAAACGCATAGTTGCGTACTGTAAACGATTTATCAACAATGCCAAGCATGGCAACAATAATCATAAGCAGCTAACAGGTATAGGACTCCGGGATGCGGAAACAACAATTCTCAAGGCACTACAAAAGCAAGATTTTTCTAATGAAATTAGCTGTCTTAACCAGACTAAACAAATTAGCAAAAGAAGCAAGCTACTATCATTGAATCCAACTTTAGATGAAAATGGCTTGTTACGACTAAATGGACGACTTCAAAATTCAACATTATCAAGGTCCAGCAAAAACCCCATCATCCTGGATAAACACAACCTTGTAACACAAAGAATTATAGAAAATGCTCATGTCAGTACCTTACATGGGGGTGCTCAACTAACATTATCGCATTTGAGAAATAAATATTGGATTATTGACGGTAAACGTGCCGTACGTCGAGTAATTCAAAAATGCATTATTTGCTTTCGTAACAAAAAGCATCTTGCACAACAACAAATGGGAAACTTACCATCTGCTAGAGTACGGCCGGGAAGACCGTTCGCAAAAACGGGTATCGATTATGCTGGCCCCATTCAAGTGAGAACAACCAAGGGAAGAGGTCACAAAACTCACAAAGGTTACATTGCACTGTTCATCTGCATGGTAACAAAAGCTATACATATTGAAATTGTAAGCGATTTAACAACCGAATCATTTATTGCTGCTTACAAGCGATTTACATCCAGGAGAGGATTATGCACGGATATCTACTCTGACAATGGGACATACTTTGTTGGAGCGAACAAGGTAATGTTAAAAGAACACCATCGCGCAATAACCACATTACCGGACGAGATCGCCACTATGATAGCCAACGACGAAACCAATTGGCATTTCATACCGCCCATGACACCCCATTTCGGTGGCATATGGGAAGCGGGCATTAAATCTATCAAGTTCCATTTAAAACGAATCATAGGAGAAGCAACCCTCACCTTTGAGGAGCTTTACACAGTAGTTACACAAATCGAGGCGTGTCTAAATTCTCGACCGCTAACTCCACTGACCAATAATCCAACAGATTTATCAGCTTTAACACCAGGACATTTTTTGATAGGTGATTCTCTCAAGTCACTGCCGGTCGCTGATACAGATAACATCTCTTTAAAAACAAGATGGCACCTTGTTGAGAAAATGGTGCAAGGCTTTTGGAAAAGATGCTCCTGTGAATATCTCCATCAATTACAACAACGAACTAAATGGAAACGTAGCCAAGCGAACCTAAAAATCAACGACTTGGTGTTACTAAAGGATGACCAACAACCAACCACACGTTGGAAACTAGGGCGAATTATCGAGACACATGCCGGAAGCGATGATTTAGTTAGAGTAGCTACAGTGAAATGCGAGAACAATATCTTCAAGCGGCCAATTGTGAAATTGTGCAAACTACCAATAGAGGAAAATTTAAAGGATCTAATGCCCATGGAAGCCAACAAGAGTGAAGAGGAGAAGGAGTCGCAAATATCCAAGAAATCCGAAAGGTTTCTGCGGCAGCAACCTCATCGACAAGTGAAAAACCAGAGCAAATTGAAACATCTGATGCTTGCGACGTTGTCCATATGTTGCATTTTGGGACTTGCTCAGGCCAATATAGACATTACTCCATTCAACCATTCTACAGGCATACACTTTGAATCAATAGGCAGACTCGAGGTAGTAGCCATGAAATGGTCACTAATAATCTATTATAATATGAGTAATTACTGGGAGGAAATTGAAGCATTCAAGACCGCGCAAAGTCAACTGAAGAAGTCCTGCATAGACGTTGTCGAAATAAATTGCGAATTAATTCTTCAACAAATTCAATGGCAGTTCAATAATTTGGAAGCAGATAATGAATTATTATTAGCCAGCAACAAGGAAGTGCGCAGACCAAAACGAGGTTTAGGCGACACAATAGGCGTTGTGTTAGGCGACATGTTTGGGATTCTTACAGAGCGTGAAGCAAGAGAATATGAAAGTCAATTTGAAGCCATAAACGATGATCAGCATCAATTAGAGGCACTGATAAGGAATCATACCACAATAATAGACAACACAGTTAAGCTAATAAAGCACAACTCAATTCTTACTATGAAATCATTAAACAAACTGATAAATGATCATGGAATGCTAAAGGCTGAACTAGAACAATTGAACGAGTACTTCATACGAGAAAAGCAAATTCGTTTAATATTAACTTCAAGCATTGAATTGATATTAATATTGAAAAATTTGGAGGACACGCAACAAGCCTTACTTGACGTAATCCATAATGCACACAAGAACATTTTGCATCCTTCATTACTCTCCCCGGCTCAATTGGATCAAGAGCTGGAAATTATTAAAAGACATATACCATCAACGATCACCATACCTGGGCATGGCATTCCGGATCTTCTTCACATATATCATAGCATGAAGATACGCAGTAGAGTAACTCCAAGGAACATTATAGTAGAACTCACCATTCCATTATCTTTTACGCGGGAGTACACACTGTTAGCCGTTTTTCCAGTGCCTAATATCGAACACAGGAATTCGCAGTCTTACATCGACACCAAGGCAGAATTTTTAGCAATAGATGCTCACCGGGAACAGCTCGCATTAATGACTAGAGAGCAAGTAAAAAATTGTCAATCATTTCAAGGAAGAAGATTTTTGTGTGAAATATCGCCAATATATAACATCATGAGCAGCCAAGCTCAGTGCGAGGTGGCAATCCTACAACGGAAGAGGAATCTTGAGGAATTATGTTCCATCGGAACCGTAAATGCATCAAATCACTGGATAAAACTTAATGCCAACAATCAGTGGGTATATGCCATTCACAATGAAACAACAATCGATGTAATATGCGGTCATGAAAGCAAATCGTATAACCTTCAAGGATCAGGCATAGTAAAAATCAAAGCTGGTTGTGTGCTACGGGATGCAAATTTTTATATCGTTGCAATCGGATCCTATTCTAACCATTTGGAAAAGGGATTCAATAGATCGGTTAATACGTTAGCTGAATCTATTCACTTAAAGAAGTTCATCACCCGGATCAAAGATAGCCCAGTCCGACATAATCATTCACAGTATGTAACGCTTCAAGATACCAACAAATTGGAACAAGAGATAAAGACGCTCGAAAATATGAAGATCCAAATACATGAGGGAAAGAATCATCATATCCACCATTATACCATGACTCATGTCATTTCTGGGATCCTTTTAGTTTTAGGTGTCATTTGGGGCATCAAATATTTAAGACAAAGACGAGCGAATCCTCGCCGACCACCTACGCCACTTCAACATGCAGAAGTCTAATCATCCCAAGTAGGCGGCCCGGAATATGTTGAGTTCAACATCAACAGGGCATCGATCTGCACAAATATTATAATTGTAATGTAATATGTACGAGTATATAAGTAAGCATGCTTGTAGCATACATAATGTATAAGCTTACTCATCAAATTATCGTGTGAATTGTCTAGTGACATATAATACAACATTTTTTGCACTAACATAAATTGTAATGATAAGCACTTATTTTTGTATATAAAGAACTAAATTCTCAATAATAAAGCAGAACGAAATTATATCAGTAACGTTTTAGTTTTGTTTTCAAAAATAATTTTAATTCATAAATAGTGAGCCCTCACCAGCGGTAAGCTCGCTATCATTTGAAATTAAACACAATATAATAATGTTAAGTTCGATTTCATTCTCCACAATCCTTTTTTGTAGTTTAAACTTGATTCTCTTCAATTACTTAACTTATCAAGAATGAAAACATTAAACAATTTAAAATTGCCGCTTTTCAAAGCATTTACACATAAATGGAGCATACAATCACAAATAAAATATATTCCTGGGGCTTAACTACAATGTTACACCTAGTTTGAGCCATTTCACAATAATAATGTTATCAAATTGTTATACATCCACAATTTCTAAATAGAAATCCGCAAAAAAAGGGTATCACCAGTTTGATTTAAATATTATCTTCGTATTACTGATTTCCGATTTATCCACCCTAAATCTATACCAAACACGAATTTATTTCCACCCAGCATCCCACTACTCAGGGACTCTTCAAATAGTGGTACACTGGATTGAAAATGAAATATACGAGTAAAAAATTCTGTTCACTTTTCCATCATACGAATCGGAGTAATACTGCACTGATTTTATTATTAACGAGCAACATGTAAATTTTATTAGTTTTGTTATTGTACGCTATTATTGTTCCCGATGTTTATTTAGTAATTTCGTCATATATAGTATATAAATCGAATATAAATACAACAATACAAGCATATCGATGGATATGAAAATGTTTTGATGTGATGTTGATGGGTTTATTGTACTTGAAATGATGAAATATTATCATCATTCACACAGAGTATTCGTTTGAATAAACTTAACTTTGGCATGAAAAAAACACATACTCGTTCTCGTATAACACGACAAACAAAAACCTCCAGTGTATAATAATGAATCCACTCACTATACATATATTCGAGTACATATGCTGTCAAAGCTACCAGATCATTATTATACAGTTTTGCGCATTTTGTATCTATATACACAACAATTATTATTAATTCGGCGGAGGGATTTACATATAATCCGGTTTACCGATTTTCTATTTTCATTTTCAATTTTTCTTCTGTATACGCGGATTTATATATGGATTTCGATTTATTTATTTTTTATTTCATGTTCGAATTTCGATTGATCATCAAGAATAACAAAAAAAAATTTTGTTTGTTAAGAACAAATTCAATATTTATGTTATTTCGAAAAATTGGAGTGGAAACTTAAAATATTTTATTTATACTTTTGTATACTATGGTCGTGAGTGGAAATTTAGGTATTATCGGTAATAATACGATAATTGTTTGTGTGATTTTAGGTATTATTAGCATGTTTCAGGGAGGAGGATTATATATTTACAAAAACATCAGACGTTTGGTGCTTAGACCTAAGACATATAATGCTAACCATTTTGAATCGGATAATTAAAATTCTTAATAAGTATTATAGTATTTCCTATCGGCAGTAGATACATTTTCTTAGTTGCTCTGATAGTAATGAAAGCTCATTAGGCTCAAAAATGTTATATTGTATATTTTGCAAAACGGAATGAACTCCGAACTAGCCTAGAACCAAATATTTGAAGTCGCTGTTGTACATCGATACTAACTTTAGCTGACAACACATTTTTGACACCATTACTTTTGGCCAATATAAGATCTCAAAACAACATATCATTAGCAACATTATTAAATGGTGGTAGAACAGCTCATTCAGTACTGAATCTCCTATTAAATATACAAATAATTGAAACAGCAACATGTAACATGTCAAAAACATCAGGAATGGCAAAAGTATTGCAACCATACAAAAAAATAATAATCTGGGACGAATGCACAATGGCACATAAAAAATCATTAGAAGCATTAGATAAAATATTATTAGATTTACGCAATAACCGACAGATATTCGATGGTACAACAATATTATTACCTGGTGATTTTAGACAGACACTACCTGTTATAGCATGATCAACTCCAGCTGATGAATTAAAATCACCTAATCATGTATGGAGAAACGATCAAAAATTATATTTAACAATAAATATGCGTGTTTAGTTGCAAAAAGACGAATCAACTGTAACATTTTCAAAACAATTGTTAGACATTGGAAATGGAAAAATTCAAATTGATATTACAACTGGTTTAACTCTTTGAGGCACACGATTTTAAATAAAAACCCTAGTTGCACGGAATTTTTTTTATTATAAAAAAATGGAAAATACATTCATTTCGATTATTTAAGATAAATCATTACTCAAAATAAGACCTCGAAATAGGCCCTTTTTGCAGAGTAGGACATGGCTACCCGAATTAAGAAAAGTGAATGGTAACAATTTCATTGTTTTATATATATTGTTCCTTATATTATTTGATGCTGCTACAGAAAGTTGTTGATGAAATTTTTTCCTATCTTGTTCAGGAAGGTTTAACTTTGTTGAGTTTATCGTAATTAACACGCTTTATAGGTGGCATTAATACATTGTCATTTAGATGCAGCATTTAAACCAATTGAAACACACACTAACTTCAACTTTTCAAGGTGGGTTAAAATATATCCCACCATGCATGAAAAGCTAAGCAAAAGGTAAGACAGTTTTTAACCCACCTAGCCGCAAAGAGTTAATTACATTTCCACAAAGTTTTTGTATTTTAAAAGAATCAAAAGAAGAATTAATTCAAAGTGTATACATCAATTACCAGGCGGACAAAAATCTCTGATCGGTCTTGCTCTAATATTCATCATTCGAAAATGTGTTCCAGTCCCGTTCTAAATACGAAATTTATCAAGCACCCCGATGCCCAGTATCGTAGTGAATTAAGCGAGAAAGCACAATTTATTACTAAGACATTTATTTGCCTTTTTTCCAAAGTTAAAGCTTTCTGTTTTATTGGGATAAGGATATTTAAGCGAAATGGAATAAAACTAATCGATATTTACACCTCTTTACGTGGCTTTACAGTTATTCTACACGGTTAAAAATGAAAGAATAAAAATTGTTTTTAGCCCAAGTATAAAATTATTTTGAATAAATTTTATTTAATTTTGAGCATGAAATACATTCTTTTCGCAAACCTAAATATTATCTTCGCTTATTAATTTTCATTCTTATTTTGTTTATTGTTTATCATTTTTTTAAAACCAAATTTTACTCTTTCGTGCTATTCTTTGCGTAAATAAAAATGTCTCCTTTTAATGATGATGTTCATCTATATTTAACCTCAAATATTTTAAATATTAAAGGTTATTAACTAAATGGTTCATTTTATTCCAAATTGAATAAAACTTAAGAAAAAAATTTAATCTTAAAAGTATAAATAATAAATTGATTATTTTAGTTAACAATGAATAATGTGCTAATTTTAATCCAACATTTATACATAAAAAGCATGCCAACTGAGTGTATCATAAAAGTTTATCAATTTATCTTGAACTTCACAGTTGATGCCAAAATCTGCGACTGCGGGTTATTGGCCAAACGTTTGTTTGTGCGAGAAGGCATCTGATTTTTAAACAAGCTGAAACTCGATTTATTGTGTTTTATTCTGTTAGGGTCATATAATGCTTTCTCTCTTTCAAACCAATTTAACGATAAACGGTTAAAGATTAATTTTAATAATTCGTCATCGTATACCTCAACTATGATGACGAATTATGAACAGCAGAACCAACTTAGAAACTTATAGTTGGATTTTCAAATCTCAGCCTCCATGTATTATTAATTTTTTCAACCACAAACTTCCCAGAAATTATTACGATTATCTTAAAAAATTTAACGGGTAGTTTTCGAAATTGACGCCTCGGATAGAACAAATGGAAATATAAATACAGATAAAAATGGATGATACTGTATAATATGTATGCTGTAATTCTTGACATCCTGTTTCCATTTCAAGCTCAACGTATGAAAGTAAATAATTAACGAGAAAAACAAAGTAACAAAATGGCTAGGAAAATAAAATATTGTCTCCGCTCAGATTAATATCATTGTGATATGATTTTGCAGATAGAGCCGTTTTAAAACATTTTTCTGAACACAGAAGCAATTTAAACTTATCAACCAAACTCAAAATTAAAGATGTGTAATACGAGTGTAACTAAACAATAGGTGATTGCGTTCCGTGCTTGAATCATTGTGCCGATGGTTAATCTTAGTGAATGTGTGCCATTACAGTATCTTTAAAATAAAATACAAGTTACAACATCAAATACACTCAACACAACAAAAATTGTCGGAGGCTTTAAACCTGACGGAGGCTTTCAATATTATTTTAGTCCTAACGTAACTGAAGGATTATGACATGGGCAAAGTGTAATAAAAGAATTAGCTTAAATATTTTGATAAAACAGCTGATAATAACTGATATTCATACTTATTTAACTAAAAATTAAAGAGAAAATAGTATTTTGTCCTTTTTAGTATAACATTTTTTTTGTTATTTTTATTCAGTTTTGCATAAAAATCTGAACAAATTATTTAACTTTATAACGACAAATTTGTATGCTTTGCAGTACAGAAAACATTTAAAATTGTACATCTTTATCTTTTATTTTAAGATTTTTTTCGGCTTTTTCGGACAAAATATCATTTTAATGGACACCCATACAATGTTTTACGACAATTTTTGTCGCATAAAAACAAAGAGGTCATTTATTAACAATATTTCTACCACAAAAGTAGAAAAAATGCATTCCCCTCCCCCACGTTTAACCCCAGGGCACTTGTGTACACAAAGATACACAAACCCTTACAAAAATGAGAACTCCCTTAGGTAGCTTCTTGGCAGCTTGGTTTCGTACTGATAAAAAGTTGGTCTACTCATCAGGTTGCAACGACCAAACTGCAAAAATCAAAATCTTGCTTTGTACCGATAATACAATATACCTGGAGTTAAACGTGGGGGAGGGGAATGCATTTTTTCTACTTTTGTGGTAGAAATATTGTTAATAAATGGCCTCTTTGTTTTTATGCGACAAAAATTGTCGTAAAACATTGTATGGGTGTCCATTAAAATGATATTTTGTCCGAAAAAGCCGAAAAAAATCTTAAAACAAATTAAATTCACGGACGTCTTTAATATTTCTTCTTAAATTATATGTGTTGGCTGTTATACACATACATAGTAGGAATTTCATGCGGTTTCTGATTTAGTGAATATAATTCGCTAAATCAATATGTTCTTGTTTTGTATTATCGGTACAAAGCAAGATTTTGATTTTTGCAGTTTGGTCGTTGCAACCTGATGAGTAGACCAACTTTTTATCAGTACGAAACCAAGCTGCCAAGAAGCTACCTAAGGGAGTTCTCATTTTTGTAAGGGTTTGTGTATCTTTGTGTACACAAGTGCCCTGGGGTTAAACGTGGGGGAGGGGAATGCATTTTCGAGGAATGCATTTTTTCTACTTTTGTGGTCCTCCCGCCTCTTTGTTTTTATGCGACAAAAATTGTCGTAAAACATTGTATGGGTGTCCATTAAAATGATATTTTGTCCGAAAAAGCCGAAAAAAATCTTAAAACAAATTAAATTCACGGACGTCTTTAATATTTCTTCTTAAATTTATCTTTTATATTACTTTTGTGGAGAAGTAAGGGATAGCAGTCTTTTTGGAAAAATTATTTTGATTTGGTTTAAGTTATTTCGACTTAAAAATTTAGTTATTAGTTGCCGATCATTTGAAAAGATTCTGCTGTGTATGAAGAGGTACGTTTTTGTTCTTACACAATTTTTTGTGGTTTTATAATTATAATAATGATTATATTTTAAATATATATTTATTCTCAGCAGAAACAATACAGATTCATCTATAGCCGCATTCAGCTACAGGAACCCGGATGGAAATTACCTATTGTTTGAAAATGTATAGGTAAAGGTAAATAAATAATACAAATATGTATTTGATAATTTTTTCTAATAAACATGTAAATTATTTAGGCCAAAAAACAAGTTCAGATGGAACTAAACAACGAACTAAAAACATGGAGTACGTGGCTTCATATTTCACTCAACATTTAGGAGCATGCTCAGAAATTTTGAATCGGAAGTTTATTACACGCGGATAGGATAAAATCAACGCAATTTTATTAAACTATTGTATATCTAAATTGGCAATATTTTAAATAAAAAAACTATGTTTTATTATCAAAATTTCTACTCTTTTCTTTATTCAAATTTCTTTTAAAAAACGTTGAATCTGATTTCTAAAAAGAATAAAATTATCCCTCCGAATTGTATAAAATATGCTAATGCTTAGTATTTATTTTAACCTTTCAATTGGATAAATATTATTCTTTGTGAATATTCTTTTATATACAAAGAAGTGCAAATTTAGCCTTTTTTCAAAGAGCAAATTCCATTCTAAATTTGAGTGCTTTTTACAGTTGACCAAAGAATAAAAATTATCATTGTTCGATAGATGAATTTTAATCTTTTCGGCAAAAATAAAATTTGTTAAAATTAGGACAAAATTATTTGATTTTTGAAAGTATAAAAGCGGAATTCTATTACTGCGGCTTTTTTTGTGCAGAAAACCAGAAAGAGATAAAATCAAAAATTCCTATGTGTGTGAGCGCCGCAACAGTAAAAATTTTTATACTTAAAATTTTTGTTGTTGGCGCGATTTGGTTGCCATAAATATAAATGAAAAATACAAATCGAAGTATTTTTTATGGCAACCAAAATGAAAAATACTCCCCCACTCTCAGTAAATTTTAGTTTAGTAATATTTTTATGGTGAGCACTTGGCTCATACATTTTATATGTTTGGTGGAGTGTGATATAAATCGCGTTTTCATTATAAATTTGTATTAATGTTCAACCTAAAATATTTTACAACATTTATTTTTTTTTTATTTATTCCGTATTCCATATTTTTAATGCATGTGATTTTTTTTAGGTTATGTTACAAACGCGGTCAAATATTCCCCTAACTTTTTTTATAGGAAAAGGTTTTCTTAGTTTTTAATTATTGAAAGGAAATAATAAAATGATATTAATAAAAAAACATAATAAAATGATGCCTACAAATAATATTTATGATTTTAGTAATGTAGAGATGTAAATGAAATTGATTTAACAATAATTTTCATTTTTCAACTAATTTGTGTTATAGTTTCGTAGTTGTCCAATATTTCCCTTTAAAATTTCGCTATAAAATAAAAATAGTCTGTCTCTGTCGGATTTTTGATATTATCTCTTTCTGGTTTTCTGCACAAAAACAAAAGCCGCAGTAATGGAATTCCGCCTTAAATCTTATTTATTTGTGAAGTATAATTCTAATCCTTAGAAAAGGATGGACGTATAGTTATTCCGCAAAAGGATAGGAAAAGGATGGATTCCTTCCTTTTATTTTTAACCGTGTAGGTGCAAATTTACCGAGAATAAAAAGTTCAATTTTAATTTTAGATCTATTATCTAAATTTTATACTTAACACTTAAACCAATAAAAGACTATAATGCAATGTCATGTCAGAGAAATTTATAAGAAATATAGTTGCATTTTTTATGGGGCTCTTACAAAATTTTGCTTGGCTCAAAATATTAAGATCAAACTCATCACTACTGGGTGTGTAAATATGGCTTCGCGCTTTGTTATTAAAATAAAACACATGTGCTGGTTTAGAAAATGAAAGAATTATTTATTTAAAGTATGTTTCATCTGCGCAGCTATAACTTTCCCCCTATTTGAGGCAATTTACGGATTCCCTCTGAGAAGAAATCTTCAATCTCTGCGCAAGAACTGAAAAGCTGTTCAGATAGAGACGACTGCATCGACAGGAATAAGTAGTAATCTGAAGGAGCTATGTCTAGTGAATACGGTGAGTGGGGTAGAACTTCTCAGTCATGTCCTTTTAAATAAATTCAAACAACCTTTTCTTTATTGTCTTTGAAGCAGTATTTCACAAATGGTTTTCCGACGTTTGAGGTCTCTTTCTTTTAATTCATGTGGCAATCAGTTGCTTTGAACCATTCCAATTGTTTGTAAACGTGTTGAAACAGTTGATCGATCAACATTTGATGGTATAGCCAATTCTGATTGTTTTTGAGAAGAATCTTCAGTCAATAACGTTTCCAATTCAGCATCCTCAAATTTTTTGTCTCATACAAATCTGGTATCTACAGTCCAGGCGGATTAACTATTCGAAATAAAACTTCATAGTGAAGCTTTTTCCATAAACTGCGAGATCCTTCCGAAATTTGGTGGTAATTTTTTGTACCGGAAGTACCAGCTGTTATATTAGGTTTTTCAGTTTTTGCAAGTTGGCCAAGTGCATTTTCTGACACTTAATCAAGAATATTCTGATTCTACTAAACATTTTTTGCCAAAAGTCCAGTAAGTTTAATTTTTCGCTTCAGAAATCAAGTGTGTTATATTTGAGATCTATTTATACCATTCGTGGTAAAAGAAAGTTGGGTGTTGGCCGATACATATTCATCTCCATTTTTGTTCTTTTTTTAGTTTTTTTTAAAGAAATCTAAAAGCGTATCCACACAAATATAACACATGACTTTTTAATTTTTGTGCAATTCGGGCCATTTGAGGGCTATCTTTTCGTTTAATTTCTTTACAACTATAGAGATTCGAGAACAAATAAAACAATCTGCCAGCATAAATTTGGGAGATCAATGACATGATTGTTGTATTGAATCATCAAGTGCGCCTCTAAATGGGATTCCAATTGTATCGTTCTCTTTTACCCATCAAGTACGATGTATTTGCGAATTAAGCACCGTGGTAATAAAAGAAAATCAGGTGTTAATCGCAACAAATACACACCAATTTTATTTCTATGTAGTTATATTTCTATGTATAGGTTTATAAATGAGCGTCATTTTGACTAGTTGTTACATTTCTTATTTAACCTCTTGCGCTATTTTGACATGCAATGTACGAAATTGGTAATTTTGTCTATACTGAAAATGACGTACAGCGTACGTCAACGAACGAATTTGACTTTGTTATTTTTTCTTAAAGAAAGAATTTTTATTTTAACCTTTTTCCTTCCTTTCTCACCGAATAGAAATAAAAAAAATATCGTGGATTCTGAAAGAGAGGAGGAACATAGTAGTATTTTTTTCAAAAAGAAAGGAAAATAAAACCCATATAAAATATAAACAACTTTGGAAGAGAGCCGCAAAAAATACAAATAAACGAAATAATAAATTTTAAATTAGAACACACGAACAGAAGTATTATATATATTTATCTTTACATATACATATAAAGATTGGAGGTGGTGGGGTGGTGAAATTGTGGGGTTATATGTTCGGATATGCGAAAAATCTAAAAAAATAAAAATTTCGTCAAAAAACAATAAGTTCCTAAAACCCGATTGCCATGCCACCTGCCGGGTCCAATTGTGAATCTAATTTCATTATAAGCAGCCGGTTAGGAGGAGTTCATTTGAAATTTCTTTGAGTGGATGGGCACACATTTCTTCAACTAGTTGATTGCGCAAGAGCAAATATAGCAAGAGGCGCAAATACATTTATATTGATGCACTTTGTATATTAGTTGTGTCTTATCTAAAACACCACTCGTTGATGATTTCGTATATCAAAACTTTCAATATCAGAAGTTCGTCCTTACCCTTAGTTACCTGGACATTATTGTGACTATAATGAATTAGTGTTATATATGTTAGATGTAACTTTTACAAATATCTACTATCATTTAAAAAAAACTCGAATAAAATTAAATGTTGGATAAACATTGTACTCGTATATATTCCAATAGTGTAACTGTAAAGGAGTCTTTATATGCGAAACTTTGTTAGTTTACAATTTTATCTAAATTATGGGATAAAAGAACTCTGTTCAGCTTTGTTATTTTATCTTCAAACAATTTTTTTTTTGTTTAACAAAAATGTAGAAATTTACAGTATTTAACGTAATGGAAATCAAAATGGGTTTGATATTATTTCAAAAAAGTTTTCCTTTTTAGATTTTTATAATATTTGGTTAAAGGGTCAACAATTTTATTCAATAAACTATATATTTTGCAATACCCATTTTGTACAGATACATAAAATAAGAATTCATTCCATAGAAATGACATGAGCAGGAACTTCCACATTATGTACTTAGGTCAACTACAAAGAGCATACATATTTCGTTTACTATGTTGGTATGCTTTTATGTCAATGACTTGTATAATATAACCATAGTTTTGGGGCTATCTCCAGGACATATCATTTGATTATTATTATTTTATTCGATCTGTTACCATTTCTGATATATTTAATTAAATTTTTTATTGTATTGTTTGCATGGAAATTAAAAATTTCCTCAATAATAAAATAGATATAGTTGTAAGCAGACACAGAATTTGGTTAATTGCGCTTGAGTGGTTTATCTATTTTTAAATTAAATGAATTTTACATGCCTCTATGGAAAAGTTCATTTAAAACGTTAACCTTACATCCTTCTTTACATTTTGATGTTAACAAAAAGATTATGTCTGAATAATTAACGATTCACTTTTTCATGTTTTCCAAAGTTGTTTAATTTTTTATTTTCATAAGTAAAATGGGTTACATTCACATTAATTACGTTAGGATAGCATACGTAAATATATCGTCTATATAAGATATATTTCTATAGAGATATATTTTACCGTTATTTTAATGTTCGTGGTGGGTGCAGTGTGGTGGTACGGTGATGCTGTTGTTTCATTTCATTATCTCAAAGACTTTTTCCCTGGTGTGTGCGCTCTGGAACACCATTTACGGCGAATGTGTATAACAAAATGTAATGATTTGTCAAATTATAATTTGTAATTAAATAAAATAATTTTATGAGATTTTCACTTTCTTTTTATGTTACTTTTTTATGGTATTGTACTCTTTATAAAAATTAATGAGGTGTTGAGTGTAACGATGGTGTATGTACTACCTACCTATCTTCGGTACACATTATTTGGGTAAATTTTAAAGTGACTATGAATACCATTATATGTATGACCTTGAAAATGCTTATTTTAAATCATATGTTTAGTGGCTAACCAGCTTCTGTGAATGGCCCATTTTAGAATGAATAATTATTTTACTTTGCCTACCATATCACAAATTATTCGCCGACAAAAAGCTTTCTAATTACATTTTCTATAAAACATTGTTAGGCCGTGCTAATTACTAAAATTACAAATGGAGAAAGCATTTAAAAATTGGTAGCTATTTAATATTGGATAATGGGGCTTAACCATGAAATATGAGTTTGTTGTTAATGGATTTTTTTTGATTAAACACATTTCAACCGTTATAATCCTCGGTTTTGAGATTATAAATTTTAGCACTAAGCTGATTCTGTAACACGTAATAGGGGTAACACGTAATAGGTAGATGTTATTAAAATTAAGTAAGGTAAACGAATTTTTTTATTTCAAAATTGACCCTACAAACAATATAGAAACAACAATTTTTCCAAAATCTGCGTTGATATTGATTGCGCGTTGTTCACTGAGAATTGTGCCATTATGATATTAATTTTCTTAAATTATTTAGAATTTTTGATTCACAGCACTGATACAACACTAGACAATTTCTCAAAACTAATGAATATATTTAATTTTTGTTCTTTCAACATTTAAACAAAGGAGTTGATAATCGTCGCCTATTGTTTTACTGATAAAAACAAAAATTGGTACAATATTAATACTGCAACATAAATATTAAATAAACAATACACGCAATAAATAAACAAATACGGTATAAATAATGCATGTAGGTACAAATAATGTATTGGGAGATTGTAGGTGCGATCACGACGAATAAATTAAAAAAAATAACTGTTTTTTTAGAAAATATGAACCAAATTTCTTAAACACCTTTTACTTCAAAGGATATTAAAGATTGACCCCCCCCCCCCCCCCCTTCCCGTTCGATTTTTTTAACAGAATGAACTAAGAAATCATTCTTTAACGGATCAGCATTCCAACCCCGAACACCATGTATATGCTAATCTTCAAAATATATGCTAATATGCAATAAAATAATTTAGGAAAATATCTTCGGCCTCTCAATGAATTAGCACAATTAAACACAAAGAAACATGTTATACGACACATCTCTTCTTTTCCATCGCTCTATTTACGAGCCAAAACAACGAAACTTTATCTTGAAAGTGGTGTTTCTCGTACGAAAAACCACCGATCGTATCTTAAAAGGGTTGAAGAAAGCAATATTAGCACCCAACTAATTACCGAGCATTAATACAAGGATATATATGTAATTTAGATTTATTTATTTTTTAACCGAAGAAAAACCAAAGATTGTACCAGCTATGCAAATATGTCGACCTTTAACAATGTAAAATGTATAATTACACATAACAATAATATTAGCAGTAAAACTGATGCAAGCGAAGAATCAAAAATATTGATAATTCAGCGGCAATAGTTTTTACAAATATAACAACAGCATGTTTCGATTTCCAGAAAGTTTTACAGTGTCCCTTTGGTGAAACCAGGGGCCTAACTATTGAATTCGATATTCATTTTCGATGGCTATCGTTTTCCTATAGCAGAAGAAAAAGCTAAATATATGAAATTTTTACTATTCTTTTCTCTTTTGTTTCTACGATTGCAATAAGAAAATGATAGCCGTCGAAAATTACCGTCGAATTCAACAGTAAGGCTCCAGTATTTTTTCTACAAACGAAAATTAAACTTGCATATTTTCACTATATATAATTTGGCCAGTCTTCATGGACTCTGTTAATTATGGGATGAAACTATCGCTATTCAAGAGACAAGGTTCATCGGAAGTATTTAGCTGCTAATAAATTTATGTTGGAAGAGAAGGGCAAGAATAATGTCAACAAATTCATTTTTGGGAACGATAATTGTCCAGGACAAAATTAAAATAAAATTTTATTTACATTTTATTCTTGGGCATCTAAGAAACTCAAAATTGATATAAATCATAAATTTTTTGAAAAGGGACATATACAAATTGAAGATGATTCAATGCACTCTACTATCGAGATAAGTCGTACATATAAAACTATTTATGTTCCAGCTCAATATTATAGTATTATCAGGAATTCAAAAGTAAGTGTATTATCATACAAAGTGTGTCAAATGGATCAAAGTGATATTTTTAATTTTAAGAAATTGTCAAACATAAATTTAAATCTAGAAAATCCGAGAAATTTTCACTTCAAAAAAATGATCCAAACAAATTATTACACAAATACGAGTTTGACGAAATTTTTGAAGAAATACTCTGTAGTAGGTGTTGTCTTTGTTGTCCTAATTTATAATAGATTAATAAAATAAATAGAAATTTAATTAGTTTTTTAATGGATTTTTTATTTTATATTCACTTCGTTTATGTTTCTTTGTTGTTGTTATGACAGTTTCCATAAGTTGTCATAATAATTTGAGTTATAAAAATAAATCCAAGAAGAACCTATTTTGGACAAAATTGTCGAAGAGCTTAACTCGGCATTTCCATGTGATGGGGTTTTTACATACAGTAAGTTTCTACATATACTTTTCTATTTTTATTAGATTAATTTTGCTTTTCTATTTTATTTTTATTTTTGAAAAGTGAAGTAATGCGAAAATGGAATAATACTAAAACGTATTTCATTTCTGATTCCCAAAAGCACTACAAAATGGCAAAAAGTGGAGCAGCTACAGATGATGTAGAGAACTTCGAGGATTCCCCTTGGAGGTTCTACGATAAATTGTTGTTTCTTAAAGAAACTTGTGAAATAAAACCCTCTGTTAATAATTATAATAAACAGTCCCTAAATGCTAGTATTCTTTCAATTATATTTAGAAGTACGTTCATATATCTATTAATAATTATAATTGTTTTTGGTTTTAGGAATTATCACGGGATAAAGACGAACCCCAATATTTAATAAAGGATACAAATTCTGCATGGTCTGAAATTGAATATTTGGAAAGCGAAGATAATGCAACTATAAATTATATAAGATCTATTAATTCACCAATAGGTCGAAATGCACCATCCAATGATCTACATTACATTCCAGGAACAAACAATTCGAACATGAACCGTAACACAAGTTCATCATCCATAGATATAAACGACACGTCAAGCAAAAGTAACCGGTTTCGCGCATCGACACCTAATTCAGTTCAGTCGCAAGCAGAATTACATAAACCAGCTCCATTACACCCGAACAAAAAGGCAAGATTATCTGCAAAAACTAGAGATGATCAACTAGCAGAAACCTGTATACAATCGGCACAATAAATAAGCAAATTGTTAAAATCAAGAGGAACCCAACAGGGTATACAGCGACTGTATTGCCCAAGATTTGGAAGAATTTTATAAAGACCTGCAGAATATGGCAAGACACAAAATAAACAACATAATTTTTGAAATAAAAGAAATTCAATATAAGCGAGACAACGAAAAACTTAATAAAAATAAATAACAATTATTGAAATAATTAAAAATTCAAATTTAGAGGTTTATATTATAATCTTTTATTTATTATAAATTTATGCAAAAATTAAAAATTGAAATTGACTGAATTTAAATTAAATTTATCTCAGGATAAAATGTTGTGAAATAATTTTCCAACTGCTTTCTTATTACAGTCGCATTTTTTTTGGTGCACCAACTATTCCATTATTGGTAGCATCGAAGTGTGTTCTATTAACTGTGTCTACTTCTTCAGTTGTCAAATCATCTGTATTTGTTGAATTTTTTATATTATCCGTTCTTAGGTAGTTATGTAAACAAATACATGCTAATACTACTTTAATCGCCTCATTCGTTTCTCTAGAAATCGCAGAGAATAATACTTGGAAGCGATTGGCTAGAATTCCAAATGCATTTTCTACCACTCTTCGATTTCTTGACAACATATAATTGAACCGTCTTTGACCTGTCAGATTTTTTTGAAAATACGGCTTCATTATATATTCCGTGAACGGAAAAGCGTCGTCTGCCACGAAAACGTATGGTGACAGAGTTTGCGTTGCTGGCAAGTTGCTAGGCATAGGTAGTAGTATAATATTTTTTTCAATGTCATGCCGTAACTCGGACCTCATCCAGATTCCTGCGTCACCGACAAGCCCGTTTATCCCCATGCCAATTAATTTAAATTTGTAATTGGCATCCACTATGGCCATTAAAACAAACGAGTTTGTGCCTTTGTAACACCAATAATTTGAACCCAATTCTTTCATTGGCTTTATCTTACAATGCTTGCCTGAAAAATGTAAAATACATAATATATCAAAAGGTAAGTTAATTATACTTCTTACCATCAATTGCACCTATAGAATTAGGGAAGCCCCTCATGTGGTAAAAATCATTTGAAATTGCCAGCCAATCGGAAGTGTCCTGTGGAAATATCCATACTTCCTCATTTAAAACTTGATATAACACAGGAATTGTTTGATTCAAAATTCTTGAAATGATTGATTGCTGGACTCTGGATGGTAACTAGAAAGAAGTTTGAGTTTCACCTGAAATCGAAATACACAACTAAAACGCTTTCTTTATAAACTATATATAATACCTGTAGCCAAATATCTTAGAGTTATTTGGAAGCGTTCAGCCGGAGGGTTACAATTTCGAAAACTAGTATCCAGTTTCTGTAAAAAAAAGAATCAAATTCAATTCTTTTTTGCTTCATTTGCTCGATTAACTGCTAGAAAAATTGAGCTACGACTTTTTTTTTTACTTTTATATATTTTTTCCATGTCTATGGTGAATACACTCATTCTCAGAACTATTTTGTATACACATTTTTTCTCTCACTCCATTTTCATTTTCTAGTCACTAAAAAAGTGGGAAAAAAGTGAGTATCATACGGTTATTATAAATAAGAAGCCTTAGTATAACAAAATTTCCAATATATAAAGGAAGTTTTGTTCAATTTTTGCAGTTTAGTCGAGTGAGTTAGCCAAATTTTATCAATTAAGGGAGTTTATAAGTTTAAACTCAAGTTGTAAGTTGAATTGTATAATTCATTTAAAAAGAATATTATAATTAATTTAATTGTATTTTTGTGAAGATTAAATTCATAAACAAACATTATTTGATGAATAAATAACTTTGTTTAAAAATAAATTTATGTGATTTATTTTTGATAATCTACATAGTGGATCATAATTGTTCGCCTGAAAGGGTTAAATTTACAAATCATTAATACATTCAGGACAGTTAAAGTAAATCATCAAAATAATATACGATCGCATCAGTGAAGCTGTGTTCAACGCATGACGCATGATAATTAGTCCGATATTCAAGAAAAGGATGTAATTTGGAATATCCTAATTTACTCAGCTATAAACGTAATATTTCTGAATACGAGAGAAAAGCATAAATTTGGATTCTGTATTTTCTCAAACACATTATTTGGTACAACACCTTAATTCAACAATTCTTGAAAAGAAAACTACAAAGATAAATTTTCGGTTATCATTATATTGTCATGGAGTCATACAAGGTACAGAAAACATGAAAACGTGAATAACTAAAACTCTTATAACGGGTGATTTTTTAAGAGCTTGAGAACTTTTTTTTAAAAAAAAACGCATAAAATTTGCAAAATCTCATCGGTTCTTTATTTGAAACGTTAGATTGGTCCATGACATTTACTTTTTGAAGATAATTTCATTTAAATGTTGACCGCGGCTGCGTCTTAGGTGGTCCATTCGGAAAGTCCAATTTTGGGCAACTTTTTCGAGCATTTCGGCCGGAATAGCCCGAATTTCTTCGGAAATGTTGTCTTCCAAAACTGAAATAGTTGCTGGCTTATTTCTGTAGACTTTAGACTTGACGTAGCCCCACAAAAAATAGTCTAAAGGCGTCAAATCGCATGATCTTGGTGGCCAACTTACCGGGCCATTTCTTGAGATGAATTGTTCTCCGAAGTTTTCCCTCAAAATGGCCATAGAATCGCGAGCTGTGTGGCATGTAGCGCCATCTTGTTGAAACCACATGTCAACTAAGTTCAGTTCTTCCATTTTTGGCAACAAAAAGTTTGTTAGCATCGAACGATAGCGATCGCCATTCACCGTAACGTTGCGTCCAACAGCATCTTTGAAAAAATACGGTCCAATGATTCCACCAGCGTACAAACCACACCAAACAGTGCATTTTTCGGGATGCATGGGCAGTTCTTGAACGGCTTCTGGTTGCTCTTCACTCCAAATGCGGCAATTTTGCTTATTTACGTAGCCATTCAACCAGAAATGAGCCTCATCGCTGAACAAAATTTGTCGATAAAAAAGCGGATTTTCTGCCAACTTTTCTAGGGCCCATTCACTGAAAATTCGACGTTGTGGCAGATCGTTCGGCTTCAGTTCTTGCAGGAGCTGTATTTTATACGGTTTTACACCAAGATCTTTGCGTAAAATCTTCCATGTCGTCGAATAACACAAACCCAATTGCTGCGAACGGCGACGAATCGACATTTCACGGTCTTCAGCAACACTCTCAGAAACAGACGCAATATTCTCTTCTGTACGCACTGTACGCATTCGTGTGGTTGGTTTAATGTCCAATAAAGTAAACTGAGTGCGAAACTTGGTCACAATCGCATTAATTGTTTGCTCACTTGGTCGATTATGTAGACCATAAATCGGACGTAAATCGCGAAACACTTTTCGAACCGAACACTGATTTTTGTAATATAATTCAATTATTTGCAAGCGTTGCTCGTTAGTAAGTCTATTCATTATGAAATGTCAAAGCATACTGAGCATCTTTCTCTTTGACACCTTGTCTGAAATCCCGCGTGATCTGTCAAATACTAATGCATGAAAATCCTAACCACAAAAAAATCACCCTTTATTTTGAAACAACATCAACTTTAAAACACCCAGGGAGAAAAAGAAATCCACTCATCCGCGACACTATTGATTTGTTTTTTAATTAAAAGAGACTAATAACTGAATGCAAGTATATTGACCTAATACAAAACATTTTATAAAACTTTAACTCACATTAATAACATCTATGAAAATTCGGATGATGAAAGGACTAAATATGTATATTATTACATTTTTTTTTTATCTTATTTTTAAAGAAAATCAATACAATTTTTTTATACAGGAAAACATTTATAAGAAATAGCTAATATTTCAAAATGGTTAGGAAATCTTATACTATAAAAAGAATATAAACTGAAATTAAATTGGCACAAACAAAAAATTAGTAACAAAATTATAGCTTTTAAACAAATTAATAAACATAAGTATAATCCAACCAAGCATCAATGAAACAAATCATATTCTGTAATAAAATTTGAAAAAAAGTTTATTTTAGATTTGATTTGAAAGTAGAAATTTTCAAGGCTTTGTCACTGTCATCTAATTGATTAAATAATTCTAGTCCATGGTAGAGGATACTATTTTGGGTGGCTTTAAATTTATATTTTGGAATCCGATAATGTAAGTGGTTGCGAGTTTGCCGCTCACTGATCGAAAAGTTAGTTGGGAAATCAATTGAACACCTAAGAAGTCCATATCTAACTTTGTAAATCGTCAGTTGATATTCGTAGAGGATGAGGTACTTCAAGGGTAGTATTTCGTCACTATATAGGATTATTGTTGGTGTTAAAGGGGGTAGTTGTTTGATTGCCTTAATGGCTTTGTTTTGTATGATTTGTAAGTCATTGATGTATGTAACGTTCGCTCCTCCCCAGATATGTATCAGATAAGAGAGATGCGAGTTAATAAAACTAAAATAGATATTTTTCAGCATAAAGTGTGGGATGAACCGACCGACTCGTCTCAAAACCGCAACAATAGGTATTACTTTTACTCTGATACTGTTTATATGATTAATCCATGATAGCTGAGAATTAATAATCAACCCAAGGTAAGAAATGCTTTCAACTCGATGTATAACACTATTATTCAAGTTAATTTCATATATTACAGCAGCAGGTTTATGTTTAAAAAAAAAGTTGTAAAATTTGTTTTTGATACATTTAATTTAAACTTATTGCAACACAGCCAATTGTGAATTTTAAGAAGATGATTTTCCATCGCAGTTTTCTGTTGTGGAAACGATTCAGAGCTGTAGATTAAAACAGCATCATCAGCAAACAATTGCAATTTTCACTCCAAACTAAGATCAAATAGGTCGTTTATGTAAAGTAGAAACATTACTGGTCCTAGGATCGATCCTTGTGGCACTCCGCGCTTCACAGTAATTTTTGATGATGTGTGACTATCAATTTTAACAACTTGTGTTCGATCTATTCGGTAATTTTGGATTAGTTTGATGAATTTACCGCAAATTGCATAATGGTTTAGTTTAGTCAAGAGTATTTGGTGGTCTACAGAATCAAACGCTTTCATTATATCGAGAAACAAACAAGAAGTTGCTTTTTTTTTGTTCTATAAAACTGTAAATATTTTCAATCAAATTAATACTGGCTGAGAGTGTACTACTTAATTTCATAAAACCAAATTGATTTTTATGAATGATTTGATTTGATTCAATATGCTCTAACACTTGAGCCGGTTATAAATAATACACACTTTACTGAAAACTTGCAGAACCGATATTGGCCGATAATTGTTTAAATTTAAGGAATCTCCAGATTTGAAAATTGGAGTAAGACGAGCTGATTTCATAAACTCAGAGAAAATGCATTGTTCAATCCACAAATTTAGAGTGCGAGTCAGCCATTGACACAACAAATGCGAAAGTTCTTTAATTATTCCTACCGTAATATTATCGACCCCTTTTGACGATGTGAGCTTAAAATTTTTGATAGTGGTGGTCACCTCTTGTTCTACTACGGATAACAGAGGCAGTTCACGATATTCTTTTGGTGACAACCGCAACGTAAGAGGTGTTGTACTGCTACCTATATCAGCTTCAACATTTACGAAATATTGGTTGAATGTATTTACAATTTCTTGTTGATCGCGTATAATGTTACCGTTTACTTTTATTTGATTTAATGTCGACGATTTAGTTGTAGGATTTTTGGAAAGAATTTCGTTAACCAGCTGATACATTCGTTTAGCATTTGACATAACTGATTTGAATTCTTTACTGTAATAATTCTTTTTAGATTTATCTATCTGATATCTAAATTTAACATTGAGTGATTTAAAAGTTTCAGAAAAATATCTATTATTTGGGTATCTTTCAGTAAGTTTATAATATTTGTCTCGTACTTTAAGTTGTTTATAGAGTTTATCGGTGAACCACGGTTTTTTGTAAGAAGAGGCTTTAATTGTTTTTGTATATGTCACAGTGTTCAAACTAAATAAATTAAAAAGTTCATTGTAGACAGTTTCAAACGAGGGATCATTTTTTGAAGCTATTAGTTGTATCATAGAGGATAATAAGTTGGTATAGTTGGTTTTTATCACATTTAAAATAGTGGACACTGAATTTTTAAGAATGTGGTATTTAAAATACAGAAAACGATGATCGCTTAACGCCGAATCTCCATAGTATATTGCAAATTGACTAGATGTATTCGTCAAGATATGGTCCAAAATACTCTTTGAGGTGAATGAGCGGGTTGCAAATAATTCATCAATTTCATTAACTATAGTATGATTATTGAGTTGTAAGGTGGATTTGTAGTTTAGCACCTGTGAATTTGAGTTTTCTAATAGATTGATGTTAAAGTCACCAACTATGATTTGGTTTTTATTTGTACTAGTAATCTGGTCAAGATAGGTTAAAAACGATCTATGATTTATGTGTGGCGGCTTATAACTCCCTAATAAGTATAAATTTAATTTTCGAGAAAAAAGTGTTATGCATTGATTCTCTTCAAAAGTTTTCTCGCTTAAGAACGTGAAGTCTAAGTTTCTTTCGACGAAAACTGTTACGCCCCCTTCGGTTCTATTTTCTCTAATACTATGGAACGAATTATAATTTTTTAAATTAAAATATTTTGTTTCAAGATTACTTAGAAAGGTTTCTGTGAGAATAATAACATCTACAGTTTCCTTAAATGACGACTAAAGAATTTCTACTTCCTCTAATTTATTCTTTAATCTATTTATGTTTATATAGAAGATATTTAAAGTTAAGTGAGATTTTGTTTCATTGAGAAAGCTTGATAATTCTAAAAGTGTTTGTTTGGTTTGTTTGTGCCGTTGTGTAACATTGTATTAACCATAATTATCCTTAATTTAATTTCAATATGTATGTACATTTATGCTGTCCAAAATTAAATCCATCTGTTGTTATTAATAATCTCAAAGAGTTTATGAACAAAATGAAATTTGAAAATAATAAAAATAACCAACTAGTTAATATGTTTAGCAAAATAATTATAATAACTATAAGCAGAAAGTTATATGAAATAATATTTGACATAATTTTGATTTCTAGAAATAAAGTAAGTTAAAATGTAATTTATAGTATATGTTCAAACAACAAAACAAAAATTATAAGTACATCGTATCGTGAAAGAGGTAAAAAAAATATTAATAATAATAATAAAAAATTGTGAAACTGTAGGTACTAATAATTTTTGTAGATGTTATCACATAATATAAAAGAAAAAGAAATCATATGATTGATTGAAAATATTGATAGTAGTAAATGAAGATATTATACAGCAAGATCGATGACATCATGATTTCAGGTTTCGAGTCTTCTTTGATTTTGCAATAAGTTACGTTGTGAGGAAACCAGCAGTATTTGATTTTATTTCTTTTTCTTAACTGAACTATAGTTTTGATGATGTTGTTATTCATTGCGGTTAACCTGTAGCGTATAATAATTTCATCGTCTCCACACTGAGAAAAAAAAACCATTAAAAATAAAAAAATATACATATAAAATCAAAAAAATATACATATATTTTTTAGGCGAAAAGTCTCGTTTTTAAAATCAAAAGGATAATCTTTTTATTTTTAAAATATATTTTTTCACCAAATTTGTTTATAAAAATAAAAAAATGGTTTTTATTTCCAAAAATACTTTCCTTACTTTTGTCAAATAGTTTTCTTAAATTTTAAGCGATAGTTTTTTAAGAATAAATACTATTGGTTAGTTTTAAAAGATTTATTTTAATTTTTAATTATTTTTTAACAATTATGTCACACAATTTTATCACTTCAAAATAATTCGTAGTAATACATTTTACTATTACAATGACATTCACAATATTTGCGACTGTTCAAGTCAGCAAAAACTAAGAGGTAATCACTAACATGTAACTCCCCCTCCCCAATTTTTAACCCCCCCCCCCCAGGGCCATTGTGTAAAAATACATACGACCCTTAAAAAAATATAATGAGTATCTCTCAAGTTGCTTTGGTAGTTTGGATTCGTACTTATAAAAAGTTGCTCTACTTATCAGGTTGCAATGACCAAACTGCGGAAAATCAAACCTCCATACCTTTAGTATAACACAAGAACATATCGATTTGGCGAATTATATAAATAGCCGAAAACACTTTAAAATAAAAAATAAAATATAGACGAATTGAAAAATAAAACAACGGGATTTCTGGCAAAACAATAAATATAAACATTTTCATAAGTTGTCATTATTATCAAAAAAATTGTTTTTAAATGCTAAAACACTTCTTTTGAAATAAATTATTATGTTTAAATAAATATACTGTTTAAATTTAAAAAGTATTTTATAAATCATTTTACAAAATATGTTTTTAAAATAAAAAAGCTTTTTATTAGTTTGCAAAAATTTCATTTAATTTCAAAAAAATACTTTTGAAATTCAAAAATATTTATAACTTTGAGAAATTAAAAACTTCGTTTTTTAATTTTACATACCAAAATTTTTCTCAGTGCATTTCTAGCATCGGGAAAAATCTGCTTGACATGCATGGGTCCATCTGTACGAATTTGGATCATAACATTATTTTTTGACTCCAAAGAGTCGAATTTTAAGATTAAGTGACTGAAACAGTTTCGGTTTCGACTGGGCCTTTTCGCAACAATTTGCTTGATGTATGACCATAAAATATTGTTTGGCACAAAGTTGTATATTTCGCCAAGCTTACCAATAATGTGATCTTTGTTTTTTCCTCAATTGAGATTCCCGTTACAAGTATTTCTTGTTCAAGTTGTTGTTGTTTTAGATAATCAACTTCAGCAGACAGAGATCTCACTTCTTTACTTGTATTGCCTCCACTTTCTGAACTCGAGTGTTGATTTGTTGGATCTCAGTTTAGATATCATTTATATCGGCTTTTAATTCAGTGTGGTTTCGCTTATTTGATTGCAATAGAAAGCCAATAGCGGACATGATATCGGAATTTGTCGGTTTAGGAACTTTTAACAAATTTTCGAGACTCATTTTTAATAATAACTAGTAAACTTAAACTTTTAGATTGTTTATGAAATGCAGCCTTCACCGCTTTATTTTACACAGTAACCGTTCAATGATTTTGACTCGTTTATTGTATACTAAAAATATTTTATCACTTGCAAATATGATGGTTGAGAACACCAAAACGATATTCACATGTATATTTTGTTTTATAAGCAAAAATCAATTATTCAGCACTGATTGTTATTTTAATAAAACTTTTTCACAGATTGTTTGTTCAATTTTTGTCATATATGGCATTTAAACTTTTTATTTGAGATTAAAACAGAAAAAAAATATAGAGAAATAATCCGGACGAGCAAATTAATACAACTTTACGCTTTCGCCATTCAAGATTATCAATAGTATAAAATAATTATAAAATATTGAATTTAAAAAAAACAAAAGTGTGATTTAATAGTTTCAATACCGCGATAGAGTTACAATTGTTAAAATGTTGTTAATTTTTGGTATAAAAATTGCGATTCTAGTCAAATTTAATGCTTTTAATACTATTTGCCGTAGGCACTTAGCGAAACACACTAACACTTAATAAACACTGGTTTTATATTTCGCATTTAATATTTTAATTAAAAACGTTGTCCAAAAAGTTTAAAAAATCACTCGATCGATTTCGACTTGTTAGGTCATCATCAGGAATAGATACTTGCTTGGTCCATTGGATGAATGAGTGGCGTGATATTTGGTGGCATAAACATTGTTGTTATGCACCCATCGTTTGATTCTAATTCGTTTTCAGGAGCTTTTACTGGCAGACTTTGGCTTTCCAAAATTATTCGAAAATAAATTGATAAAATGTTAATTTAAATTTATTAGTTTTGGAGTCATTAAATATTGCAGTTGTCATCCATGCGGTTTTTGAATGCTTATAGTAAACAGTACAGTCAACATTTTTAAATGATCGTGGATTTCTAGCTTTTTCAATTACCAATAGTCGTAATTTATGGAATCCATCTGCATTAGTACATGCCACAAAAGTATTGCGTTGTTTTTCGTTTTTTACTTCCAGGTGCGTTTTTTTCTAATGATGATCAAAACTTTCCAGTACAAGCCTGTTTCATCTGCATTGCAAATTTGGTTCACAGACAGATCAAGTTCAATTATTTTGACTTGCAATTATCTTTTAAATGGCTCCACAATTTCAGGTTGAGAGGACCACTTCTCTCCAGTAGTTTTAAGCAAGCGCACACCAAAACAAATTTTAAAACGTGGTAGCCACATGGTAATCGCGCTGCCCAAGAAACCAACGATATAATTTCTTTCCGATTTTAGGACATCCTGACATTTTAAGGGTTCTTTCTTACCAGACCTCATAAAGGTGTCGTTCACCGCGTTTAAAATTTCATCACTTTTTTTTTAACTACACAAATGTAACACTTGTAACATTTGGTGCAAACGAAACGTGCAACACGAAATTGTTCAATAATTTCAAAATTTTCCTTTAATGTTAATACTGTTATTTTTTACCCACTTTTTAATTAAAAACTGTTAATCGCAGGCAAGAACAACTTTTATAACACACTAGTTTATCGCACAAATTATTTTCTCTTACTGCTGCACTTTCAAATTTACTCGATTCAAATTATGAAAAAACGAATATATTGGGAATCCCCGAATTGTATTTTCAACTTCAAATTTGGTTCTTAATTTTAATTCACTCTACTAGTTCAAACACAAACACATCAATTATAAAATCATTGCCACGAATGAATCTTAATACAGTAAACAGGCCTAACGAGACTTTCGAAAAAAAGCTTTCCACAAGTTCAACAAGTTGTGCAATTTAAGAATTAGTTTGGAGCAGCCCCCATCCTCTTAGGTATACATCGAATTAAAATTTCATTTTTTTCATATATACAAAAGTTGATTTTTTTTAACATTTGTGGCACTATCAGAAGAAGCGATAAAAAGTCTTTGATCTGTGTCTGCAAGGTTGACGAAGCAATTATTATTAATAAAAATAAATAAAATAAAATGTAATTTGTTAATTCAAAATTTCAATTTTAATTTATTCAAAATCGAATTTATCGTCTATTTGTTCGTCATCTTCATTTCCATTTACATTAAGGTTGTGACCCTTGTCAGGAATTTCATGAAGGTTACCTGGATATAGAATGGCCGCTTGTTTCATGTTTCATGAAAATCGAGGAAATTGATACATTTTCTCGAACAATTTAGCTTGTACTTTCTTAAAAGTAAGATACGCTCTTTTTGAAAAAATAAAAAAAGTGAAAATTTTTGATAAACAATTCTACATTTAAAAATTTCTAAATTTTAACTCCTCGTTACCTGATTTTCTCAATGTATACGTAAAGTAAAATTACGCCACTATTATTATTATAGTTTTAAACTTTCCGAAGTTAGAATTATTCACTTTTACACTTAATTATATATATTCACCGGTAAAAGTGAAAAATTCTAAAAAATTATACATTTTAACCGGCGCAGTTGGTAATTATGTATAATGACCGGTAATTATATATAATAACCAATTGTACTCTTTAACCGTAACATATATATATATCCACAGACCGAATTGGGGCCAAATATTTTTATTATCTGATCCAACCTATACCGAGCGATGCTACTTTTCTGATTATAGTAGTTACAAATGAATGGGCATTTACCATTTTTATCGGATTTTAATAGAATTTTTTTATTTAGTTGTTTATTTTTTTCAATTTATAAATTGATTTTATTTTTCTACAAAATAAATGAGATTTTACAATTTTTCTGGTAATTTAATGAAACCGTCATTTGTAATGGAGAATAAAAATAGAATACAATAAGGTTGAAATATCGATTGAAAGTGAAATTATTATTATTATTTTGATATGGTCGTTATTAAATCTCAATTTTGTCCTATCGTTGTGTGTTAATAAACGTTCCTCTTATTCTGTTAAAAATTCTACTATATATATTACGCTCCCCGCATAATTAATATAAGCGTACTTAATCGAAATGATCTACATTTCATTTTCATAATTTTCGCATTCATTTGATTAAACTCTGTACTCTATCAACTTACAATAAATGTAATAAATTCCAAAAACAGTTTGTCCTATACAACTGTATTTTACAAATAACATATCGCATATATCTAACATATAAATAAAAAGCATTTTACATCGAGTAAGTAGGTAATTGATGGCTATTGTGGGTTGGGTTGGTCGTCACTTAAAAAAATGTTCGATTTATAAACCCAAATTGCCTAAAATCGTACGAAATGTAAAATCGTACATCTGAATGATAAATTAGACCGAATATACAAATTAAACATAGGTTTTTTGTGGGAATTGATATAAACCCACAACCGAGCCAAATGACACGGATGAGTAATTCAAAATGTTTACTTTTTGTAAAACTATTAGATTTTTTGCTACCTATATACTGATACAACACATAAAATCAATATGGTCTACATACTGGAACTGGTATCATCTATCTATTTATTCACAAATTTGTTGCAAAGTTAACACCTGCAAGCAAAAAAAAAATCTATTTAAATTATCGATTATCCCCACATGAGCTGATGTGTTAATTCTGCATTATGGTGCAATTTAAGCGAGGAGTGATAAAATACATTTTGAAAACAAAATTAATTGTTCACTACGGAATCATGCATAAAACTCTATTGAATTTCCTAGAACATACTTTTTACAAGAACATGCTTTGTAGGGTAATGAACGCGAATCCAAATTAAACTCGTATACATAGTATGTGATAATGTGAAGATTCTATATTGGTACCCTGTATTCAACTTTAAACATATCCATATGTGCATCTACACTCTACAGACACATATACCATCAGACACCAACTGGAAAATATTACTTTCACAAAACTGGGTTAAATTAATACGAAAAATTTAATAAAATTGCAACTCATCGTATCAGTTTTCTGATTTAGCTGTTGTTGCATTTTTTTGTCTTCAAATACAAATTATTTGCAACTTTAATTCTTTAACTTTCTATTTTCTAATAATCAAATAGCCAATGATGGGATGATAATGAACCCAAATAAATCATGGGTAATGGTAAAAATCAATCGAATCTTATTTATACAAAAAACTATTGAACGTACTTTGGATTTTTTTTTTAATTGTTTAATACAAATGTTTTCAGATGGTTGGTTGGTTGACGCAAAATAATTTTAATGTTTGCCAGTGATGCCAGATGTAGGGATAAATCCCAACATGTAGGGATTTTTGACCAAAAAACAAGTCGGTTTAAGGAAAAAGGGACTGATTTAAAAAAAAATACATAAAATGTAGGGATTACATGCTTAATTTCATTTCAACGGAGCTGAATTCGGATGATCAGTCATTTGGGTCATTGGGATTTGCAGTTTGTTTTATTAGCAAAGCGACGCGACACCTCTTATTCAACACCTAAGCTGTTACAGGTTATGTTTTTCTTGATCATGATGTTTTGTTAGAGTTCAGCTCAGTGAAATTTTTTTTTTTTGATTCTTAAGCAAGGAAATATAGAATATAGAAAAAAATGCGAGCGTGACACCATATTTATAATATTTTTTAAATTTAAAAATAAGAAAGCTAAGAAGTGTTTCTGTTTAGTCGTTTTTTACACAATTAAAAACATTAAAAATAATCAGTTAAAAAGTTGAGACTTATATTTCTAATTGCATGCAGTAAAATAAAAATTGTAAATCATTTTTTTTTATGCTTTTGTTTTTTATAGAAAAAAATTGTTTTCTTATTTCGTTTTCTGTTCGCAATATCAAATCGCAAACAAATCGCTCGCTTAAATATCGCTCGCAATAAATATCGAATTAAAAAATTGGAAAATTAGTATATTAATGGCGGTGTGCACTTCAAGATGACTTGAATCTTGAATATTTAGACGTGGGCAAATATAAAAATTGATACGATAATACATCACTAAATTATTTCAAACTTCAGCTGAATTTCTATAAAGAAATAATATTCACTATTCAGAACGCTAACGGTCGATCGAGCCTTGAACGTTCAACATATTGTAAATTAAAAATGGATTCATCGTTATCGTACAATTCGCAGAAAGATCGAAGAAAACCAGCACGGAAATCTACTAAACATAAATGGCAAAAACAAAAATTTAAATGCTTAGCATGCGAAGCAAACAATATTTAAATTGTAAGAAATCTGAATTAAAAAAGCAGTCAAACTAAAAAACAACAGCAAAATGTTGAGAAAATCAAAAATATCCATGTTTTGAAAACGATTTTTAACCACAATGTAGCCATTCAAGCACCCACCTATTTCCACTATTAAAAGATATTGTCCCAAACTCGGACATTATTAAAACGGCAACATTAAGCCGTACCAAAAGCACAGGTGTAATTCGAAATTTTCATACTGGCTCATTATATTACTGACAATTAGGTCGAAATTTTAAAAACCATTCCGTTTTCCGTGATGATCGACAAGAGCATCGACATTGGAACCAGCAAATCAGCGTGCGTGTTGGTTCGTTACATAAATCCTGATAATGGACAAATAAATGTTAGACTATTAAAAATATTGCCGGTAAATTTCGGTACATATTTAATATTTTTTCTTGTTTTCTTTATGTTTTAAAAAAGTAATTTTTTGGGTATTCTGTTCGATAACATAATCGGGTTTTGTAGTGACGGGGCCAATGTGATGACGGGTTCAAAGAATTTATTTTTATGAAGGCTCATAGAAGATATTCCACATTTGATAACAATTAAATGTATCTGCCACAGTTCTGCCATAAAAGCCAGTTAGACATGCAAGCATTACCACGAGCGCTGGAAGATCTTCTACGCTAAATAGGGACCTTCGTCTCGGGCACCTCGAAACACTGAAGCGAGCTACAGGAGATTCAAACAAGTCTCCGGCAACAGAATAAAAAAATATTGAAGACCTTCGCCACACATTGGTTGTCACACCAAAAAAGCGTCGAACGTTGTAACGATCGGCTGCGTCCAACGTTAAACAAAGGCCGGCTTTAGTAAAAAAAAAATCCATTGCGCCTAAGTGTTGGGTATGTTTCATTCATGGTGAATATAATTGCTTGTTACGTGCAGAGAATGGTAGCACGCATGACGCAATAAAAATCTAACTCATACAACAGGAATTTTCAATTGGTAAAGTACACATAATAAAAACTAGTAGAAGCGGACAATTGAAATTGTCCGACAAGCGCTTGATAAAATAGAAAAAATGCAACAGACGGACGGACAGAGATGTAAAACCTCTGAAACAACTAAGGTGCTAATACAACAAATTATCCCAATAGAATCTTAAGCAAATCAAAAAAAAATTACAGAAACTAGTTTTGAAATAACACTCTTTTTATTATTGATAAAAGTATGCCTAGAATAATAATTGAAAATTTAAAAAAAAGTAGACAGCCGCATCTGTCTGACCTCTATTTTTAGAAAAAGTTGAATAACTCGAAAACTACTTGACCTAGAGTTCCCAAATTTTAAATGTGACCTTTTTAGAGTAGTATCTATCTGTGTGCAAATTTCTGTGAGCTCTCTGATATGTATAGTTTTTGCTGTGATAGTGCCAACAGACAGACGGCCTAAGTCTTTGTATAAGCTTGCTCGCAAGAGCGAGCGCTAAAAAAATGGGTTAATACATAAAAATTAATCTATACACTAACGAAAAACACAGCCTGATTACGGTGGCTTGATGAAAGTATTCGTAACGTCGATTTGGTTGATGCGCGCGGAAAAGTGTATTGGGAGACGATCATTTTTGGGTGGGAGAGTCGAGGTTAGAATTGCAAGAAACATCGTCACTAAATTATAAGAATTTTAAAAAAATATATTGTAAATATATTGTTTTAATGTACAAAATTTAAAAATTATGTGAAAATGTTGAATATAGCTTTGTTATATACACAACTTATACAATTTATACATAATGGTTGTAATTAAATAAAAGTGTTCAATTGTATAATAAACCACAAACAACAAAAACTTTATAACCAGAATAAAATTCATGATTGGACATTAGTGTATATCATTTTTTGTGAATTTTCCTGACGTATCGCGCAACGTTTTCATCGGTTGAGGAAACAAATCTTTTATACCACCCACAATCCAGAAACCACGGATTTGTATGCTGCTGACTTTTCATATCTTCATTCAGTTTGTTTTATTTACATATAAAGATATTTATATTGTTTGGTTCAATTTAATTATTTTTAAATTATTGTATGTAAGTGATCTAGTGAAGATTTCATCCAGTTACACGTCCAATATGATCGCGTTTTTATGCTTGATTAGGCATCGCAATGATGTGTTAACGGAGTGAGAGCTGATGGAGTGATGTAAGCGAGCAAGTGGTGTAATGTATCTAATTTTCTATATGTGTAAATTAGTTCATTTTTGTTGTTGTTAAATTTAGATTTTTTTTGATTCACATGTACATATTTGATTTTTTTTTTTTTTGTAAGATGGCCGTTATACACGCGGGGTAACGTAACCCTCCCAACCGGTATGCGCTACCCGTAAAAAAAATATTTGTGTACAACCTCGCGGTGCAACTGACCCAGGTCATCAGGTAACAACGTATTTTAGACAACTCGAATGCATTCCAACAGGTTCTTTAAGGAAGTGACTAAAACCGACAAGTTAAAGTTGACAGATCTTGTATTACCGGAGTTACACAACATGTGTACGAAAGCGAATTGGCATTTTTTAAAGTAAGTATTAGAATATTTTAATATGTTAAATGCACTGTTCCAATCGAAAAAGTCGTTGATTTGTGAGCTCCATTCAGAATCTGTCAAAATTTTTATGAATATTGAACAAAATTTTATTAAGCCGGAAGAATTGTATTCGAACGTGAATGTAAAATCAACACATACATATATTTCTACCACTTGAATGTATATATCTTGAATCACAATGCATGGAAATATTAAAGGATACTCTAATACCTGAAGCAGACCCGATTTGACTTAATTGCTCACAATTCTACATTACAGCTCTACAAGAGATTCAGCAAAGACTGCCAACCAACTGGAAATGTCATTTTAGACAAAATAAGAAACAACACGGTGTTATTCGATTTTAAAAGAATTTGTCAGAAACTGAGCATCGATGAAAATTTGTTAGGCATGGAATGAAGAACTCCCCCGAACCAATTCACTGAAGTTCAAAAATCTGATTTTTCTGAAGAACCGACCGAAAAATGTTAGTGGAGGGTGTCGAGAATGCAGAACTTCAATGACAAGTTATTATTTCCAAAATTTTCTCAGACACATGCGCATTATCTGAATTCTGAATTTTTGTTTTCATAAATATTGGTAATTAGAAAATTTGTTTGAAGTAAAAGAAACACATTCTGACATTCGAAATGCGATCGTATTACCATAAACGCTTTTAGTCTTTTATTTCTAAAAATAAATGCATTCCATTAATTTAAATTAAAATCTGTGAACCAAAAATTAGAATAGGATAAATTGCTGACGAAGAAACAACTCTCGAAACCAGTACAAACCAAAAAATAAAATAGATAAAAAAATTATCACACAGAGAAAACGATATTCTCCCTTTATAGTAAAATTTAACCCTTTACTACACTATATATCTCTTACTGAACAAAAATTATATTGATATGTATTTTTAATCACTGATAACGAGAATCACCTTTAAAAATGGGGGAAAAGTTTATTTTTCATGGAAATGACGGTTTTTCATATATATCATATATGATATTTCACGCAGTAAGGACAGAAAAAAATATTTATGTCGCGGGTAATAAATAAAAATAGCTAACACTGTAAATAAATCAGTTAATATCAAAAGAATTCAATAAAACTTAAAATATAAATAAATGAAATATAATGTTACATACTCGTACATTAAAAAAAATATTTGAATTATTTAAAAAAGTAAATATGTAATTAAAAATTACAAAATTTTAAAAAATTTCAGTCTTTAGGTTATCGTGTTTTCTTCATGAATGGAACATTGCGGAGCAAATTCTATCCTTATTTAGGCACAATCTACCATTCCCAAGTAGGCAAGTAACCAAATTTTTTTTGGAGGTTGTTGAGCTACTGAATCTTTTTTTTTTAAGTCTATTCGGTCCATAATATCACGAGATGGTCTTCCAACTCTTACTGGATCTGTATATTTCTTAACGTTTCCGATATATATTTGTGCCTTAAAAACTGCCAGCCTTAACAGCTTCTTCTCGGCGTGCCACTTTGTTATTCTATTCGTTGCTACTGTGAGATCAAGCATATGGTAGAAAACTCATATACCCTTTTTTGGATCTTATTTTAATTTTATACCTCCTAAATTGACGTCCAGCAGGTACACACCCCTCATAAATTTATTTTATTCCTTCAGTATTGACGGACAGCTAAAATTGATAGCTCCAGAATGTTTCTCCCATCTCGTTGACAATAATGCTGTGGAATTCTATCAACAAATGTGAACATTAGTGTGACAATCTTTGTGTCTTTCCACTGAACTACAGTTATTCGGTTTCCTTCGATATTAGAGACCATCTCAAACGAAGAGCCTTTTTATTGCGTTTCACCCGGCAGTTTAGAATTCGGTATACGATTTTTTCGAGCTGACGAATAATAGTATTATCAAAAAATAGCTTCTAATTCTTGATTGAAGAAATTATTCGTGCAAAACGAATTACAACATTCGAAGCCGCTCCCAAATTTAATTAACACCTTGGTCGTTTTTCGTGATCATTCTCTTGACCAGTATATAATTCTAAATTATACGAAAACCCGGAAATTCCACATAAAACGAAAATTTTAAATCCCCATTTGTGAGGTTTAGCATATGCTTCAAGAATGATTGAGTCTTTGTTAAACATATTTGCTCCTCTATCGATAATCATTCCTCCAAAGGCACTTTTTAAAAATTTTGAATTAACTTGTTGAGCAGGGGCCTTATTTTGTACAATCGGTCGTGGAAACATGAGTTCTAGAAAACATTCTGTTTAATTGCCAAAAATTTTCTTAATGGCATTCTTGAACCACTGCATTACCCAATTTCGGATGCCAATATCTTCGAGTGTTGGTGTAACTGAATTTGTGCAACTGAAAGAAAGCAAGCATATCCCGATAAAATTCTTCACATCTTTGGTGGTAAATGATTTGGTATTATTCGGACTCTATCGTCGAAAAATAATTGATAAATGATAATGGTGTACCGAAAATTTATTTGGTCTTCCGTAAGATAAGAGGGCCCTAAAAATTTAAGTTGCTCTGAAGATACTTCAAAATGCTTTTTATCCACGCCTAAAAATTTAAGTTGCTCTGAAGATATTTCAAAATGCTTTTTATCCACACAATTCATGAACATGTATCTTTTAATTCCTTTAGTTCGTTCAAAGCAGTCACTGTATTGCTAAATTCAGGCAAACTTTCGGGAAAAACGATTTCAAATTTGGAATATCAAAAGCCTCATTTACACCATTAGACACCATTTCATTTTCACCAATTCCATATTCTGATAATGCTAAGTACCTTGGCATGACGCTAGACTGTAAACTCAGGTGGAACGCGCATGTTAAAAACTAACACAACAATTACTAGATAATTCATATGAATAGCTGTATACAGAAATAAAGATTTTTAAATAAAAAATAAAAAAAATTTTGAACTTCCTGTTCCATATCTTCATGTAAGTCCTCTGCGAGTGTTTCCACCACCAATTCTTCGTTTATATCGTATTCTTCTTCACCATCTTCATCATATCAATCCAGTCAGATTTGGAATGACCAGCTATTAAAAATTACTTCGGCGACTCTTCTACTGTATAATACCGACGGCTTCAACTCATTATGTTTCTATAAAAATGAAATAAATTCCTAAAAATTATTTCTTTAATGCGCAATACATTTTATTTGATATGATATCATATATGATATTCGGTAAAATAGGTACCACCTGCATAAAATATCATATATGATATTTTCTAAAATTTATAATTTCTATAAAATTAATTTAATTTCACTTTCCAAACTGATAAATTAGGATCGTAAAACATATGTAATGTTTAATTTACTACTTACATTGAATAATTTTTGTATAATTCTTAAATAAATCGAAGTAAATCTGGAGCAACTTTTCACTACATCACAAAACACAGTACATTGATAGAATTAAACGTTCCCGCCAATTTTTTTTAACAACTGTTTTGCCCTAGAAACAGAGTTTTCATAAAGTAATACAATGAACAAACAAACGAATTGCGGGGTAGTGATGAAAAATAAAATTGTTTACGAAATTATAATTAATTGAAATTAACATATCATATATTATATACTGTGCAATAAAAGGTTAAAATTAAATATCGTGATAAAACTGCACAACAGAATAATAAAAAATAATAGTCATCAGAAGTCAAATACAGTTTTGACGTTCTTTTAAATATTTATCATCAACATAATTATTCTCGTTAACAAAATATACATACCATATGGAAGTGAAATGCGAAAAACAATTTGCGGAAAAGTATTTTAAATTTCGGATTCGAATTCGTATGTTACGAGAATTACAGTGACATTAAAAATTATAAGTAGCTTTTGTGTCTATCCTTTCGTTTTCAACTCAATTTCAACTCAATTTGAGAATACTACTAACTATTACATTTCAATATCCATGCAAAATACATTTCAATATGGTTCCCTATCTACACTATTTCACGTAATAAAACATAAAATAATAAAACTTAAAGTGTTTTCTACCGGTTTCAAAATTCGGTGCTGCACAATCCAAAATCCCATTCCATCCTTATTGATCTTTAATTTATTTTTAAATTAATTTTCGGTGCGAAGGCAAAGTGGAAATATGTACAGGCAATTTATTTTCCGTATTTTCATAAAAATGTCTCACCAAACAGTGAGAATTTATGAAATAAAAATATTAATAAAAGTTGAAATTCACAAACCATAAATAAATTAATTTAATATTCTTCAACCAGAAGAAAAATTTTATACATATTTTGTATAATGAAATTAATTTAAAAAAGAAAAATCAATTTGAATTTTCTCTTAAAATTGGAAAATTTAGCTTTCCCCAATAAATTCTACTTTCTAATTTAAAAATCATTTTATTTCTTTGGGTGGGATCGACAAAGTCCTCGTATAAAATAAGTTTTGGTCGGCCTAAACTCTATGTAAATCTGTATTTTTGGTTTGTTACATTTGCTTTAGTGCCTAATCAAATTAAATTTAATTAATCCTCTTTATTCTATGCTGGCGATGATGCCATAAAATTAAATATAATACAGACATTTTTTAAAAATAAATTAAATAAATGCCATTTTAATTAGATTGCGTGTCTCTGGCGTTTTACTGTTAATAATCAACCGAAACCGGAGGTTTGCTCTATACCACCATTCCATTAAAATTTAACAACGAATCAATATTGTCGCATTACTCGTGCGTTGAATTGGTGTAGGTTTATTTAGAAACATTTTAATTAAAAATTATGTTAGTAATGAATGCAGTCTAACTAATTGTCATGTATTTTATTAAAAAAAAGAATGACAAATAATTTAATATGATTATAATTTGAATAAATCATAATTTAAGTTAATTAATTTTTAATTACACAATTTGGCATAAGCCAAAATATCAAAAAATCGGGTAAACTGATTAAAATACAAAACAAATGAATGTATTGAAAATTTTAATTATGGAAAACTTCACAGCGTCGGAATACCGTAGACGAGAAGCCGATTTGAAAATACGCAAATTAAAACAAAATTTATAATATTATTTATGTTAAGTTACTCATATGGTACTATTCTAACTTTTTCAATAGCGCCATAAAAATTGTGGAAAAGGCGTACTGACTATTGATCTACATATAGTTAAGGTTTTCACAACAATGAAACAAACATCATCAAAAGCTAAATAATAAGTATAACTGTAAAGAACATAAAAGGTTTGCATGTTGGACAGATATTAACAAAATATAGTCAGCCCCATTCTCTCCTACCAACCTTAAACCCCTACTAAACATAGTGTTGTGACACATTTGAAGCATTTTTAATGCTCTGAATTTAGTGGTTCAGTTCAATACTTGTCAAGGGCTTAGTATATTATCCAACTTATGAATCTCTCAGCCTAACGAAAATCTGAGATTGCCAGAAAAAAATTGTATCACCAACAATAAAAAAATCCTGGTTTCACAGCGACCAAAAAATACTGCTGTACAGAATGTAGTCTCGTGTCGGCCATATCTGCATTCTGTCCGTGTTGCACAAAAACCGAACTCTAATCTCAGACGACACATTGCACAGATAATTTGTTGCATAGCCAGATTAAGCCTCGAATGTTTAGCGTTATGATTTTCGATTATTAAGCCCATAAAACGATATTACATATCTACACTTTGTTTGGTCTCGTTAAGGATGAAACCCAATTTCGTCTCGAATTTTAATAATTATTTTCTAAAGACATCACCGGATTCGAAAAATGTTTGCACAAATGCACAATGATCCTATTTTCGTTGGTGAAATATTATACGAAACGGATTTGATTGACGCCTTTGTAAAATTTTGACAATACAAAGGAGCATCCTAAGAATTCTAATAAATGACCATTAAAAGTATTGTACACGAAGTTTTAATTTCAATTGCCAAAGCCGGGTGTAGGCTGGTGGATTTTTAAAATGTCGATATTTATGTTTTGCAAGTGCCAGTTGACACTGACAATTTAAAAAATACCTTTTTAGTTTACAGTTTAGTTTTGTATTATAATATGTTGTCGAAATTAATATATTTTTGAAAAGAAATGACCAAATAGTGATATCTGTTAAGAAAAATGAAAATTCTTTGGTAAGAGAAAAAATAGGCCATTAATAGTTGATTGAGTTATCTTATCCTATGTAATGTGATGTTAAAATTTGTTATAAAAAAAAACTGATACTCGATCTAATCTTCCGATTTGTTTTGTAAAAATTAGTTTTTAAATTCCAAAATATTGCAAAACCTCACTTTGAACTAGAAAATTTTAGATGGCCTCCTACTGAAAAACCAATGAGAAAAAACAAAAAGCACAAAATTCTACCAGTTTTCGACATTGTCTACGGGAAAACAATTAAATATACTATTTTCGACACCAACATGCAGATACTTCTGCTTGGTGCAAAAATAATTAATACGTTATATAAAGTAACTAACTAGTAATATAAAGGTTTCCATGGTTAAAATAGGTAATACTATTAACAAAAACTAACGGACCTCAAATAAATACTACAGCAATGGATGGCGCTTTCAACAAGTCGTAGTAACTTATATTCAAAGGCGGTAATTGATGGCATTCGGAAAATCTGGTGGGTAAATGGCTGCCAATTGTAAAGTTGCTAAAATTAGTTCGAGTAATTGACCTCGCCAATTTCTCAAAATTACTCAAATGTGCTTCGTCAAAGTGATTTTTAAATTAATTAATTCCACAAAGCTGAATTTTTTAAGCATATAGACATGTACTTCATATGCCGGAATAGTTTGTCTGAAGTCTCTTTACTTAAAACGACCAGAACTGCCCCAATAAGCAAATAATTGTTCCCCTTTGATCTTTAAGTGTTGGGTCAAGGACCTAGATTTAATTTCAATGCGGTTCCGATATACTTCCAATATTCATGAGGGAAGCTGCAATGCCAGAGACTACAATGCCGAGGGTTACTCGACCCTGAGATCAAATTTCGACCAGTATTACATGCGTTAAAAAATATTTTATTTTGTTCCATTCTGATGTTATCTATAATGGTGTCATATGCTTTCATCAATTTACGAATAGTTGTATTCGTATGCTCGTATGTCTTCAATATAGTAATTATTTTTTCTCGTGTAATCCATATCTCTTGCTGGCGACTACAGACCTAAGTGGACCAATTTTATTTTTGATATTGGCCAAACATTGGTCTTTGAGTATTGGTATTAATTTATTAAAAGTGTCTGAATTTAATGTTTGTTCTATGGTCGGGCTACTTCTTTCAGATACTGTTGTTATAAATAATGGCTAAAAGGATTCTGATCTGTACAGGGGAAGAAATTAAATCTTCTCTCATTTTATTTTCCATCACTTGATGCGTGCGAACTTTCTGAAGTGTAGTATAGTAACAACCAAAGCATAAACTTCCTACTTTATCTTTAAAGAAAACTTTAGTTGATTGCAGAATATAACAACGTCCCTTAAGCTAGCAGAACCCATATAGCAGAACAATACAAGATAGTACGGATAATTATAGGCTAATTATAGGCTAATTAAATGCCGCATTAAAAATTTTTGGGCTCCAACCCTTCCAACTAAAACACGGGTTCTGCTAGCTTAAGAAAAAGTTAGCAGAACCCATATCAAAAACTGATTTAAAAATAATTGGAAAATTAACGGTTAATTTTAGGCTAATTAAATGCCCTATTTAAATTTTTTTATTCTGCTCGATCTAGAAAATGTAAGAGGCTGTATCATTTCAAGGCTAGCAAATCGAAAATCGGACCAAAACCGAAATTAGAATGAAAAACAAGATCTATTGATAAGCAAATAATTTTAGGCTCACTATGGGCTATTCAAATGCCCCATAAAAAAATTTTGGGCTCCACCCGTTTTTGACCAGACTTCAGGTCATTTAATCTAAAGCCAGCAGAACCCAAATTGAAAATCTGACCAAAACCGAAATTAGAATGCAAAACAAGATCTATTGATAAGTAAATAATTTTAGGCTCACTATGGGCTATTTAAATGCCCCATTAAAAAATTTTGGGCTCCACCCGTTTTTACCAGACTTCAGGTCATTTAATCTAAAGCTAGCAGAACCCATATCGAAAATCGGACTAAAACTGAAATTAGAATGCAAAACAAGATCTATTGATAAGCGAATAATTTTAGGCTCACTATGAGCTATTCAAATGCCCCATTAAAAAATTTTGGGCTCCACCCGTTTTTGACCCAGACTTCAGGTCATTTAATCTAAAGCCAGCAGAACCCAAATCGAAAATCGGACGAAAACCGAAATTAGAATGCAAAACAAGGTCTATTGATAAGCGAATAATTTTAGGCTCACTATGAGCTATTCAAATGCCCCATTAAAAAATTTTGGGCTCCAACCGTTTTTGACCAGACTTCAGTTTTAGACCAGACTTTTAATAGGGTATTTGAATAGCTCATAGTGAGCCTTAAATTCTATGCTCTTGTTTTGCATTCTAATTTCGTTTTTGGTCCGATTTTCGTATTGGGTTCTGCTTGCTTTAGATTAAATGACCTGAAGTCTGGTCAAAAACGGGTGGAGCCCAATATTTTTTAATGGGGCATTTGAATAGCTCATAGTGAGCCTAAAATTATTTGCTTATCAATAGACCTTGTTTTGCATTCTAATTTCGGTTTTGGTCCGATTTTCGATTTGGGTTCTGCTGGCTTTAGATTAAATGACCTGAAGTCTGGTCAAAAACGGGTGGAGCCCAAAATTTTTTAATGGGGCATTTGAATAGCTCATAGTGAGCCTAAAATTATTCGCTTATCAATAGACCTTGTTTTGCGTTCTAATTTCGGTTTTGGTCCGATTTTCGATTTGGGTTCTGCTGGCTTTAGATTAAATGAACTGAAGTCTGGTCAAAAACGGGTGGAGCCCAAAATTTTTTTATGGGGCATTTAAATAGCCCATAGTGAGCCTAAAATTATTTGCTTATCAATAGATCTTGTTTTGCATTCTAATTTCAGTTTTGGTCCGATTTTCGATTTGAGTTCTGCTGTCTTTAGATTAAATGAACTGAAGTCTGGTCAAAAACGGGTGGAGCCCAAAATTTTTTAATGGGGCATTTGAATAGCTCATAGTGAGCCTAAAATTATTCGCTTATCAATAGACCTTGTTTTGCGTTCTAATTTCGGTTTTGGTCCGATTTTCGATTTGGGTTCTGCTGGCTTTAGATTAAATGACCTGAAGTCTGGTCAAAAACGGGTGGAGCTCAAAATTTTTTAATGTGGTATTTAAATAGCCCATTGTGAGCCTAAAATTATTTGGTTATCAATAGATCTTGTTTTGCATTCTAATTTCGGTTTTGGTCCGATTTTCGATTTGGGTTCTGCTGGCTTTAGATTAAATGACCTGAAGTCTGGGTCAAAAACGGGTGGAGCCCAAAATTTTTTAATGGGGCATTTGAATAGCTCATAGTGAGCCTAAAATTATTCGCTTATCAATAGACCTTGTTTTGCGTTCTAATTTCGGTTTTGGTCCGATTTTCGATTTGGGTTCTGCTGGCTTTAGATTAAATGACCTGAAGTCTGGTCAAAAACGGGTGGAGCCCAACATTTTTTAATGTGGTATTTGAATAGCCTATAGTGAGCCTAAAATTATTTTCTTATCATCACATCTTGTTTTGCGTTCTAATTTCGGTTTTGGTCCGATTTTCGATTTGGGTTCTGCTGGCTTTAGATTAAATGACCTGAAGTCTGGTCAAAAACGGGTGGAGCTCAAAATTTTTTAATGTGGTATTTAAATAGCCCATTGTGAGCCTAAAATTATTTGGTTATCAATAGATCTTGTTTTGCATTCTAATTTCGGTTTTGGTCCGATTTTCGATTTGGGTTCTGCTGGCTTTAGATTAAATGACCTGAAGTCTGGGTCAAAAACGGGTGGAGCCCAAAATTTTTTAATGGGGCATTTGAATAGCTCATAGTGAGCCTAAAATTATTCGCTTATCAATAGACCTTGTTTTGCGTTCTAATTTCGGTTTTGGTCCGATTTTCGATTTGGGTTCTGCTGGCTTTAGATTAAATGACCTGAAGTCTGGTCAAAAACGGGTGGAGCCCAACATTTTTTTATGGGGCATTTAAATAGCCCATAGTGAGCCTAAAATTATTTGCTTATCAATAGATCTTGTTTTGCATTCTAATTTCAGTTTTGGTCCGATTTTCGATTTGAGTTCTGCTGTCTTTAGATTAAATGAACTGAAGTCTGGTCAAAAACGGGTGGAGCCCAAAATTTTTTAATGGGGCATTTGAATAGCTCATAGTGAGCCTAAAATTATTCGCTTATCAATAGACCTTGTTTTGCATTCTAATTTCGGTTTTGGTCCGATTTTCGATTTGGGTTCTGCTGGCTTTAGATTAAATGACCTGAAGTCTGGTCAAAAACGGGTGGAGCCCAAAATTTTTTTATGGGGCATTTAAATAGCCCATAGTGAGCCTAAAATTATTTGCTTATCAATAGATCTTGTTTTGCATTCTAATTTCAGTTTTGGTCCGATTTTCGATTTGAGTTCTGCTGTCTTAAGATTAAATGACCTGAAGTCTGGTCAAAAACGGGTGGAGCCCAAACTTTTTTAATGGGGCATTTAAATAGCTCATAGTGAGCCTAAAATTATTCGCTTATCAATAGACCTTGTTTTGCGTTCTAATTTCGGTTTTGGTCCGATTTTCAATTTGGGTTCTGCTGGCTTTAGATTAAATGACCTGAAGTCTGGTCAAAAACGGGTGGAGCTCAAAATTTTTTAATGTGGTATTTGAATAGCCCATTGTGAGCCTAAAATTATTTGCTTATCAACAGATCTTGTTTTGCATTCTAATTTCGGTTTTGGTCCGATTTTCGATTTGGGTTCTGCTGGCTTTAGATTAAATGACCTGAAGTCTGGGTCAAAAATGAGTGGAGCCCAAAATTGTTTAATGGGGCATTTAAATAGCCTATAGTGATCCTAAAATTATTTGCTTATCAATAGATCTTGTTTTGCATTCTAATTTCGGTTTTGGTCCGATTTTCGATTTTTGTTTTGCTAGCCTTGAAATGATAAAGCCTTTTACATTTTCTAGATCGAGCAGAATAAAAAAATTTAAATAGGGCATTTAGTTAGCCTAAAATTAACCGTTAATTTTCCAATTATTTTTAAATCAGTTTTTGATATGGGTTCTGCTAACTTTTTCTTAAGCTAGCAGAACCCGCGTTTTAGTTGGAAGGGGTGGAGCCCAAAATTTTTTAATGGGGCATTTAATTAGCCTATAATTAGCCTATAATTATCTGTACTATCTTGTATTGTTCTGCTATATGGGTTCTGCTAGCTTAAGGGACGTATATAACAATGTTCTTGGAATGCAAGTATAATGTTTACAGTTGAAATATTCCTCTCAAACTGTTTGATGGATGTCTAGCCACTCTTTACACACTGTTAATTGTAAAATACACCTACTGACCGTTTTTGTGGTCGAATGACTAAATCCTATAAAGCTACTTCGTTGTAGCTAATTGTAACTTAATCGATTGTGTTCTCGTTGATGACGCAAAATGTAAATGAACTACATCTAATTCTGCTTCTGAAATATTATTTCTAGAAATCTCTATATTCCTATTACTCATATGTTTCACAATGGTAGAAGATAAAGAAATAGAGCGATGTAAATGTTGTGGCCAACACCCGACTTATTTTTACCACACCTTTTCAAATACAGTAAAACCTCGATATAACGGACTAATTCGGACCAGGGCAATCCGTTATAGCCGATTGTCCGTTATATAAAAATAATATTTTTTTTTAAACTGTTACCGCCGATGGATGAGCAGCATTGTCCAGAAGCAATACACATTTTATTTCTTCTGGTTCTATTCCAAGCTCCGGTTTTTGAAACGTTCGGACCGCAGGAACAAATTTTAGTAGGATCCGATCTTGGAAAATTGTTCCTGTCAACGATGCTTTATTAATTATCAACGGTGCATTATTCCTTTTTAAAACTCTAGGATTGCGAACTCTACCAACAATGACAGGTGTTAATCGTATTGTGTCTTCGTGTTTCGATGCTTGCGTGTTTTGATGCGCCAGTACAAACGCGAGGAAACTAATCGCCATTGTAACTGTAACAGCATTTCATTTTTAATCGACACCTCTGACTCCAACTTTTCTGTAACGGTTAATTTTTGTTGTAGAGTAAGTGTAACACAAGTCCGTTTATCTGATTTAGATGATACAAATTCATTCATTTCTAAATTATTTTAGTTCTTTTTGCCTTTGATAATGTGTTATGTTATGTGAATTCCCTTTTTACATATATCGCATACGTCCTGAACAATATATGCTGATTAAAGTAGAATTTTATTTGATTTTTTGTGTTTATATTCGTTTATTGGTTCATCCTAAAAAATGGTACATACTAAAAAAAAAAAAAAAATTGTCCGGTTTATCCGAAGCCCGATATATCGAGGTTTGGGTCCGATATATCGACCAGTCACACCAATTTTTGTGCGGAAATAGGGACCGTTAAAAAACGCAAAAAAAACTTTCCGAAACTTCACGAGTAGGTATAAAAAATAGTTTTCGTAACACAATAAAATTTTTTTATGCAGTGAATAGGGACCGCATTAGTTTCGCGTAGAAAAAAAAACTCAAAACATTACGCAACCTGGCGCAATACTTTCTTTCATTATGCAATGAAATATCAAAAATCGCGAAAACAAAATGACTAACGCCAATTAGCTAATTTGATTAATCACATCCAATTATGTTCTTATTTGATTGAAATTTAGAAAGAACTTAAGTAGATTGTACTGAATAAATTTTTTTTCATACCGCATAAAAAACGCACAAAAAACTGCAAAACTAAAAACCACACAAAAACAGGTTCGAGAATCTAGACAACCTTCTAGAATACCTTGACAGATAATCCGTTTATTGCTACAAATTTAAATAACTTTACAAACTTCGCAAACTTACATGTGAACGAAATGTTCTGCAAATTTTAGACTGTTCTACAAAATCAACGCCGAACACGGCAAATATAAACATCTGGATGGTTCTAGCTGGTGAATTTGAATGAAATATCTTATTTGGAAAATTTCGACTGTATTATAGAAAGTATATCATTTATGAAAAAATGACTATTAACAAAAAAAATGTAAAATAATTTTGAAACATTATCGGAAATGACGATTTTTGAGAAAAAAACTGTTTTTTTTTTGCAAAAAAATTGGAAATTATTGTGGGATTAGTTCCTATATTTTCGCGAATATTTCGGAAGCAATGTAAATTTCGAGAATTGGTGTACAACATTATTCAGAATCCTGTGATACGAATACGACCCGGATTTGACAGGGTAAATTCGTAACTATTAGTGACAGAGGTGGGAATTTGAATATTAAAAGATGGGTGTTATGGATTTAAAGGTTACCCTAGTGGAAAAATTGAAATTTTTTATACTAAAAATAAACTTACGATTTCATAGAAATTTAATAATAATTTTTGTATAATTTTAGTAGGTTATGGCAATATAATTTTAGTATAATTTTAAAAATTAAACAGAAATTATACTTTTGCAAATTATCTAGTTAAAAGTATAATTTTTGTATATTGTGTTATAAAATTAATACCAATATTAGTGTATTTTAAGTATAATTTTAGTAGGATATGGCAATATAATTTTAGTATAATTTTTAAAATTAAACACAAATTATACTTTCGAACATTCTCTTACTAAAAATATAATTTTTATTAATTTTGTGTTATAAAAATTATACCAATATATGTGCATTTAAGGTGTTAATTATGATAAAAAAACAACCAAATTACGAATTTTTTAAGTATAATTTTAGTGGGTTATGGCAATATAATTTTAGTATAGTTTTTAAATTTAAACAAAAATTATACTTGAGATAGAATTAGAATATTATGAGAATATTCCATTCATTGTGACTGCCGATGTATGCGTATTATAATTTTAAATCATTTTTCCATGTGGTTGTTTGTATTCGCGGACATGCCACGTCATCAGTTCCTCTCCATTGATTATTTCACGCCATTCTAGTATTTTCTAGTATTTTCAGTCATTTGCAATCTGTGTAGTGAATACTTGATCCGATAACATCGTTGCCTAATTAGAATAAATTTTGGACTCCGAGACTGGACTCGAACCGGCGTACTTTTGCGTTAATAAACACTTAGCGGTGTACAACTTAACCACTGCACCACCAAAGCAATAACTATGTAGAGTTTAATTGTTAACAATATAAATCAATATATTTAAATACACAATTAAACTTAAAATATACTTAATTTGGTTTATTTCATTTGGTGCAAACTAAACCAGCACACCAACATACAAAAGACCGTGAAATACGATTACTACTAAATATATTTTTTCAGCACGATAGTATTACAGCACGATAGTATCAGTGTTGCCAGTTCGTGGGAAATTTTCCTTTTTGCGGGAAATTCATCTCTCGTACGGGATGAAAAGTAATGATTAAAAAAAAAATATTTCTCTAAAATGTGTAATACAATTTTCGATTCCAATAATTCGCTTAAAAGAATTTTTTAAATTTATGTTTAATTTTGACTAAATTTAAGTATTTGTTAAAAATGATTTAAAATTAATATTTAAATTTGTATAAAATATTTAACCATAATTAAACTTTTAAACTGCCGTATTAAGTATTTATCTCAAATATACTTAATTTAGTTTAAAATTTGAATTTAAGAGTTAATTTTAGGTTAAAATATTTTATGTATATTCATGTTTAATTTTGACTAAATTTAAATATTTGTATATACAAAAATCATACTTAAATTTGTATAAAATATTTATCCATTATTAAACTAAAAAACTACTGTATTAAGTATTTATCCCAAATATACTTAATTTAGTTTAAAATATGAATTTAAGAGTTAATTTTAGGTTAAAATTAACACTTATATGTGTATAATATTTAAAATCATATTTTATGTATATTTATGTTTAATTTTGACTTAATTTAAATATTTGTATATAAAAAATTCATACTTAAATTTGTATAATTTTTGAGATGTATAATTTAAGTAGTATTTTGGTTTAGAAATGTATTAAACTTTAACCAATTTAAAGTATATTTTGTATTTAAATTAATCATTTATACAAAAATAAATTGATTTTGGTATTCCTCAGTATAATTTTTTGGTATAAATATTTGATTTTTTCCACTAGGGTACGGAGTTAAAAATCCAATTAAAGCAGCGTAATTTACCGATGGGTGGTTGCAAAAATGAATTAGTGTGAAACAAGCGTTATACCCGAATATGAGTTCGAAGAGGTAATAGAGGAAAAACTAGATGATAAGCAACTATTGGCTGTTATAATTCAACAAAGTAAACAAATAATACAATATTTGGCGCAACCAATGGATCAAAACTGTGATCAACGAAATAAAGATTTGATGCAGAAGTTATGAAACAGCAAATTAAGGAAATGAAAATAGTAAACGAAAACATCGAGAAAAACTGAATCAAATGATAGACATAATATTTAGCAAACATAATGATGCTGTAGGCGGTACAGAGCAAATGGTTGAATTTACAAACCAGTCGGGAGCAGAAGCTGAAAATGACTGTCGGTGAAAAGGTGGAACCGAATGTTGAAGATCATCGAATGGGTTCCATTGGTCGGGAGGAACCATTGATTTTTATGGAATCGAGTGATGGCGATGATACAGTAAAAAAGAAGATTCAGCTGAGCCATCTCGAAAATAATGAACAATCGAACCGGAATATTGCCACAGTTGAAGATGAAAAAAGCGAACAACTCGGAATTTTGAATGCTCAACCGGATGCAAAATCGACGTCTCTTAGCGAGCCACTTATTAGTCAGAAAGAACCATGAAAGTTGATGTCCATGGTGAATGGCGTTGACGACGGATCACTTCGTCAATATGGTTTCGAATATTATGGTCCTGGAATTATTTATGTAACGACGTCATCCAGAGGCGGTAGGTTAGATTATTAATTCAACTTTAGTGAGATTAGTAACACCTAAGTTAAAGTAGTAGCGTTGGAGATAGTTGTATAACTGGTTTGTTATGTATCAGATTATAGTAGTCTAGAATGGGGAATGGGGAATATTACTTAATACTTATATAGAAATCCAAGTGAGTCTAGAAAGTTCGATCGGTTTGTAAATACGAGTGCAACAAATATAATTAAGGAGCCATTTAGGAGATTCGGTACGCGAAAGCAGCATAAAGTGAAAACAAGAAACAAGAAATTTCATTAACATTGATGGTCAGTAACATATACATAAACGATCAATATAGTAAGAACGCTAGTTATGTCTAATTTTGGATTAGGTAATCAGAATAAATTGGGAAGGTGTGAACACGTACCTGTAATACCTAAATTTTATTTAAGCTCTTTATCTCAACTTTTTTAAGCTTATTGAGTGAAATAAATTTTAGAAAACGAAAATGAATAAATAAATCCTTATGATGTTGGCCTTAACTACTATTAGATGAGGTGTCTCATATTGGAAGGTTAATATATTCCGCCGTCGTAAAGAAAAAAGGCTCAAACGCCAAAAATCGAAAAATTAATTAGACGCATATTTGGATTCAACGAACGAGCACCTATTTATCTGCTTGATTGAAAAGTCAGATATCCTTCAAACGAGGATAGGACTTAAAAACATAAAATAAGAGTTTAGTATTAAGCCGTGGTAACCCTAACAGTAAAATTGAAACTACTCAAAATAACAAAAAAGGCGAATGTACTTTTTCTTCTTAGCAGAAAGTAAGCAGTATTAGCAAGACCTCTTCTTGTAATTAAATAATATTAGAATATTCATACGAGATTAATGATATGACGTACTACTGCATCATGTTAATTGAAAACATATTTGTATTGTCATGTCGGCGAATCTACTACATTAATAATAACCTTTTTTCCAGTTCAACATATCATTGATCATGTAAAACTCACACATATAAGATTTATTGTCATCTGTGTATATTTAACATATAATTTATGTACATACATCGTACAGATGTAGGAGCATAAAATAATACTCTGCATATTGACAATACATTTATGTAAATCAAAATTGGAATAGCAACAACATTGGTAACCTAAACATAAAAAATCGTAAATTATTCTTATTGGTGCAAAACAATGTGAATAAACTGAATCGAATTACTCCGTTCTTTTTAGTCTGGTTTGAAAAGACGTATAAACTTTGACATTATTTTATCGTGTAGTTGTAGTATAGATTTGCTATTCCGCCTGACGAAATGATTTCAGTTCCATTAAAAACACAAAGTCAACCGATTTTGGTTGCCATAATTTTCTATTTCACGAGAACATATAAAATCTTCAATCCTTGATTTCTAAATTTTACGTTCATTTCTTGCCGATAACAATGTTTCATTTTATTACATACCTTGTTCATCCGAACATCCAAAATAACTTTTTAAAACAAAGTACGATTTGCCGAGACGTGTTTAATCATGCCAAACGTTAAAATTTACGTTACGAATTCTTGTGTTGTTCAATTAATGTAGATTTTCATAATAATCCGCTTTGAAAATAAAATAAACTCAAATTACCTGTAAATACGCCAATATCCTTAAATGCTCCAAGAACAATTATAATTGAACTTCACAACATCTTTGTTTGATATAAAAACTAAATAAATAAATAATAATTAAATCTACATTACAACTTAAAGTACTTTTATTATTTACTATAAAATATATTAAGTTTTCTATCGATGATTAAGACACGTTAAAAAATTTATAGATCTGTATGCAATACAGGCGGTTTCTCTAGCTTAAAACTATTTGATGCATTCGAATTTTTTGCCGTTACCATCGTGGTATCAAAATTGGTCGCACTTTCTGTATTCATCCGTTTTATATTATCTTTTGAACGCGAATTAATTATAAATCGATCGGAACCGCTACGCGATTTTCCAAATTTTGGGAAAAAACTATTTTCAATTTGTAACTGTGCATTGATATCTTTGCCGGTGGCACATGTGCACGCTTTCAGGAAACTTTTTTTAAAATTATCGCTTAAAAATGCGTAGAGAATTGGATTCATAGCTGAATTACTATAGGCAAGGCATCCGACTAATACAAATATTGTTACTTCTAATCGGGACTGGCATATATCGACCGGTGTACGAATTAATGCTACCTGTGATATCCAATATGGTAACCAACATAAGACGTACACGGTGATTACGGTTAAAACTAATTTTGTGACTTTTTTATGTGACCGTTTTTTCTCTTTCGATCGGGATTTTGGTCCAACCGTTCTTAATTTTCGTATTACGGAATAGTAAAAACTTAAAATTAAGCTTAACGGTATGGCAAATCCAAATATAAGCGAATACAATGTAAATTTGGTTCCAGATTCATTGGCCGACAACTCTGGCCATTGAATCACACAAGACATTTTATTCTCTTCCTTATAAACAGCATCTGCATATAAAAGTACCGGTAACATCATTAATGCAGACGCAACCCATGCGACGCCACAAACAATTTTTGATATAAGGGCTGTGCGGAAGCTAGGTGAAGATATTGGATGGCACACTGCTATGTAACGATCCGCCGACATTATAAATAAAAATATGGACGATGTAAATTGTGTGATGGATGTTGAAATCATGTACGCTTTGCACATTCCTTTGCCAAATGTCCATTCACCTAGATGCATTGTTGTTATTAAAAACGGTATTCCGATTAAAAAGCATTCATCGGCTATCGCTAAATTTAATATGTACATATTGGTCACTGTTTGCATTTTGCTAAATCTCAGCACTACGTAAATGACTAGCGTATTACCAAATAGGCCTATAATACATACAATTGCATATAAGATCATCGATATAATGTTACCGACAGGCATTTGAATCGATGGGCACGGATACAAATTATAATTATTATTTGACGACTGCGTCACGTTAAACGAGTCGTTTAGCTTTGAATACAGCATTGGTGATGATACCGTCGACACAAGTATCGATGTTAAGGAGGTCGTTAAATTCGTCATAATATTTTTATCATTGTCAAAAGACGTTTCATTTTCCCTTAACAATTCGAAAATTTGTGTTGTCGTTATTCCTGTTGCTTTTGTACTCGTGTGTGGTGAAATTGCTGTTGTTGTGTCTGTTGTAAAATTTATTTGAGTTAAATTCATGTTGATATCTCACTTGGTGATGTTGGTCGCGCACGTACATGTCATGCAATCAAATTTTATTGTGTGGTTTGTTTTATCTGAAATTAAATAAAAAAAAATTAAATTAGACGTGGAGGATGTTAAAGGTAGTTATTACTAAAGGACTTAAATTTATGGTCATTTACGCTACGCTATATTATTGATGTACACAATTTTTTCTGATTGGAAATTTTGGCGTAAGTGTTTAATTTGCAATAAGATATTAAGTTTTATACTTAAATAAATAGGAATTTATAGATTCAAGTAGGCGAAGTTATAGCACGTAAATTGCATAGTGTATGAGCTGAGGTATGTGCAAATTATTGGTAGGTACATTTGAAAATGTTATTCTGATAGTATAGATGATAGTGAAACAAAAAATACACGAAAAGAAAAATAGAACTAATCCAATCACAAATAAGCCGGCATCTGGACCAAATGCAAAA